>CM029597.1:29310561-29910561 GCA_017311375.1 Mytilus coruscus | reverse complement strand
GTAAGGTTAGGATTTAGCGCTCACCTACATGTTAAACTCCGCCACGTGCACTTTCTTTATGTACCTGCCCCAAGTCAGGAGCACGAAGTTCAATTGTTGTCGTTGTATAAATGTGGGTCATTTCTTTTTGTAGATTGTCTACTTATAAATAAGACCGTTTGTTTTTCGTTTGAATTTTTCACATGTTGCATGGTGGCCTTTTGTAGCTGACTATACGGTGTGTTGAAGGCTGTACGGTTGCCTATATATGATTTCTTACATCCACTGCATTTAAACTCTGATGGATAGTTGTCTCATTGTCAATCACACCACATCTAACTTTATTTCAACTACTATGTTGCGTTTTGTATACTGTAACTTTTGTCCTCATACCGCGGAGCCCTCTTTTCGGAAGCCTGAGCAAAAGTCCTTGTTCCGCGATAGAAAATTTAATTACGAACTCATATAAGATAGCTCGAATTTCAACTCAGAATCTTAATTAATCTAAATGAGACTTAAATTGAATCTTACTCAAACTCTACCGCAAAAATGACTCAAATTTAATGTTGTAACTAGAACTCTACCTCAGTTAAATGTGACTCAAACTCGATGTCCAACTCGAAACTCAATGCTAACTAAAACTTTAATTCTAATAATGACTTGAATTCGAAATCGAAGAACTCTTAATTCGATGGATGGCCACACTCATCCAAGGCACATACAACATGGAAATCTATCTAAAAATAGAACAGGTTTTCCGAATTGGTCACGTGATTTTACCTCATCAAGTAATGGGATAACCACATCAAAGAATGACAGGACCACATCAAATAATGGAACAAACACATCATGTAGTGTAAAATCGTCAAATTTTGAAACATCATTACGTAATGTTAAAACCATATAAAGAATAGGCAAATCATCATTACAAAATAACAAAACCACATCATGTAATGAAACAACTACATAACGTTAAGTCACATTCACATCAAGTAACGTTAAAACCACATTGACTAATGACACAACCACATTAAATAATGGTGAAACCACATCGAGTAATGACAAAACCATATTGAGTAATGACAAAACTATATCAAGTCAATACGAAACCATATCGTGTAATATCGAAATATCATTAAGTAATGACTATTCCATATTGAGTTATATCAAAACATCATTACGTAATGTCAAAACCATATTAAGTAAAGACAAAATATCATCAAGTAATAATAAAACAACATAAAGTAATATCAGAGTTCCACATAAGACAGCTGTGGCGTTCCATAAATTTGAATTGTTTCCTGTATTACAAGATGTTGTCTGTTCTAGCTGTTATATGTAGTATTTACAAACTAATTATTTATAGAACTTGAAAAATGTAAACAGAAAACTGACGTATATCACATGGCTAGTAGCTCTCCTGTTTTGGCCGAGACATTTCATGTGCTGGCTTAAGTCCGTCAGGTCTCCTGCGCATGCAAGACATTTATGCTAACTATGCATACCGATAGAAATTTTGTTTTATGTACAAGTACCCTGCCACGTCCACTTGTATTTTTGTCCATCTGATGAGTTAAGCCTTTTTCAACTGATTTTTATAGTTCGTTCTTATGTTGTACTGTTATATCACTGTCCCAGGTTAGGGGGAGGGTTGGGATCCCGCTAACATGTTTAACCCCACCACATTATGTATGTATGTGCCTGTCCCAAGTCAGGAGCCTGTAGTTCAGTGGTTGTCGTTTGTTTATGTGTTACATATTTGTTTTTCGTTCATTTTTTGTACATAAATAAGGCCGTTAGTTTTCTCGTTTGAATTGTTTTACATTGTCATTTCGGGGCCTTTTATAGCTGACTATGCGGTATGGGCTTTGCTCATTGTTGAAGGCCGTACGGTGACCTATAGTTGTTAATTTCTGTGTCATTTTGGTCTCTTGTGGACAGTTGTCTCATTGGCAATCATACCACATCTTCTTTTTTATAATTAATGCGACGCTTACAATTATTCCTGAACCCACGTGAAGTTCGTTTCCAATGCGACTGGCATATTGCGAAAAATGTTCTTCCTTAAGGTGGCAATTGACCACACGTATGTATATACATAAACATTTAAAAATGAATGATAAAAATATATACAGCATAACTGTGAAACATCCCACATCTAAATTTTACAAAGGCATTTACTAAAAGGCACCAACAGCTTACAGTAAGTTTCAACAACATAATCCTGTTTAAACATAGTATAATTAAGTTCTCAACTCGTTTCGCCCATTACCCCGTCTGAAAGAGGACGAATTAACAATGCTATCATTTATCAATATATTTATCAAACATTCCTGACATGACTTATCAACCAAACAGATTTTTTATTAACACTTAATTGTGTTGGTTTTGCATAAGTCAACCAACTCAAGTTCAGTGAACTGTTTTTTAACCATGGAATTCCAATTTTGGACAATTTTGTGTTTCAGACTGACCTTGTCTGCTTATATAAATATTTAAGAATTGAATGCAACTTTTGGTGTAAAAGCGCTCCATACTAAAAATGTGCGCACGATCAATGCTTTTACACCCATATAAAGTACAAAAAGAAGCATTCAATTCTAGCTTATATGTTTAATTACATTTGTATGCTACAACCATGAAATTAAGACTTATATTAAGGATGTTCGCTTGTCATGTTTTGAAATTTTTGTCAGATTTTCGGAATCCTCTGGTTTTATCCATGTGAATGCCTTAAAAATTTTGTCCATTGACCCCATTTTCTTTTTATAAATATTTTACATTTATAATTATAAGCCATCTGTAAAAGTCTTATAAAACTTTGTTATTTTTAATAGTTTTGAGAACTTGAACTTTTCAATGATGAGGCTATGAAAATCAATAGAGAACATTTTCCCGCCAAAATTTCAATGGCTAATATCTCGAAAACAAGCACATTGACCTATATTTTTTTGTTGCTCTTTTGGTTCCTTTAATAATCCCTATCAATTTATACTAGTGTTGTGAAAAGCTTGTTATTATGAAACTGAGTAGCGAACCTCCTTAAGCTTTTCGTTGTTTTTATGTGCATTGTTTTAACATTGTAACGCCAGGATAGTCATAGCTGTTGTAATTTATACGGATATAAAATACGATATTGGAGTGCCTGACGATTGCTGTCAGCCAATCAAAATTACAGATTCTAATGAAACATACATCATCATGTAACTATTTCCCTGTAAGTACGATATGGTCCCATGTTTATTAATCAACATTTATCTTTAGTTTTGTCGCGTATTTTACAGATAAAGAGTTGCTGATAAAATTTCAATATATGCATTATCGAAATGATGTACACAGGCCTCTCCAGATAACCACCCCCACATTGATAATCCAGCATCCACCATCACCGATGTCCGTCATGAAATTTTGCTGAAAATTTACATTGATGAATTGTCGAAGCTTAATTTTTTATTTAAATTGCATATTAAGAAAACATAACCGATTGTCTGATTTACTTGTAAATAGTTGAATGAGGTTATGATGTAACAAACGGATAAGTGTTCATATTCGTTGCACCAGTCGGCGGCGATAGAATCGGCTACACTTCGACCGCATGGCTTTCATATGTAGTGTATCACACCCTAATTGCAACAGAATGTTCAACAAGATCAGATGCAGTACCAGTTCTCAGTATATACCTTACAATACAAATTGTATCTGGCACTTTAATTGTTATACTGACGTTATATCAGTCTAGACTGGCAGCTAATCCGAAAGAGTTTACGGTTTCCAAGCGTTTTGGAAGTTTTTCATCTTCGTAGCTGGGATAAATGTGGAAAATGATGATGAACCGTACAAAATGAAATCCGAAGAATATTTAGTCGTTATGGATTTTTATTTCTTTTGGGGATTTTTAAGCGGATACTTAATTGAAACTGTCATTACTTTTGTGCACTTATCATCTCAGAAGTGAAAATCCACAGGGACTCGGTTAGCAGATTAAAATTTAATCAATGTTTTTTTTTTAGTATTTCCTGTCTATAAATTTGTATTACTTTATAAACGTATTTAACGGTGGTATCAATATTTCTTTGTTTCCTAGCAATGTGCAGTTTACTATCCATATCCGTATAGGACTTTTCAGTATACGGATATGGATAGTAAACTGCACATTGCTAGGAAGCAAAGAAATATTGATGCCACCGTTAAATACGTTTATAAAGTAATACAAATAGACAGAAAATACTAAAAAAAAAAAGAAATGATTAAATTTTAATCTGCTAACCGAGTCCCTGTGTGAAAATCGACATTGTTTCCAAATGATTTCATAAAAGTGAATGACTGTAAGTTTCAATATATAAATATAAACTTGTATCTAACTGCATAACAAGTTTTGTTTTTCTTTTTTTTGTCCAAAATTCATGCCGTATGCAAAATTGCTAAACGTTGAAACCTTTAAGGTCAGTTGAATAATACCACGATAAAAATAATCAACACGGTAAAGTATGTTAAGAATACTTAAATAACGAAAATTATGAAAGATGGATTCACAAACAAGGTCTACTTGTTTGGTCCGAAATAACCCTTTCATCAATTTTAAATGTTTAACACATTTAAAGATGGCGATGATTGATTGATTGATTGTTGTTTGTTGAACGTCCGTTGGCAGATTTTAACGTATATTCATGACGAGAACAAATGAACAGTTAATATCAATAGTAGGTTATGCAAGGTATGTTGTCTATGATGAAAAGGGAATATTGGATGGCCACTGAAAATGAGAGTATGTTGGATATAAATAGGGGAGACATTCTGTCTTGCAACAGTCCCATAAGGACTTCTCAGATACTTGTTGAAGGGTTATTTAACGCATAGAGAGAGTGCCACTTTCCCTACACTAAAGGCAAGGAAACATATTATATATTATATAACCGATAGATTTTAACAAACATCATGATTATATTAACCAGTTCCATATTACCAGTCTGCAAATTTGATTCCTTATACGAAAACAATTAATTTAGTCACTGCAAAACCTTGACCAGGCATCCAAATATATAAAAAAACAATAGATTGTGTTCTTTTCTCGGAGGAGTCGAGTGTTGGTAGTTGGTGTGGTCTGTTGTACTATCATTGATAATTAATAAATCACGTGGTCTATGCATGGATAAGAAATTAAATGACGGTGTTCACCTAGCTTTACTATGTTTTGTATACTCACCTGTAGAGAAGATGACTGAAATGAAAGGTAACCAGTCAGTAACCACTGTGCAATCATAACCCCATAAAATAAGATGTGGTATGATTGCTAATGAGACAACTATCCACCAAAGTTCAAACGAAGTGCACGTATAGGCAACCATACGGGATTCAAGAAAGGAAAAACCCATACCGTATAATCGGCTATAAAAGGCCTCAACATGAAAAATGTTAAACAAATATGACAGACTAGAACCAACGACAACCACTGAACTACAGGTTCCTGACTTGGGACAGACACACAAAGAATGTGGCGGGGAAAACATGGTTGCTGGCGCCAAACCCTCCCTCTAACCTTGGACAGGGGTGTAACAGTACAACATAAGAACAAATTATAAAAGTTAGTTGAAAAGGGCTTAACTCATCAGATCGATACAAAGCAGAAAATCAAATAAAAACGGACCGGTCGTGGCAGGGAATTAATACATCCTACACAGCAAAAAAGACACAAAGTACAGATCTGAAAGTACTCACAGTTACTGAAAGCTACTTCAAAGCCAATAATAACTTAGAAAAAAATCATGTATCTAAGACTAAAATATCAATCAGTACACATCTTACATTATATGAATTTTAGTGTAAAGACGTCACTAACAGTCAGAAAAAAAACATGACCTTGTGCAATGCCGTCACTAACAGTCAGAAAAACCATGACCTTAATTGTCCATTCCCGTCACTAACAGTTAGAAAAACCATGACCTTAATTGTCCAATGCCGTCACTAACAATCAGAAAAACCATGACCTTGTGCAATGCCAAAATTTACGTCGATTTCAAATAAAACATTGTATAATAAATTGCATCAAATGAGGTCACAGTAGATTACATATGCAACTTTCATCGCTATCCTCTCAAGATGTAATACCACCATTGTTTTCCCCTATTAGTCTTTGTTAAATCTGCACTTTTCAAAATATTGTGCAGAATTTATCTTTGTTTCAAATAAAGAAAAACTTGGCATGAGTAAAGTGTTATCCTGTGAGTTAAGTAACCATGTAGCCTTAAGTTTCCAAAAATATTCTATAGAAACACAAAATAATAAAATAATGGTGCTTTAAAAACCCAAGATATATGTTTATGACTCAGAAATATTTTACTGCAATGAAATGTAGGATTAATTTCCTACAACTGTCAAATTCAAGGGAATATTGTTTTTCGACCCTTTTTCGTATGCAACCGGATGTGACGTTCTATGATTTGGTGGTATTACACCTCAACCACTTGCTGTGATGCTTTCACAGTAATTTCGATGCCTTATTTTCTTAGTTCTAATGTTCCATCGGACCGGTAAGTTGCCATCGCTTGGCATCCATCAGAAAGTTGTCAAATTTTAGTCTCGAAAACTACGGAGCCAATGTGGACCAAACTAAGCATTAATGATGTTGAGGACCGCGGGTAATTATTGGTTCTGATTGGCCGAATTTGAATTCCTTCTCGAAATCATTGAGGCCAAAACTTGGATATATGTATATGGATTCCTTGCTAGATCTACATATTCGCCAGACAGGGCCCACCTCACCTCGACCTCATTTCATGGATCAGTGATCAAGGTGAAAGTTACCCGAATAGGTCCGTTTCTCTGATACGATAAGCAGTAGGTAACAATACTAGTATATGGTGTACATGTCAGGCTGGCAGGTTTCATCTAACCATGATCTTATTTTCATTGGTCAATGTTAAGTTTTGTGTTTTGGTTTGTTTTTATACGACCGCAAAAAAATTTGCGGTCGTATATTGGTATCACGTCGTCGTCATCGTCGTCAGCGTCGTCCGAAGACATTTGGTTTCCGGACAATAACTTTAGTAAATGTAAATAGAAATCTATGAAATTTAAACGCAAGGTTTATAACCACAAAGGGAAGGTTGGGATTTATTTTGGAGGTTATAGTCCTAACAGTTTAGGAATAAGGGGCCAAAAAGGGGCCCATATAAGCATTTTTCTAGTTTCTAGACAATAACTTGTGGAACGGTGTATGGATCTCTCTGAAATTATACCACAAGTTTCCATACCACAAAGGGATGGTTAGGATTGGCTTTGGGGGGTTATGGCTTAAACCGTTTAGGAATTAGGGGCAAAAAAGGGAGGAAAACAAGGGTTTTCTGGTTAATGGACAATTAAAAAAAAGTACAATGTTATGTTTTGATTACCTCCCTTACACTGCTTTTAAATTATGTATAAAGAAATGTTGTATTGTCTTGAGGTGATTAGCTGTCTATTTATTTTAAAGGAGACGTGACACGATTTTTTTTTTTTTTTTTTATTAAATTAATAAATATTAGTCTTAAAACATGTTTTTTCCAATTTTGCTGGTCGAAACCTGATCAATTGGCATTTTTTAGGTCAAAGAATCCAGCGCTTGTCATAATGAATGATTTTTAATTAGGTGACGATCACGTGATCGTGCTTACGTCAGTGGTTACAAGCTGGGAAAATGTCTCTAACTGGACGATGTCGATACACGGTATTGACAGCACTTTTCCTGATTACTGACAAACAACAAAGACAATTGACCTAATCAATTTGAGCCATTGTGTGTGGAAAATAACCAAGAAAAGGATATTAATTCTTCATGCGAAAAGTTCAACAACGACGATTTTTCAGACAATACCGATCGGATTGTTACCATACATATTGGTTTATCTGATGAATAAATTTAATAAACCGCTTTCCTCATTTCTTTTTATTTGAATAAAACTACCTTTAATCATGATTGAAAATATAAATTTTATAATTATTGATGATCAAATTATTCTTTTTTCTCTCTGTTACGGTAATGTTATAATTATGTATGTGCCAGAAGCAGAAAGAAAAAAGAAAAAAAAAAACGATTGTAAAAGTCAAATAAGGCGTTCACAAAGGATACATGTTTTTATTTTGTTTTGTTTACGTAGAGACTTTAAATAGGTATAAACTATCACCAAAAGTTATGCTTATAATATTTTTTGTTGGAAACCATACATCACGCCAAGAATTTCTATAGTGACAAATCCTTTATCAAACTTTTTCAGCATTAGGATATTCAATTAACAATTTTATTGCTTTCCCCCTTTTATGTAAACAATTCAATTCAATATTTTATTTACGTCCCACCTTATGTATAAAATTAAACAATACAAAACATTTATTGGAGGCTGTTAGTAATTAAATTTTGACACCTATAGCATACTTGACCAGGTGAAAGGTAAGAAGACACCTGTATTGTGATTAAGTCACGAATTATGTTATTTACCTTTTAAAACCATACATTTTAAAGTAAAAAATACTATAGTCTTATGTTGAAATAATTAATATAGTTATATTACACTTCTAAAGTATGCAATTCCATCCAAACCCTTATAAATCTAACTTCAAATTTAAGGAATTACACAAAGTAAATTCAAATTCACATATAGGTCCTTTGCGGTGTTTTTAGGGACCGCTCTTCCAAATATCATTTAGCAATCAATTTGTTTATTGCGTCCAGGAAAATATTCACAACACATGATGTTAAATTTTCAATCGGATTGAGCATGAAAATGTTGACATGTAACATACTTCAGTCTTTAAGAACATGAGTTATGTATTAGTTGTATTTGTGCGTTATCTCTATTGTTTTTACGTTAGTGGTTTCTGTACTTCGTACCGATCTTTTGAACTAGACTGTTTTTATAGTTATTATGTACTGCTGTAAGACCACTATCTTTTTTTTTGGGGGGGGGTTGGCGCTCACAAACATATACCTCCGACACATTTTGAATGTGACTGTCTTAAATCAGGAGCATGTAGATCAGTGGTTGACTATCAAATGTTTTCTGCGGAACGGAAATTATTTTGTTATAAATAAGTTAGTTTTCTCGTTAAAATTGTTTTACATTTTCATGTTGAGAACTTTTATAGCCGAATATACGATATAGGGTTTTCTCATTGTTGGAGGCTTTACGGTTATACCAAATAATTGGTTCAAACGTCACTTTCTTCATTTATTATTAAGTTTCCATTTTAAAAAGACATGTTTTTCATCATCTGAATCTTTACCAACTAGATAGTTGTCAATAACTATGTTCGATGTTCAATATAAGAATGTACAAGACTTATATGATTCACATTCTCGTATCAATTCCTTGTTTGCTTTTTATGCTTTTGCCTAATAATTTCTTATGAAGTTATAGACTTGCAAGCATACAGGAATATTACTTTTCCATCTCAAGAAGTCAATTAAAAAAGGGCATCTGTTATAAACCTTTTTATATCTGCATATTTTTAAAAGCAATAAAAATAAGATCTATATACAGGTTGTCTATAATTAGTTATCAACACTGGTTATGGTATTTAATATTGGTGGTGCATAGGGTATTGTATGGTCGTACTACAGGTATTCATTAAACATCAGGTAGATGTACCTGTAAAACTGTAACAATAATATATTCCAATCTCACCTGTGCCCTCGGCAAAACCAACATCCAGGATGTTCACAAAGAGCTTATGAAGTAATATTGCGTAATAACTATCAATCCCCCATGTGGCGTGACACCTGAAGCTTGCAACTTCAAACGAGACCTGAAATTGCGATACTCAATCACCTGTAACGTACACCTGTGACCTATGATGAACTCATGGCATGGCACCCGAGACCCCAAATCTGGATTCCTTATGTAAGTGGGCGGAAAGAAGTGTAGTTTGGGCTTGTTAAAAAGTCCCATCTTTACACCTTCTAAGTCCGCGTGTCATTCGAAAAACAGAAAATATCATGTCAATATTCTTTTTAATTATATTGTTGAATCCATAGGCATCACATATAATCATTGTTTATGACTGTCATGCGTAAAATTGGATAATAATCGAAACTAAATTTGCGTTGTACCCATATGTCAATATGAATGAAAGGAACCACTGACGTAGTAGCCTCGTTCTGAGGGACTTCCGGGATGGAAATATGCATAACATTTACTAAATTTTATCATCGGTACAAGGACATCATTCGTAAATATAGCTCAACATGCAGACTTCTTATACGTTCAGGTATTTCACATCCAATCTTTTATGGTAATATTCTTTATAAAGCACTAAAATGTCAGTATTCACCTCAGAAGCTAACAAAACCTTTAAATAGACTTATTAAGAAGGAATATAGTTACGATACTGTTGTCAGGTCATTAAAGATTGCATATTTTGGCTTTAATATTGATTCACTTATAGGGTCTTTGCATCGGAACTAAACACATTTATTTAAAAACCAGTTGTTGGCATGACACGGGTTATGCTCTTCTCATATATTTTATGATGGTATGATACTAAACCCTAACGGGAGGGATTGTGCCTGATATTCATATGATGAAGACATAATCTTTCAATCAGTTTAATTGAGGTCTGGAGCTGGCATGTCAGTTAACTGCTAGTAGTCTGTTGTTATTTATGTATTATTGTCATTTTGTTTATTTTCTTTTGTTACATCTTCAGACATCGGACTCGGACTTCTCTTTAACTGACTTTTAATGTGCGTATTGTTATGCGTTTACTTTTCTACATTGGCTAGAGGTATAGGGGAGGTTGAGATCTCATAAACATGTTTAACCCCGCCGCATTTTGCGCCTGTCCCAAGTCAGGAGCCTCTGGCCTTTGTTAGTCTTGTATTATTTTTACTTTTAGTTTCTTGTGTATAATTTGGAGTTTAGTATGACGTCCATTATCACTGAACTAGTATATATATTTGTTTAGGGGCCAGCTTAAGGACGCCTCCGGGTGCGGGAATTTCTCGCTGCATTGAAGACCTATTGGTGACCTTCTGTTGTTGTCTTTTCTGTGGTCGGGTTGTTGTCTCTTTGACACATTGCTCATTTCCATTCTCAATTTTATATTTGACAGGTCGATAAATCGTTGCATTAAAATCTCGTTAAAATACACATTTTACCAAATATTTGACACTTATATTGCTATCGATGTATTTTGGGGGAAAGTTAAGTATAAATAAACATTTTGAAACACAAATTGAAAATCGTGTCATGTCTCCTTTAAGACTTTTATGATGTATTTAAATGGGTAATAATGGTTGCAAACTCCATTGAATTGAGATTATGACCATATCTTGAGGGAAATATTTTTTGGAAAAAAGGGGGCAAAAAAGAAGTTGGGAGGGGACAATTTCTTCTTATTTCAGATTTCAGAAAATAGAAAAAATTTCAAATATTTTTTTTCAAAAAAGGGGGTTAATTTGGGGGTCAATTCGCAACAGCATAGTATATTGCACAAAAGCAAAAAAAAAGGGGGTACATTTTTTTTGGGGTGGTCAATTCGACACAGCATAGTGTATTGCACAAAAGCAAAAAATTGAAAAAATAAATTCAAATCATATAACCAATTTTAAGTTCTTTGACTACAGTTATTCTGTGTCAGAATCCTTTATGTGTCAAATATTTAATTACAGTCCAAATTCAGACCTGTATCAAGCTCGAATATTGTGACCATTTTTGCCCCCAACTGTTCAGGGTTGGACCTCTGCGGTCGTATCCAGCTGCGCTCGGCGAAGCAATTTATTTTAAACAGTACTGAGCAATAGGTCGACGACGGTGTACATGTATGTCTGGCAGGTATCGTCTGACATTGACCTCATTTTCATGGTTTGATTCTAGTGTATACTGTAAGCAATAGGTCGACTATGTTTGTTGAATGAAAAGATGGCAAGGTTCATTTGACCTTGACCTCATTTTCATGGTTCATTGGTCAATGTTAAGTTTTCATGGTTTGGTCCGTTTTTCGTATACTATATTTGGAGTATAGAATAATGATAAAAAGATGCATGTCCGATAGGGTTTATCTGACCTTGACCTCGTTGTCATGGATCTTTGAAAATGTTTGTGATATTTGTCATATATATATATATATATATTCGTGAGAAACACAAAAATCAGGTAAGTAGAACATAAAATATAAGTATCATCTAACGTTTTCATCCTTCACACGATACGTTATTGTAATGCATAAATTGCGTACTTTATTTTCGCATTTAGCTTTGCTTTGAATGTCTTAATAAAGCGCTTCTCCCGTACTTTTCTGTACTCCTTACATTATATATATATATATATGGAAATTAAGAAATGAATGGATGTGTTTGTCAACCTGTAGACTCATTTTCATGGTCCATATTAAAGCGATTTCCTAGGCCCATGTAGTAAGACTAAATAGTTTAACCCAAATATTCTGGTGCTTTACCCTGACTAAATTAACAGGAGGCCTACAATGAAAAATCGTCAATTAACCATTCTGAATTAACTTGGATAAGGCTTAACGTTCATGCCCTCGCGAGTGGGATAGTCGATCACGGGGAGGGACTGAATTATTCAGGTAAGAAATTGTATATCTAATCAATTAAGCAGCCGCAATATTTCGTCGTGTAGACTGTCCTGTTTACCTAATTGTGGGTTTTGGACCAGGAACATTATGAAAGTTGTGATAATTCCTAGGGATGATATGGTAATGACGTGGAGCTCAAGTTAAACTATTGCAACTGTCATATCCAAAATAAGAAACTGCCAAATCCGGAGACGATGTGGTATAATAGACAATGAGACAACTAGCCAGAATTAAGTGTAAAGGACGAAGATGTTAGTAAAAACATATGAGCAAAACCCATACTCTTTATATGTTACAGTGAATTTGTAAAACCAGGGATTTTGTAAAATCCGAATTAATTAGTGACTTTGTAAAATCCCTAACAGTAAAATCACCGAAATTGTTAGGGATTTTGTAGAATCACTGAAAATATTGCCTGGGATTTTGTAAAATCCCTATAATTACCATAATTAGGAGCCTACAAGTTATAATCTAATATCAGAAATATATTTATCTTAAAATAGATACATGAAAACCATTAATTGTTTTAGTATATTTATTGAATTGTAAAATCCTAACAGTAAATAAAATCACCGAAATTGTTAGGGATTTTGTAGAATCACTGAAAATATTGCCTGGGATTTTGTAAAATCCTATAATTACCATAATTAGGAGCCTACAAGTTATAATCTAATATCAGAAATATACTTTATCTTAAAATAGATACATGCAAACCATTAATTGTTTTAGTATATTTATTGAATAGACTTGACTGGTTTTCACTTTTTTTAGATGTAATACCACCATTGTTTTTCCCCTATTAGTCTTTGTTAAATTGGCAATTTAAAAACAAAATGTGCTGAATTTATCTTTGTTTCAAATAAAGAGCATGAGTAAAGTTTTATCCTGTCCAATACTACAGTGAAAATTTCGCATAACATTTCATTGCATATAAGATAATAACCTTCACCGGAAGTAAACCAATCAAATTTTCACCCCTTTTTTCCTGTTAACAAGCTTTAGTAACCATGTCATCTCAAGTTTCCAAAATATTTTATAGAAGCACCAAATGAAAAAAAGAATTGTGCTTTGAAACACCAAGATATATGTTTCTCAGAAAAAAAATATTCTGCAATGAAATCCAGGGTTAATTTCCTACAACTGTCAAATTCAAGGGAATATTTTTTTCGACCCTTTCGTAACCGGATGTGACATACTATGATTTGGTGGTATTACACCTATAGTGACTATGAATAAAAGACGTACATGTATATACAGATATAAAGACAAGAATTTATCTATTTTTGCCCAATAAGTTTGGATGACAACTGCTGGTATAAAATTCACAGCTTTTCGACAATCACCATGACACCTATTTTTCACATCTCCACATTGTAGAACTTCACACCTACCCTCTTAACAAAATTTTCATGTTATTTTATTTGATTTTGGTCCAAGGAGTGGAAAAAAACACTGAAACTAATGTATTCCTATGTGGTAGCATGGATGTTTATCACAGCATCTGAGGTATGACCCAGGCCAGTGTAGCCTGAAAAATGGTCATCGTGAAAATACTTTTGCCTGGTTGGTTACCTATATATATTGAAATGCAGGTCCTATACGAGGCATTTTTTTATACATACTACCTGTCGTCTTTTCTATTTGTTGTGGATATAATTCACTTTTTATAAGTAGCATATCGATAAAAAAACGTATTGTTGTGTTTTTGTTTATTCTACATTGGCTAGAGGTATAGGGGGAGGGTTGAGATCTCACAAAACATGTTTAACCCCGCCGCATTTTTGAGCCTGTCCCAAGTCAGGAGCCTCTGGCCTTTATTAGTCTTGTATGTTTTTTAATCTTAGTTCATTTATATGTTTCGAAGTTTAGTGTGACGTCCACTTTCACTGAACTAGTACACATTTTTGTTTAGGTTGCAGACGAAGCCCGCCTCCTGGTGTGGGATTTTCTCGCTGTGTTGAAGACCCATTGGTAGCCTTGGGCTGTTTTCTGCTCTATGGTCGGGTTGTTGTCTCTGTGACACAATCCCCATGTCCATTCTCAATTTTACTAATTCGATTTTTAACTTAGGAAATTCCTTTGTACTAATCAAACATAAAAAATCTACGATGATAATGTATTACTTGTTTCCAGAGTTTGAGTCAGAATAATATGCCCAGGTAGGGTGACAGTCTTCTTGTGGACTTTTACCATTTGAACTAGCATTTTTATATTCTGCTGGATCAGCGTATCGATCTTGCACAATACAGAGGTCAAATTCACATCACATTAATATATTCTCGTCCTAATATGCCTTTGATACTTGCCACTGGATGCCATGACCTAAACAAATCATTTTCTAACTTATTGCACGTGTTTTTCTCCTTTACGAAGGTCATCAATTCAATGTATTACCTTTATATTTTATTCTATAATATACAATTTATACTTTTCAGCAAATACAGACTAAAAAGCACTAAACATTAACTTACTTTCAAACAAGATAGTTATTAAGCTTGTTTTATCTCTTTTGTAGGTCTTTGGAAATATGTTCCACAATTTCCTTATTTTTTGGGTTTTTTTTCTCACCTTATATTAATTAGATAGGACAATGATCAGCGTTACTGTTGCAGGATTTCGTCTTTTTCAAATGAATAATTTTAACAGAAAGATTGATTATTTTACAAATTTCCTGAATTAAATCAGTGAATCTGTAAAATAAATCTTAATTATTTCAGGTATTCAAAATTAGGGATTTTATGAAATCACTAATCAGTTCAGTGATTTTACAAAACTCCTGAAATTTTGCAAAATGCCTGATTTTACAAATTCACTGTAATATATACACGGTATACTCGGCATGTTAATTAATCAACATAAGGCATACTGTGTCCGGGGGTGTATATCACTTGTTTAGGTTGGTATTTAAAATTTGAAAGAGAAATCCAATGGCCTGATTTATGCTAATTGAAAACAATAAACAAGAAGCAAATATGACAGACAGCAATCAACGACAACCATTGAATAACGCGGACATACAGAATGTTAAAGCGGCCCGCAACCCTCCCATAACCTGGGACAGTGGTGTAACGGTTGGAAAGGTTTGGACTTATCTGATCGACACGAAGCATACAAATCAACTAACAAAAAGACCAAAAGTACCGATTTACGAGTAGTCGCAGTTTACTGGAAACTAGTTCAAAGCCAATTTCAACACATTTATTAACCATGTTAATTCAGACTAAAACAACATTGTTCTTTATTTAGAAACTCTTTTTACGTCATTAGGATATTATTTATAATTCAACTGGGTTTGGTGAAATTGAGATCGTATTTGACATGTTTTATGATTATTTTTGTTTTTCTTTTGATGTTGTCCAAACGAGATTTATCGAAACAAAATACTGATGTGTTCAATATTTAGATACGATGGCTGGATCATGGATGATATAGTCAGGTTCAACACGATCTTTTCGCCTTATATATCTAATACAATGCATACCCACCTAAATTTTACATACCAATTTTCTCAAAATGAAGTGTAACTTTCTTGACAGTCGTTTTAATACAAAGACAAAAGCTTCCAAAATGAAGGTATTTTAGAAATGAAAACGTACATCAAACATACTGAAATATTTCAATACTTCACAGAAAAAGCTCATATAAAATAAATGTATTTAAAGATTTTATGCAAGGCGCGGTACATAAGAAATACTAGCAGTCTTTCAAAAAACGTCTCGTAAAAAGACGAAATAGACGAAGTATTTGAAAATACAAGACCTGGAATTTTATTATTTGTTGTAATTGGCTTTGAACTAGCTGTCAGTAACTGAGCGTACTTTCACATCTGTACTTTGTGTCTTTTTGTTGTTGTTACCCTGCCACGTCCGGTCTTATATTAATTAGATAGGGTTTTCTTATTGTTGAAGGCCGTACGGTTGCCTATAATTTCTTACATCCACTTTATTTGAACTTTGGTGGATAGTTGTCTCATTGGCAATCATACCACATCTCCCTATTTTTATACTAAACAGAACTAACTAACTTACTAAATTCACAACATAAACAACGGGAAAAAAACTAAAAACAAGATAACCAAAACACTGGGGCTTAATTTCACCATAGATGTAATACCCATGGGTATTACATCTATGATTTCACAAAAACCTGGCTGCACAAATCTGTTTCAGAGGAAACCAATAATTGCTTATAAAAGAAGCGAGAACTTACAATTATTGACTATAAACCTTAAAATAATCAATATGTGAAACACAAACACATAAAACTTCTTATGACTGATGAAGCCGAACTCTGAATTATTCTTTCCTTAAACACGACCAGAACACCAGACCTAATGTTTGGGCTCATGGGTGAGCTCGGTTGCTTTTATTGACACACAGGGAGCAATCATTCATATTTTTCTTATTTTCTGATATCAAAAAATAATTTTTTGATATCAGGAATTCGAATTTTTGATATCAGAAAATCTGTTTCGCGATATAAAAAAATCGTCAGTATTATTTGATATCAGAAAATCTATTTTTTGATATCATAAAATGGATTTCTTGATATCAAAAATAAAGATTATTTTCTGATATCAAGAAATCGAATTTTGATATCAAAAATTGAATTCCTGATATCAAGAAATATTTTTGATATCAAAATATTTTCTGATATAAAAAAATCAATTTTGATATCAAGAAATATTTTTTGATATCAGAAAATAAGGAATAAATAGTGAAACGGCGCCTCATACATAACCCGTATGGAAGATGATGAATTAACATTCATTCATCAATATATTTATTAAAAATTCTTGCCATGCCTGTATCAAACAAAAGATTTTTATTGACAGTAGTGTTAGTATTGCAAGCGTCAACCATTTCCTTATTTCAAGTTTAGGGTTTTTAAACCACGAAATTCCAATTTTTGACAGTATATAATCCAGGTTTTCCTCTTCTGGCTGTATATGATACGATCTGGCTCTGCATGTTAATCAACATAAGGCATACTGTTTCCAGTGTGTATATATCACCAAATTGAGGTCGGTATTTTAATTAATTAAATGGTAATTGATATTTAGTTACATGTGCATTTGCCTTTCTTATTTCAATAGCGATCATTTGGATTTGTCCGCTCAGTCTTGGTCCATAGACTTTGAAAGTTTTGCCGCGTAGTTTACATGATAAAGAATTGCCAATAAAATTTCAACATTTGCGCTATCAAAATAATATACCGGCGAAACATGTCTTCAGATTTATTTATTCGTAATAGGTTCTCTAGTGCTGAGCAAAACATCATGCAGCATGGGCGGATCGGGGAATGAGACTACTACTACAGAATAGTTTACTGCCTAACCCCACCCCTTATTAGACATTTTGGCAGGCCTCTCCGGGCTCCCATCCCCACATTAATAATCCAGCATCCACCGATGATAGCCGTAACGTTATGAAATTCTGCTGAAGTTGATATTGATGAATTGTCGTAGCTTAATCGAAATTAGTTTTTTTTTCAAATCGCATATTAAGAAAACGGAACCGATTGTCCGATTTTCATATAAATAGTTGAATGAGGATATGATACATGTATAACAAACGGATAAATATTCACGTTCAATATTTACTCCTTCACAACATCCGCATAAAGTGAAAGTACAACATGCACGAAATAATTTTATTCCTTGCTATTTACTTCATTTTTATCAGCACTGCATATTCGCAAACATTAAACGATACAAAGACTTTGAGGAGTAATCTATTCACAGTACAGGATTACGATGTAACAATAAAACCGAGACTGGACCAAAGCAAACCTGTTGATGTCAATATGTCATTGTCTCTTACTGGCTTTGTAGAGCTAAACGAAGCCGAGGGTAAACTTGTTACTACGGGATACATCGATATTCAATGGTCAGATGAACTACTGACATGGTCACCGGAAGATTATGGAGGAATTTGGCAAATTTTTGTTCCGCAGAATTTGATATGGAGACCTGATTTATCTCTCGAAAATGAGATTGAGGATTTAACATCGCTCGGTTCAGAACACATTTTAGCCCGAATATTCTATAACGGAACTGTTCATTGGTTACCATACCAGTTGTTTGAAACGAACTGTTTCATAGATTTAACCAACTACCCGTATGATACTCAAAATTGCCATTTCAAATTTCTAGTTTGGAGCAGGAATAAAGAAGACGTAAGACTCTATCTTGATTCCGACCAAAATGTTATTGAAGACGGATTTGACAGACATGGTATTTGGGATATATCTAAGACTTCCATTGAAACCGTTAAAAAGGAATCCGAATCGCACGTAGTTGTAATTGGTTTAATCTTTCAGAGAAGGCCTGCGTTTTACGTCATAAATTTGATTGTTCCTTTAGTCTTATTAGCACTGTTGAATAAATTCACATTCGTTGTACCAGTCGGCGGCGATAGAATCGGCTACACCGTGACCGCATGGCTTTCATATGTAGTTTATCTCACCCTAATTGCAACAGAATTTTCAACAAGACTAGATTCAGTACCAGTTCTCAGTATATACCTTACAATACAAATTGTATCTGGCACTTTAATTGTTATACTGACGTTATATCAGTCTAGACTGGCAGCTAATCCGAAAGAGTTTAAAATTTCGAAGCGTTTTTGGAAGTTTTGCATCTTCGTAGCTGGGATAAATGTGGAAAATGATGGTGAGCCGTACAAGATGAAATGCGAAGAATTTTTATCGGTCATGGATTTCTATTTCTTTTGGGGATTCTTAAGCGGATACTTAATTGAAACTCTCATTACTTTTGTGCACTTATCATCGCAGCAGTAAAAATCAAACTTGTTTCCAAATGATTTCATAAAAGTGAACGGCTGTGAGATTCATTGAGTAAATAATTATTTATATGTAACCGCATAACATTTTTTTTTTCTTTTTGGTCCAAAAAAAAAAAGGCACAAAAGCTAAACTTTGAAACCTTTTTGGTCAGTTTAATAATGCCACGGTAAAAATAAACAACACGGTAAAGTATTTAAATAATACGTGAATAACGAAAATTATAAATGATGGATTCCACAACCAAGATAAATAAGAAGATGTGGTATGAGTGCCAATGAGACAACCCTCCATCCAAGTCACAATGTATAAAAAGTTAACAATTATAGGTCAAAGTATGGCCTTCAACACGGAGCCTTGGGTCACACCGAACAGCAAGCTATAAAGGGCCTCAAAATGACTAGTGTAAAACAATTCAAACAGGAAAACCAACGGTCTAATAAGACATAAGACATAAAGCTTTATTTAGAGTCGATATAAACATTGCAAGCATAAACATAAGCTCTGAAGAGCTTTTAAAACCGACATCTATATAAAAAACGAGAAACGAGAAACACCTATAAACCACACCAACAAACGACAACCACTGAACAACATGCAGCAGGTTTAAACGTTTTAACAGGCGCCAACTTTCACCCTAACCTGATATAGTAGTGTAACATTACAACATAAAAAGACACACTATAAAATATCAATTGAAATGGCTTAACTCGATCAAAAAGACATTTAAACAAAAATAAGTAAACATACACTGAACGAATAAGTTTGATCTATGACACAATATAAATACAATATTAAAACGTACTAGTGCCTATATAACATAGACGTTGCAGGTAGTAATAAAAAAAGATGTAGGAAGAATGTCAATAAGACTACTCTTACCTGGGACAAAATGGCGTTAAATAAAACAACGTACACAGGTAAATTTAAATATAATAATTTTGTTGTTAGGAGTACGGAAGTAAACATTTTTTTACAAAATTGATAAATTTGTTGTTCAGAGCACGAGTACAGAAGTGAAAATTTATCGTCATACTAAATATTTATCAAATAGTGAGACGAGATATAACACAAAATAAATTAACATTGAATTACACAGAAATGCATTACAAATTGTGTCAACAGGTCAAATTAACACGAAAGTACGATTTGAGAGTACTCGTCTACTTGTTTGATCCAAAAGAACCCTTTCAGCGAAATTCAATGTTGAACACATCTAAAGATGGCAATGATTGATTGATTGATTGATTGTTGCTTGTTTAACGTCTGTTGGCAAAATTTTGACGTATATTCAAGACGAATATACAACAATTGAAAGTTAATACAAATAGAATGTTATTCACGGTAGGTAGACTTGAATGAAAAGAGGGGAAATTGGACGGCCTCTGAAAAATAAGAGTAATTTGGACAGGGGAGACATGTTACCTTGCAAAAGGTCACATACGGACTCCTCAGAGAGTTGTCAGAATGGTTCGTTAACGTACAGAGAGATTGCCACTTTCCCTTCTGTACACTATATGGCGGGAAACATATTATATATTTTATAACCTATAGATTTTAACAAAAAAATATAGAGATCTTGATCATATTAATTTGTCAGTCTGCAAATTTGACACATTACACGGAATTCAAAATTAATTTCGCTGCAAAATCTTGACCAGGCATCCACAAATATAAAAAGCACCAATAGAATGTGTTCTTTTCTCGGAGGAGTCGAGTGTTGGTAGTTGGTGTGGTCTGTTGTACTATCATTCATAAGTAATAAATCACGTGATCTATGCATGAATAAGAAATTAAATGACGGTTTTGAACGGCTGTTGGCAGATTTTCAACGTATATTCATGACGAGAACAAATGAACAAATGAACAGTTAATATCAAAAGTAGGTTATGCAAAGTATGATGAAAAGTGGGAATATTGGATGGCCACTGAAAATTGAGAGATTGTTGGATATATATAGGGATATATAGGGAAGACATTCTGTCTTGCAAAAGTCACATAAGGACTCTTCAAAGACTTGTTGAAGGATTCATTAACGTATAGAGAGAGTGCCACGTTCCCAACACTAAAGTGAGGAAACATATTATATATTATATAACCGATACATTTTACTAAAAATTATAGAAATCATGATTATCTTAACCAGTTTTATATTACCAGTCTGCAAATTTGACACTTTATACGAAATCAAAAAGTAATTTAGTCACTGCAAAACCTTGACCAGGCATCCACACATATAAAAAATACCAATAGAATGTGTTCTTTTCTCGGAGGAGTCGAGTGTTGGTAGTTGGTGTGGTCTGTTGTACTATCATTCATAAGTAATAAATCACGTGATCTGTGCATGAATAAGAAATTAAATGACGGTGTTCACATAGCTACACTATGTTTTGTATACTCACAAGTAGAGAAGATGACTGAAATGAAAGGTAACCAGTCAGTAACCACTGTGTAATCATAACACCAACAAGTATTTTCAACCTGTTATGAAATTATCAATCATGTTGGCTGACCACTGATATGCCTTGCGTTTAAAGCCTTCCGGATTTTTGATTATGTCATTTTTGCACCAAATGACTTCACATTTATTCATACCCTATTGCTGGCTACTAGTACTGCAATAGGTGACACAGATCAACATCTGCCGCACACGACTGAAAAATCCTTTGTATTGTCTGGAATCAATACAAAATCCATAGTATTGTAATCTCTGGAATCAATACAAAAACATAAGTCTCCATCGTCATTTAACTAAGTAGACAATTGAAATTTAGAAATACATGAACTTAACACCCATGTAAACTCTTGTGTCTCCTAACTTTAATACATTCCTCATTCATAATCATAGTAGGAGAAATTGCCGTTATACAAGTTCCGTCTTAAAACCACAATACAACTTCAATCTTTATAAAGACATCATCCATCCAAATCGATGGTTGGCTAACGCGTGGCTTAAGAAACTGATTATTCAAAAGAAAACAACTGTTGAAGAAAGGATTAGCAGCAGGTTTAAAAGTCATGTAAACACGTAGAATCTTTCATGCTTTTAGATTTTAGAATGTATATTGAAAGATGACTTTAATAGTTGTCTTATTTTGTACCAATACCATCAACAATTTTGTTTTACCTTAAGATGTAGCATGAGTGAGAACCTTCACTCTACACTGTATGCTCTCTTCTAATAGTACCATTTGTGTCGGTTTTAACTCTGAATTGAAGACATAATTTACCTGTACTGAAATGTAGCAATTCTATTGATATAAATATTTAGCAAGCACTAGCATAAAGATAAATTTCACCGGCTTTTTGATGCGAGTTTTAAATAATTTTATTTCATATTCTCGTTGTATTTTCAACACAACAGAACACGCACTAGCATACAGTGAAATATCACCAATATAAAACCTTTTTGGTATTCGTGAGAACCTCTATTCTACACCGTTACTTTGATTTGTCTGTATGTCTTTGAAGTGTGTTTACACAGTTTTGGCTGCTTGGTCCCAATTATTGTTGCATTAACCTATTATATAAAAATAAAGAGATGTGGTATGATTGCCAAGAGACAACTATCGACCAAAGTTCAAATGAAGTTGATGTAAGCAATTATAGGCAATCTTACGGCATTCAACAATGAGAAAAAACCCATACCGTATGGTCGGCTATTAAAGACCCCGACATGAAAAATATGAAACAATTCAATTAAGAAAACTAATGGCCTAATTTAAAACAACATAACTATCTACCAGCTCCTAAAACTCAGCAACTTATTGTCCACAAGAAGAAAACAAATACTGGTGGATTTATATGAGGGGAATCTCCACTTTACAACACCTGTATCTACCAGCACCTAAAAGCTCAGCAACTTGTTGTCCTAAAGAAGTATACAACTACGGTTCACTGGTATAAGTGGGAAAACTTAGTAACTTATTGTCCTAAAGAAGTATACAACTGCCGGTTTACTGGTATTACTGGGAATCTCCACTTTACACCATATCTCTATCTACTAATTCCTAAAAATCTTAGCAACTTAGTGTACACTAGAAGAACACAATTACTGGTTCGTTAGTATGAGCGGAAACTCTACTCTACGCCATAACTCTATGGACCAGCTACTAAAAACTTAGCAAATTACTGTCCACAAGAAATATACAACTACTGGTTCAATGGTATTAGTTGAAATCTTCACTCTATACCACTATTTAAATTCTATAACACATCAAAGTACCTCCTGTCCTGTATATGCATCTGTTATATTAACAGCTCATCATCCTACTAGCAGAATATATGTAACAATTAGCTGACAATAAATAATATTCACCGCCCTCTTGGTACGAATGGGAATCTCCACTCTGCATCATAACCTCAATCTTAAAACTAGTATTAGAAAAATAACAACGTGTCGAAATATCCCAGTTCTGAGTATTTCCCTCATGTAACTTCCACCTTCCTCAGAAACATATTTTACAGCAAATTTATAACAACTTTATTTGTACGAGTAAGAACCTCAACTCTACACCTTTAAACAACTTGTAAATCCATTACATTAAATCAATCAAACACCCGAAAGGAGATGTGGTATAACTGCCAACGAGACAACTATCCACCTAAGTTCAAATGAAGTGGATTTAAGCAATTATAGGCAACCGTACGGTCTTCAATAATGAGAAAACTCATACCGTATAGTCGGCAATAAAAGGCCCCGACATGAAAAATATGAAACAATTCCATTGAGAAAACTAACGGCCTAACTAATAACAAAACAATTTACAAAAATCAAATATGGCAGACATGAACCAACGACAACCACTGAACTACAGGCTCCTGACTTGAGACAGGCACATATATGGCGGGGTTAAATATGTTAAAAGGCCCCAACCCTCCCCTGACCTAGGACAGTGGTGTAACAGGAATACATAAGAACAAGCTATTCAAATCACCATTATTATAAATTAACTGTGATAGTTTCAACTTAACATAATTGTGCTTAATCAAACTCTAAAGTAACAATACGAAAATGGAAGAAAATCGAGTATTTGCGTCTGCTAAGGACAGAATACATACCCAGATTTTCACACCATCAAAATCCAACATTACTGTAAAACTAAGAAACAGATGACAAAGAAGCTTATTGATACCACTGGAAGAGAAATTGGTGTTAACTTTGAGTATAAACATGAAAAAAGTAAAATAGCAGAAATACCGAACTCCGAGGAAATTTCAAAACGGAAAGTCCTTTATCAAATGGCAAAATCAAAAGCTCAAACACATCAAACGAATGAATAACACCTGTCATATTCCTGACTTGGTACAGGCATTCCTTATGTAGCAAACGGTGGATTAAACCTGCTTTTATAAAAGTTAAAAGGAACACTATAACACGCAATTAAGATGACAAACAAGGCCAGTACCTAGAATTTATACTTCAAGACCATCATGTTTTATTTGTGAAGTTGATACGGAATTTTATCAACAAGGTCTTGGTATCTTCCGATGAACTGTTTTTAGAAAAGGACGAGACTTTCTTTGACATAACCCTGATTCATCAACTTTCTGCTCAGACACTGGTGACGTTTAATAAAGTCTGAGTAGTAGCTGCAAGCTCTTGAAATACCGAATGAGTTGGGAAATGTATATCCCATATGCAGGTGAAGTTGGTATATTGCTGCTAAGGTGGGGAACATTGATAATTTCAAAATTGAAATCGTCTCGTTTGTCATAGATTCTGGTACTAAGATGACCGCTTATGTCAAATTCGAGGTATAAGTCTGAAAATGAGGCGGAGGAAGCCGTGTCTGTTGTTTCTTTAATTTCTAGTCCTGGAAGATATATTAAAGGAACCCAATCAGAAAAGTTTGGATTGTTAATGGAAAGAACATCATCAATATATCTGAATGTGAAATTAAATGATCTGGCTTCTTTGATCTTCTTGTTTTTGACAAGTGTCTGAAGGAACTCCAACTCATATGAAAATAAGCAGGAACCTTTCTGTTACGGAACTTACACCAGCAGCATATCTACATTGTAATGAATGTCTTCATGAACATTTTGAAAATCACAATATCGTTGACGACAAACTCTTAGAAAGAAAAGAAAAAATAAAATAGAGAAAATGGTTGAAAAAAGTTAAATCACAAAAATACTGGTTTCCGAGGAAAATTCAAAACGAATGGACAACTGTCATATTCCTGACTTGGTACAGGCATTTTCTTATGTAGAAAATGGTGGATTGAACCTGGTTTTATAGCGCTCAACCTCTCACTTGTATGACAGTCTCATCAAATTCCATTATATTGAAACGATGCGTGAATAAAACAAACAGACATAATAGGTAAAAATGTCAAAATAGGAGTACAGCAGTCAACACCGTGTCACAATCTTAATCACAACAAAAACAAACAAATATTTGTGTCAGTTCTCCGAAAAGAAAATAGTTAATCTCAGCTATATTGAATTAACATAAAATAGTTCTACAGTGAGGGTGGCAATAATTGGAAAATCTCAAACCTTATTCATGAAAGCACTGAAAACCATAGCATATATGATGTCAGCCAAATCATCAGTTGAACAGAAAAATACGTGAATTGTTGGAGTAAATGTAATGATTGCACTGCTGGAGGCCACTGGTTCCACTTCAACTGTGAAAAATTCACTGAAGAGGAAAGCGGGACATGATGACAATCTCCAGAAGTTCCTTATGTATGTATAGTCTCTTCCAAACCTTATAAATATATTTCTAATGACTTATATTTTAAAGGATGTGTACATGTTTCAAAGTACTTGAATAAAAGACGATTAATTGCCTACATACTTAAATATACTATACATTTAGTAATTAACACTGTAAATATGTATTTCTTTGTGTATGCTCATAAGTAGCATGCATTTTCCACTATATTGTATTATTTTAAATACAGTTGTTAATATTTGATTTATACCTTGTACATGTAGTATGGAGCTTTTATAGGCGGTGCATGTAGCTCAATCCTTTTCATATCTTAACGAATAAAATATATTTAAAATAAAAAAACAGAATCTAGCGACAAACACTGTGAATCGTGAAACTGGCTTATCCCGCCTATACATTGTAACAGAGTAAACCCACTTCAGGAGTTACTGCTGAAATACAACATACAGAACAAAACCATCTGAACAACACAAACGATGGCCAATAGCTTGTGCAAAATGAGCTAGTTTAAAGAAATGGGATGAAGAGCTCAAACACCAAAATCTTACCAATTCAAAAATTACAAATGAAAAGGCAGTAGCGGGAATTGTCGATAGTACATCATTTAACTCGAACTTATCAAAACCTGAATTCACATCCGTTCCAAGCAGAACAGATGACAGGAGGTACATCGGTGCACCTTAAAAAAAACTCAACATCTGCAATCTAAATTAAAGAAGGCATTTTGCATTTATGCCCTTAATAGAAGGGTTTCTGACCTTGAGTAAAAACAACGAGTGGACGCACTGGAATCGGCAAAACAACATGGGTCATCTCCATATGGTAATCACAATCAATATCATGGATACCATAATTAGAGACCAGGTCCACATGTAAATTGTTTCCAGATTCATATACCAGGTCCACGTGTAAAAAGGTACAAGATTCATATCCCAGGTCAACGTGTAACTGGGTACCATAATCAAATACCACGTCAATATGCAAATGTGCAAGCAACGCCACATGATCAATTTATTGGCATACATCTACGTGGACAAAGACATTCCTAGATGAACATGCCACATATACACCAATCACAAACTTAGATATATTCATGGAATTTGTCACCTCCGTTCTATATGACCATGCACGCAAAATTCTGATATGGGAACGAGGCTTGATCAGATACTACCAACAAAAACAGATCTCAGACAAATTCGAAAATGTTACACAAGTTCAATGAAAAAATTTGGTGACAGGCCATCCTTTACATCAAAATTCCTCCTTGCCTGACACCTGTACATCTGAAACACGACCTACAATGGGTGCTGTAGGTGTAAATATTGTCACTCCAACCAATCAAGCCCAGGATAGTGATACATATGATATAACTGAATAACGAACAGCAATAGGCACCAAACTATGAATAACACTTACAGCAATTCTAAAAACCTTGACGAAACGGATTAGGCAACTGTCGAAACTAAACACCTGGCTATGAAACGTGCATGGAAATACTTTGTTATCTGAACATATCCATATCAGGTCAAATCTTTAAAAATACCGCTACTGCTCCTAGTACAGATCATTTCTCAGAAGAAAAAACGACAGAACAATGTATGGCCTGAAGGGGATCATTTGACTAATCGAATACAATCAGTTAAACATGTCAGGCAGACCGACAAAGTTTGAACGATATGTCAAATACATAATACATCTGACGAGAAATTGAGTATGGAAACTTCCACACAATTACCAGATGATATAACAGCAGTCATTTCTCTCGTTGAGAGTCAACCCGCCGATTGGATACTAACCAAACGGAATGGCAAATACTCGATCAAGATAAAATGGCGTCAAATCGAAAGACAGAATACTGTGACGAAAAAGAGGTCATCAAAAGCACGTCAAGATAGGAATAACCGTCGACGACAAGCTTTCCTCTCTCGCAAAAAACAACAACAGTAAGTAGACCCGACTTTAAACACCGAGGAGCTGGAAACAACCGCACCACCCCCAAATGACGAGATCTTGGAAATTCCTCCGATCACCACTGATATGGAAACAGGGACACAAGACACGTCTATAGACAGCAACCCATCAGCAAACCAGGACTCGGCTGATGAAACGTTGATCGACACACCGAAACATATAGAGGAAACAAGGAAGTCTTCGGAAGAGGATCCCGCCCGAGAGGGTGCCGAGGGTCGACCAACAAAAGAACAAGAAAAAGATACCGAAAAAAAAGATCATTTCTCAGAAGAAAAAACGACAGAACAATGTATGGCCAGAAGGGGACATGCCTCCATGTCAAGAACAGCCTCGATCCAGTTGCATGCTTTCAGTTATTCCAAGTAAATGTGTTATCATTTCTCATCTATGGCTTGGAAATGTAACACAATGTGTATGAGAACAATATTTAACAAGGTGTATTTCAATCTAACATAATTGATACCAAGTACAGGTACCTTGTAGACATTTATCGTACATGTATTGTGCTGACGTTAATCTGCCCAACCTAGTACATGTATTATTTAATAGCTAGACTACTCTATAAACTGTTGACATTTATGGCTATTGTTGAAAGCTGATGGATGACCCCTCTGAACTATATAAGATCCAGCTTTGGACTCGAACAGCAGATTCCGACAGGAGATTTCGCCAAGGTCTCCCCCCTCGTGGGTAGGCTGGAATTAATTAGGACCGAACAGTTATACCGCTATACGATTACGTGTCCGTGTGATGATTTATTGAACATTCGAACAATTCAATTTTAAAGACAGTTTGTGAACATTCGAACATTTGAACTTATGAAATATTCTTGACTTTGTTATTACATAATAAATTTTATTATCCACTGACTTCATTACAGAAATACTATTATATTACCCAATTCCAAAAAAAAAATGGAACCAATCAAATTATTGTATCGGAAAAGCACCAAACAAATTCTTTCTATACCAAACATCACAACAAAGAATGCTGTAAATACTCTGTCCTGTTCAATTCCAGGAATCAGTAAAAATCAAATTGGCATTGGGAACATTTGCTTTTATCATCACAAGAGGACTCCATGTATAGAAAGACAAATCCTAATACCAACAGCCGTAAAAGACAATTAGTTTTCGAAAATCAGATCATTATTTAATAAAACACAGTTTACCATCAGCAGACATATAATATTGTATTTTTGTCTCTACTATCAGTCTATAACATTATGGATGAACCACCATCAAAATTAAAATGGAAAAATTCTGTCAGGACAGCAATCGATACCTTTAGGATTGAACATTGTTAACGAGTCTGTCTACTGCAAAAGAACTTCATCTATATCAACATCTTATTACAAAACTAGTCGTTTACACATACTCTGACAAGCGTCCAGACTTCTACATAGGACATTCAGTGTCTCCCCAACAAGCTCAGACACCTTACTGGTATATATATTCTCCAGTGTAATCGGGCAGCCTTCAACCAGGTTGACGACGACCCACTATGTCTCTTATGCGACGAGGGCTCGAAAAAAATAGATCTTATCAATCAATCATGCACTGTTTTTGCCTCAGCGAGGGACCATCACTTGGTTGAGCTCTCACAAATTATCAATAATTGCGAGTTCTGCGCAAAATGGGGAACAGCAGAACAATAAGAAATTTCTACTTCGAAACCAGAAGTGTTATAGAAAGGCAGGATTTCGAACAAGACAAGACAATAGCAATCGGAACACAAATGTGCTGTTCATAATAGCAAAATTAATTGTTTAAATTGCAATTAGGAAAACAAATCTCAGAAACTGCCGTAATGATAGCCAGTAATCGATTGTGTGTTTAATTGGTTTTCACATCAATCTTTGTTGAGCAATTTGACTATAGGTCTGGGGGAAAATTTCGAGAAACTGCAGATTTCTGGTCTAGTTTCTCATTTTTTCAAATTTCAATAGACGTTAGAGGCTTTATCATTCATGCTGTCAAATCAGCTTTTTGTAACGATAGTTTCTGTCTAAATATACCCAAGTTCAATCATTAATTGTATTTCTTAATCATGGATTACTTGAATAATACCTTACTAGGATAACAGGAAGTATAAATGTGTATGATTTAGCTGTGAGTTCTTATTTCTATTTAAGGGTTATGTCAATAATTGTTACTAATTGGTGACTAGTGTTTCTTAGATATTAAGTTCAGAAATTTGCAGAATATTAATTTTTTAACTGTAGATTATTAACCTAGGCTATGTTATTGTTTTCTAATATGTGTATACATTAACATATTAAAATTACTGGATTTGTACGGTTAATAACTTTATGGTTAATTTTCTCAACCTAATATTTGTTTTGTACTCCGGATTTATCTATGTTCAGAGCAACTGTGAAAATATGTTCAAAACCATAATTTTGCATAAATCTGTTACTTTATAAAGTTCACATCATAATAAACATGATACTAAGGTTCAAGTTGATGTGACCACAACTTCCTGGTCAATTACCTTGACCAAAAACTGTAACCAGATACTGAACAAATGGCTAGAATAACGGACGGACACACAGACCAGAAAAACATAATACCCCCTTACTATCAAAGGCGCTGTCTATCCCTCCAAACTCTATATATATTATAGAAGATAACACTCTGATTAAAATATGGATCACGTTACAAGGACCTGACAAATTTCGTTGTACTTTTTTTTCTGGATATTATTACATCAGCCAATGAAATATCTGCCTTCAAATTTTTGAAGGTGTGTATCACTACTACAATTCCAAAAGGATTAAAAAAAGGTCTTTAAACTGAAAGTAGAACGGAGCGTGAGCACATGATCTGTATTTTAATCAGATTGAGAGGACAAAATACCAAAAAAATACATTCTATTCAACCATGGCAAAAGTAAAATTGCAGACCTCAAGTTTTATAAATTTTAATTTCGTCATTTTTATTTACATCAACACAATACTAAGGTTCATAACCTGAAGCTCACAATCACAAAACTTAAAAATATCATTCACACATTATCTATAAAAATAATGTAAATCACATTTAAAACATACATTCAACAAAAAAACTTTCATCATAAAATACACTCTCCACTGTGTACAAATCTTATGAATGTAAAAATGTCATGAAATCATCATAATGAAGATATGATTAAATTTGTATGTACAAATTCCCTATAAGTTTCTAATAAATTTCTAAAATAGTATTAACATTCACTGGCATTATAATTCAAGCAACCAAATGTATCTAAATTCAAAAGTAAAGTTTATATCAGGCAATAGCAGTTGAATACAAATCTTAATAAAAAAAACATAAAGTACAATTTAATATAAAGCACTGATAAAGACTTATGGATATCATATCTTTTTTGGCAACAGTCCTTCATTAGTTACTTTCTATAAAAGTTCTCCTGAAGTAAAATCAGTAATGAAGCAATGTACATTGTAAAATCATTACGATTCCAATGGTTGAATGAGGAATGAGACATTAACTCCCATTGGTTTGAACACAGGTCTAATATAACCCTGCTGTCTTATATATGATATGGATGCATGTAATTAAATCAATTTGTGTCATGTTAAAATTTATCCTGTCAAATCTTTGTTATCAATATAAATTTGTTTAGCTTACTTTAAATATGATTAATCCTAGAAATAAAATAGTTCTAGAAAAAATATGAAGAAATTTGTTAAGTTTTTATCACAGTTATTAAGCACTTAAACAATAAAACCTCTAGCCCATTGCACTTAACATGTATCTAATATACATCTATAATTAGACCTTCCTCAATCATTTTTCTGCCAGAAATATTTAAATATATGTTGATCTTCCATCATATTTTCTTAAAAATTTAATGTGGTTTAAAAACAAACGTTTTTCTGCTGTTTCAATAAAAGCACAACCTTTTGTGTAAATATTTCATAAAAACATCATTAGAAATTTAAATAAAGTTTATTGTATGTGTTCAGAAATTCAAAATAAAATGTTCAATTGTTGTTAATTACACAAATGAACTGTTCCTGAAAACAACAACATATGAACTGTCATGAAACAACTGCATTTGATTAAATATACAAATTTATGCAAATGAGGTAATAAATTTGCATGAGCAGAAGAAAACAACAGTATTATACATCTGATAAAATGTAAACAACCAAACTGATCACTAACAACAGTACATGACAATAAGTCACATGACAAGTCACATGACAATAAGCCACATGACAATAAGTCAAACAACCATCTATATCTAGTTGAATAACACAACAAAGGTATAAACAAATTTTGGCAAAAATATATCTGTATTGTCACAGATAATATACAGTAAAACCTTTTGAAAGGATCTGAATATGGGGTTTTCATTTCTCTATTCTTAAATGTTTGAGCCATTTTTTTCTCTTTTGTATAAGTTTTGTGTTCATTTTTCTCCATCTTTTTTTTTATATTTTAGCATATATTTAGACTCTTTGTAAGTAAACATTTATTAATAAACCTTTTGGTTAATTTTATCATTTAAATAATGAGGTTTCACTGTACATTTAGATCTCAAGTTTTATTTCTTACTGGTATATCTGGACAACCATACATACTGGATAATGTGTGAAAGACTGATGCATGCTACAACCATGATCACAAAAGTAACTACTGTTATTATACAAAACCAATTAATATGCAACAACCTGGCAGTTTGCTTCATTAACATCATCTTAAAGCAATGTCAAAAAGCTGTAAGATTTATTTTGATGAGGTAAATTGGTCATCATAAGAATTACTTGCAATGAAACAATATGCAAAAAAAATGAAATGAATGAATCAAACAATGAGAACCATAAAAAAGTCATTTTTATATTAAAAAAAATGCAAGACTGACAATCGTGGAAAAAACAGATCTTTCTGCCCTATAAGTAAGGCTATTGTGTCTGATGAGAAAGGTGTATTTATAGCACCAAATTTATAACTATTTGCCTAAACAAACATTTTACAACCATTGGTTATAAATAAATGAAAAAAATCAAGGACTTCTGATTGGTCCATAACAACCTCATGTGGTCATGTTAACCATTATATTGAACACAGAATCTAGGTCATGTGACTTGTCCTTGGATTACACTTGTGTATGAAGACGATCAATGTTCAGTGGTGTTCTCTCATTGTTATCATCCCCACTTTCATCACTAAAGTTTACTTCACTATCTTCAATTTCACAAAGTCCTGAAATGTCTGACATTGAAGCATTTGTTGATGTATAACCCCCCATAGAATCAATCATGGATGATCGCACATTGTATTCACTGTCTGTTATGTTTCCTTGGAGACCAAGTAGAGGTTGTTGAGATGGAAACCCATAATGCACTACTTCGTCATTGTCATCTAGGTCATCCTCACTTAACTGACTAACACGATTTTCTCCTCCTCGAAATTCTTCTGGTGGATCAGGGAAATTATCATTGTCACTGTACTCATCTCGAGATTCATCATTTAAATTGTACATTGGTAAATACTCATTTGGATGCATACGAAAATTGTGTTCTGGAAGCTCGTAACTCGTGTCTTGGTGTCCTGAATCATCATTGTTTATATACTGAGAAAAGATTTCTTGATAATTTGGTGGATTTAAGTAATGGTCAGTGTCACACTCATTGTCGGCAAACTCTGAATCACCAACGTATTCAGATTCAATCATTTCTCCGTCGGTGTAAACGTCATTATTGTAATGGTGCTGCAGACAATCAGCATGTTCATTAGACTCATTACTATGGGGACTAGAACTTGGTGAATCTGGACATTCTCTGTTTGGTACTTCACTGATATTTGGTAATGATGGACGAGGGGCCCAGTCAGAGGCATCCCAGTGATAATCTGCAAAATAATCATAAGAAAAGGTATTGAAAAACGTTATGGATTGTCATAAATAAAATTGTGAATATTTCTGTACCAACAAGAAGTTTCCATATTATAATATATTGGATAACATTTCACAAAGCAGAAATATGTTGGGTGTGTTACAGTCTTGCAGAATATACTGATACTTTAAATCAAAATTGAAACCCATTTAAAAAAGTAAATATTTGATAGTAAAATTAAAACCAAACCGTCTAGTTGAAATCAAAATTTGATTTTCAATATTTGAAGGATCTTTCAATGCAGAACTGTTTATTCATTATCACTGATTTACAGAAATTTATTTAGTATGTATTGTGGCAAATATATATTTTGATTAGCATGTTTGTAAAACAGGAATTCATACAGCTTCTGATTCCACTCTAAATTTCTACACTTATTTAAAACAGCCTCTAGGCAGGACTTTTATACATAGCTACTGATTGGATTCTTGAGTTTTTTAAATTTAGGTTCGACTACAGGCAATGCAATTAGTTTTAGCAACAGCTAATAAAAATTATCAATATACATCACAATTGGACTTTTTATATGTATAAGCATACTATAATGTAAGACAACAAACTTATGTAACTGAATTAAATTGGTCTAAATAGGTCTTTCTAGCAAACAGTGGCTTATCATAGATTCCAACTAGTCCCACCCAAAACAATATCTAAATGAAAAGAAATTCTGCTTATCATAAATTCAAACCAGTTCCACCCAAAAACAATTATAAAAGAAAATAAAGCAAACCCAGCAGTTAACTAGATCCTTCTTTTTTGTGTATATAGAGTGTTTCTTTATAAAGTCATCAAGTCCAAATAAAATTTTAAGGATACAATTAAGTCCAATATGGCCAAGTATTTCACGGAGTCTTCTTAGACGTATATGATGGGAACAAAATTTTTGTTGGTACTAATTCAACAGATTTGAATATTTGGGCTATGAATGAAAATGATTTTGAAAAGTTTAATATGGGTACAAGTTCTTTACTTAAATATAATGGTGGTTTAAGGTTGGAAGTAGGAGATGTAATTTTTAAAGGATATTGTAATCTCTAATGACTGCTACTTTACACTATTGTATACTGTGAATTCATTTATTTTAGTGGGTATCAATATTCGTGGATTGAGGAAAACTTGCATCTTCATGGATATTTAATTTCGTGGTTTTGGCAAAGTTTTCATTCAAGCCTTTAGAAAGTATGTAATTCGTTGAACATTTAAATTCGTGGTTCCCCTGTACCCATGAATTCCACGAAAATTGGTATCCAACGAATATTTATGAATCCACAGTATACAATCAATGACAATTGGATTTTGTTATTAAGAAAATTGAATAAACAATATCATTTCTGGTACTGAAATTGTTAATTTTACAAACATTCAAAAATAAAAAATAAAAGTCTAAACTACTTTCAATTGACATCAAAATCATACAAATGGTCATTTCATTGCTCCTAATGTTCCTATGTAATAAATGTTGCTACCATTAGTTAAATAAATAAACTATTTAAATGTTAAATATTAAATCGATGACAGAAAGTGAAATACCAAAGAAAATTACATTTACAAACATTTTTCCGTGATGGAGATAAATAAATATGATTAAAAGAATTTGAAATTTTGATTGTGACAGGTCCTTAAATCAATAGATTGTATAATATTACTACTTTTGCTCTAGAAATATAACAGTATTCTCCCAACGACATTAAAATTAATCATTTCTTATTATGCTATCAACATCTGTACAGTTAAAAAACAAAATATTGACAATTTTTTTTAAGATAAACTAGCAGTTTGTTCTAGCAGAAATGATAACACATACCTCTTCTATGAAACATTAAAAACATTTACCAAAATATTTAGGTAAATGGTACTAGCAGAAATCACCAAGAGATATAGAAAACCCCATTTTATATAGAAATGTAATATTTCCAGATATGTGTGAAAATATAATATCATGCAATATACACAGAAAACATAATAAAGGCAGAACTTAGATAGATACTGCAAGATATTTACAAGATTTGTAATAAATAATAAAACATGCAAAATGGAAATTCTGCTTAGAAATACAATAGAGCTTTTGTTAGACAAAAGCCAAATCTGTTGCTCAAGATATATCTCTGAAATTATCTTTTAATTTGAGAGAGATTTTGATTTTGTTTAAATGACTGAAATTTGGATTTTAAGTGAGTTTTCAAATTTTCCATTTTATTTTCCCAAAAGCAACAGATATTGACTAATGTCATGGATGAAGCCAAGCGTAAAGAGCATGCCTAGCTCTGATTGGCTACCTTTCCGCTTCTTTCTTCTACCTGATTTTGATGCAGCTGCATGGAAAAAGAAGTGTTGTGTTATCACATTGGCAATATAGCATGCAGAATGACTTTTTTCAATCAAATCAGCAAATTTTGACTTTTTAAAAACTTTTGAAAAATAAAAAATACAAGTGGATGGATGACCAAAGATATTACTTGTGATATTTTTTCCAAAACAAAATGCCTAAACTTGGTAATCATACAACATAATTTTCAACCTTAATGTTTTTCATATAAAATTCTGTGTGGAAAACAATGTATTCTTCGTAATTAATGAACCAAAAATCATTCTACATGTAACAAGATTCAGTCTTTGTCTCTATAAGAACCATACCCTGGTCGAGTACTAGCAAACACTTTTTTAGGTTGTCAAACTCAGAGAATATATTAATTATCTTAAAGTGAATTAAATCAATCAATGTATGATGCGTGCAATGATGATATGATCAAATTAAAAAACATAGGATCAAATTTACTATCTGCACCTAGAAAATCAAGGTTTGGACCTTTTTTTCTTTTTATACAAATGGCTTTGTGAACAGAAAAAATATTTTTATTAAACATAACTTTCTACTTGATTAATATTTAAAATGAAGAAAAAAATTAGACAATTTCTTCCAAAAAATATTACAATCTGTTTTTATTTTTGCTGTCAGTTTGCCCTATATATATAAATATATTATATACATGTATATACATTGGAGGGAGAAATCACAATAAGGGAGAATTTTGAACACATTTTCCTGCAGTCCACCAAACATTACCAAACCAACAAAGCAATGAATTCATGCAAAAGCTGAAATCTCCCTCAAAAGAGCTTAATAAATAAACAAAACAAAAGGAATTCAAAATTTTGGAAAATTCTCTATTTTACACAATTTTGTTTCTTACCCAAAGTTCAAACCAGAAGTGGTGTATCTATTGTATACATGAGAAATAAAAAAATATCTTTTAATGACAAACTCATAATTAAGGCGATAACTAACATCCAGCAATGCATTTCAATTATATTTCAATTTTAACAGCAACTAAAACTTACATTTTACACAAACAATATATGAAACATGAAATGTGTGCAGTGATAACAATGATATGATGAGCTAGCCCCATGATTCAAAAGTTCCTTTAAAGCTAAATTTAAAAGCTAAAGCGTGTGTAGACCTATTGATAAACAGTGTGCTGTATTATATTTCACATGTATCTACTAGTGATGAAAACATATTTTAGTAATTTTTCTTACAAGAAAAGTTATAAAGTATTGATTGCAATTCTGTATACCAGGAGTGTAGTGATTTTGATTTGAACATTTTTTACTATCATTATCATTCTGTACCTAGTAAATTTTGAACTTCATTGTCAAACATTGAATCAAAGCTATTTTCAAGTCACTGATATTGGTATAATATTTGAATTGCAATATGTAAGTAAACATATTATAAAACAAATTAAAAAGATCCGATTCCTAAAAGAAGTGCTTTTGATATTCTTTACCATAGCTCAATAAAAAATATAAGATATAGTAATATAAAATGCTATCAATAATTAGTTTGATGAAACCATTGTAAGCCTAGCATACAATGAACAAGCTGTGGCATCAAGTCCAACCATCCCATGTGACTGTAATCATGATTAATACACATGATAACAATGATAATTATGATTATAGGTAATCTCACCTGGTTCATCCTCTGATTCTGATACAGGTAGACTGCTAAATGAGATATTATCTGGTGGTCCAACTTGTGGACCAGGGATATTCTTAATGTACAGTTTCTCTGGATGATTTTTATCTGATAATTAAAAAATGTCTTATATAAATATGATAGCTAATTTATATGCTAGTTATATCACTTATACATAAGTAATCTGTGATTAGCTATATAAATCTGAAATAGTACAATTTCTAAAGGAATCTACATAGAATTTTTCTATTGTATGTTATAGCAAGAAAAAGCGTACGCTGACCCTATCTTTTCGTTTAATATTCAGATAGCATTTATTAAGAGCTATCTTCTCATATTTATCTTACAATTCTATCATTTAGTTTACCTTCTATTCACATAATGATGTTTTTTCTTGTATAATCCATACATTTTTTTTATTTTTTCACAACCAGTAGCTTGAAAAAAAGCTTGGTGACCTATCATTTTTATTATAATTTTGAACATATCACCATATATACTTCATTTTAGCAAAGTATGAACATATTCTATAATTTTTTGTTTATACTCCTTACCACCTAAATTTCTGAATTTACAGTGCTTATTTACAAACAGATAATACATTTATTGACAGTATTCACTTTTAGTATACTGTTTACCAATTATAACTTATGTTTGGTTTTCAGCATTATTCATCTGATAGTTTTTCCTTAACTTATATAGAACATTTATAGAATTAAGAGTGTTACAAGATTAAAACATTGTAAACACATCTGTCTATTGTTGACAATAGGTGTATTTCATAACTTATTTTAAAGGCAAGAAAATAACACACTTTCTTAAATCTACAGGTTACTGTACATTCTTCATCAATAAGAAAAACATCAAATATCAAAGGCCCTAAGTCAACCAAATGTGATAAATTCAAAGGAAGTAATATGACAAGTAATGATCTTATTATTCTTAATTAAATTCATGTACCTGTATGTTCAAGCATGTTATCCATCTCCCATGGTGTCTTATGTATAGAGTCTGTATCAGACGGAGGATTAGATGAAGGCAAAGGTGCTAGAGATGGCGCCTGACTAGCAACCATTCGAGGTAGTGGTGCAAATGTTTGTAAATACTCGGCATAATATGGAATGTTTTGAATGTTTTCTAGCTCGTCAGCAGCACTGCCGTAATTTCTAACATTGTCAAAGTTATTCAAAGTGTTTAGAGAATCATGGTTGCTGGGAGTGTACGAAGCTGGTCTGTCGGGCACTGGCGGTGGTCGTGGACTTGGTGGTGGATGAGTGATATCCACGTTACTTTTCTTTATGCCATTTTTACAAGAATCTTCCTTTAATGAACGTAACATTACATCTGTTTCGTCAGTTGGAATTCCCAATGTAATGTTACCATAGCGACTGTTCTGACGACGTCTGATACACTGAATGGCAACAAATAGGAAAGCGAGAAAAATTAATCCTCCAGCAACTCCTGAAAAATAATTAAAATTTAACACTGATTGCAATGAAAACCTTGATTTCCTAGGAAAATAAAAAAAAAAAAAATTTAACATATGAATTGGTCCAATAATTTCACTCTCTGCTGATGTTTTAAAATAAAGAGTGTTGTCAAGATATTGTTGATGACATTGCATCAAAACGAATTCAGAATGTTTAGTAAAAAATAAATATTTCCTTGCATTTTCTACCTTATTTCCATTAAAAAGTGCATGGTCAATGTACTAAAAAAAAAGTAACCAAAGAATTCAAAAATCAAAATATATTCACTGTGAGACAGAACACTGATAATTAACTCATGCATTACGCACATTCGTGAATTAATGTGTTCTTTGGTCATGTGGTCAATATGAATTCTACATTTGAATTCTTGGACTAGTTATTCTATAAATATGAAAAATAATGAAGAAATCAATCAAAATGATATGAACTTTATATTTACTTGGTCATAGAGAAAAGTTAGTACTTATACCTATATATAGCACATCATCCATGTTTCGTGAAGGAACTACAACTTCTGACAAATAAAATATTTTAAAATGTTTTCACAATTCAATTAGATAATTCTATCAACCCAAAATTTCTCCTGTTTATATGTTTTTAAATAAACAGGCCATCTGTTATATTTTTCAATGATTTGTTGTTTGTTTTGATAACATTTAATTAACCCTGTAATTAGCACTTCATTTTTAAACTAATCCATTTGAACTTTAATAAACTACATATTGTTAAAAATTTATTATTAGTGTTTGAAATATATTTTAGTTTCATTCTATTAATAATATGGCCATTTTTCAAATGCATTATAGAGTAAATTTTGATGAACAAAACAAATCTTAGTTTATTGTGGAAATACTCCAATCTTAAATATTTTCTTGCTGCTAGTATTAGTATTTACATTTTAAATAGGATCTATTAAAAGTTTGATACTTCCTAATTATTATATAACTATCAAAATTAATACAATTCCATGAATGTAATACATTTATACATTAATCTGCAATAATACTTGGATCAATAAAGAGATTAAAAACTAAAAGTCTACAATGTATTCCCGTGTACGTCACAGATAGAGTAAAATGTTGTAGTTTTATCATTATATCATTAGATCCTGTTTAGACAGAGTATTGAGATTTAAATATATATTTATGAACACAATTAAGAATATGACAGTTGTTTTCCATTCGTATGATGTGTTTGAGCTTTTTGATTTTGACATTTGATAAGGGACTCTCCGTTTTGAATTTTCCTTGGAGTTCGGTATTTTTGTTATTTTATTTTTTTATGAATTATAGTTTAAATGAATTACAGTAAATAAAATATTCTCATGATTCAAATAACCATTTTTATCTGTTGAATTAAACATTATTTTATTTTAGCTTATCTTTTGATGAATCTGAACTAACCAATGATTATAAAGAGTTCCTCCTGTGTAATACCGGCTGAGTTAGAGATCATATTTGGTGTAATAAGTTCCTCACAGTTACGTCCAGCTGATTTCTCCGTACAGTTACAGATATATGTATTATCTGCATTGTGACATGTGGCTCCATTCAGACATGGATTAGATCTACAGGCACTCACAATCTTCTGACAATTTTCACCTGTACAAAATTGCAATAATATCATTAGATCTACAAGTATTATCTATCTTCTTGTAATTCTTACCTTTACATCAATGTACATGAAAGGAATTAAATTAGTTAATAAAAATATAAATATATTCAATATCATATGAAGTGGGACCAAGTCAATTTTCTAAAATTTGTTTATTCATCTGATATGAAATCTTTTTTCTTAATTCTCATGTTCTAGCAGAAATAATAAAGACTTGTATAAATTGTTACTTCTTTCTCTTTTTATTTGTTTGCACATTACTGTCTTAGCGTAAATCCCATAATTTCTTTTCTCTTAACACATTTACAATTATAATAAGTCTTCAAACAAAGAAATAACACAAAATAATAGCCTTAACATATAAAACCATTTTCTTTTTGTACAATTTATAGAAACAACTTCATCACTTTATCAAACTTTGCTATTCCATTTTATTTCAGTTTAATCTCACCTTCAAATCCACCTAAACAGTTACAGACCATAGCTTTCGGTCCTTCTACACAGCTGCCATTGTTTTTGCAGGTATCTTCAGAACAGTATTTTCCATATTCGCAGAATTTGCCACGAAAAGGTGAAGGACATCTACATTCAAAATCATTGGGGATGTCTTTCTTGTTTATACACTGGCCTGAAAATCATAAAGTATGAAGATACATAGCATCTTTTTTTAACAATTGTTTTTATTTCTTTTATAGTTTAAGAATGAAGATTTAACATGAATACATGGTGCGAACATTTTTTACATTCATAACTTCTTGCATATTTATTGAAGTTATTTTTTCCATATTCTATGGTAGTGGTAAGAGTGACACTTACCTTTATTCTGGCAAGGGCTATTGGCACATGGATCTTTTAACAGTGACACTTACCTTTATTCTGGCAAGGGCTATTGGCACATGGATCTTTTAACAGTGACACTTACCTTTATTCTGGCAAAGGCAACTGGCACATGGATCTTTTAACAGTGACACTTACCTTTATTCTGGCAAGGGCTATTGGCACATGGATCTTTGTCTATCTCACATCGAGACCCGTAGAATCTATCGGAACATGTGCAAATATAGCTGCTTCCTGAAACTTCACAGTTACCATTATTATCACATGGAAAAGTGCTACAGATATCTGGAAAGAAAATTCTTCTTAATAAGCAATGACAGTACTAGTTAAATAATGTAATAAGTTGGAAGTAATGGTAAATTATGATGTCAAAAACGTTATATCATAAAAAATAAGAGTTACAGTTGTTCTGTGCAGATTTGAAATATAAGACTATAATCAATTTAATTTTTAAAAAGACAATAACCAAATAAGACATCACTGAGATAAATAAATTATGGTTCCAAATACTGAAGATATATCAAATTATTGAAGTCATTAAACCTTTCTGGGGAATTTTTTAATGTTTCCACAACATAACTTCTAGAAACAATACATTAACTGCTATAATTTTAACTCTCCAAGAAGAATTTGAAATGTTACAAGATACTTCAAGATGTCATTATATCAGTCAGAATAAAACTTCCAAAGCATAAGCTATCTGACTGACCATGCTGACAGCACCAAACAATAATTATACTTCAATAAAAAAATATCAACTTTTTCAACTGCATGAAGATTAATACAGAAATAATTCCTAAGGAAAATATTACTTGGAATACTTTTTAAATAGACATACTTGTTCCAGTAGGGCTCTGGTAAGTGTCTTTACAATGGAACTGTAGATACTTAAACTCTTGATCCAAGGCAATGGCATTACTTCCATCAAATGGCAGTCGTACATTGTACAAACGTATGTTCTCCATACATCCTTCAAACCCTCTCCTAATGTCAGAGTAGCCATTGTAAACCTCAACTTCAGCACCAAAAAACACATTGTTAGATTTGAGGTCAAGGATATCATTAGTTCCTGGTGACATTGTCATACTAGAGTAGTTGTGATCTAAAATGAGCTCAGCTGTTTTGCCAAATCTCTCCACCATGACAGTGTGCCATTCTCCATCACTGATCAACAATGGGATGATAACAATCCCTTCACCACTCCCACAGTTAAATCTATACTGAAGCATTCCATTGTATATCTAAAAGGAAAATTACAAGGACAAATAGTTATAAATAGACAAATAGTTATAAATAGAGGTAATTTAGGAACACATTCAGTTATGTACAGAGTTGTTAAAATATGCACACACAAATATTTAACATATCTTCATTGCTACCTCAAATATTTCAGAACAGTACGATAGTCTTGTTTCACACATAAATTGAAAAATCCATTACTAAAATTTCTTTCAAAATGTATGGATGTAGAATGCAACAATAAGATACCTTCCATTACCTCCCCTTCAAGACGACATTTTTTCAAGATAGTTTTCATATACATCTGACCCAAAGCTTTCATTGTTGTGGTAATGTACAAAATAGTGAAATTGAATCAAAATTGAATACAAACTTAATTTAATAACATTGGTTTTAAACACCAAATTTCAATGAATTCTACCAATTTTCCAAAATATGGGAATTGAACAATCTTGATTAGATCCATATATATGTAAAGTCTCACTTTTTGAAAAAAATACAAATAAAGTCCTTTTTTACAAATAACTTATAACCAAGATGTGACTTATCAAAAGTATAACATGAAATTACCTCTAAAATGCTATAGTCCACTATGCCTTTAGCATACATAATGGTAGCCACCTGTTTTCTGGTCTTTATTCTCAGGGACAATGTCAGTTTCTGCTCTATAGTAAAGGCATCCTGTAATGTCCATTTGGCATAACTCTTACCAGAGAATGTCATTGGCTTATCTCCTGAAATAACACAAAAGTAACTAAATTACAATAGTGACAAGAGTTGGCTTGAATGTAGTCCAATTCTAAATCAAGTTTTCATCACTTTGTCATTTGCTTTTTTTTTTATATATATTTCATATTTCACATTGGCCATAATGAGTAAGAGCAAAATCCGGCTCAGCATGTCGTTCTTGTGCAAAGCAGGGTTAATATTTATATTACATTAACATGTTCTCGTCCAGAATATGCATATTAATTTGCTGCTGGACGTTAAGCAGTCATCATGACATTAGCCATATGAATACCTATATTTTGATTAATACTAACATGCTAACGTTTATTAATTGTATAAGAAATGAGATTTGATCTTGGACAGCTTGGCTAATTTTTTATGTCCCTTTTGGTTATACCACTTCAAGTGTGTTTAATACCTTTGGCTGATTCTTAGCTCTGAGTATTCTTTTGTGAGGTCAATTATTTTCTGTAGTGATGCTTAAAATTTAAGGGAAACAGTAGTCTTTTCTTTCAATGGTGGCAAACACAGCAAAAATTTTATTTTTAATTTGATTTATTGAGTTCATTTTCAACTATCCATATCACGACAGAACTTATCTAATAACTAATGCAAAAATACACTAATGATTAAATATTGATTGAAATAGATTGACTACACAACCTCTTTCTCCCCTAGAGATGGGAAGAAGACACAAGTGTACAAAGATCTTTGCTGAGGTTGTCTATAAACTTATACCTATTCTACAGCTAGAGTCTGCACAGAAGTTCTCCTCCTCATCACAATGCTGTCCTGACATCCCTGGGGGACACACACATAGGTAACCTCTCTGGTCAGAATTCATCTTACACATCTTAGTTTGTGGACAGGCATCATCAGGACATACTGCAGGTATCTTATCACAACTGTCATCTAAAACACAAAGTCACTTTATTTGTCACTAGAAAGTGGAATTTTTTTCAAAAAAAGAGTTTATATTCAACCATTTCATTATTGAGAGAAAATTGTGAAAAATATTCCCTTACCTACAGTTGGTCTTTAATGAAGATCAGAATCACATACAAGAAATATGCAAGAATGAAATCTCATGAACAAGTTTGGCTCTAGAAATTGCAAAATTTTAATGCCTGGAAAAATAAACGACTTGAAAGTACTCGTCACGTATCCAATAGATCATGCAGATGGAATCAAATATGAAGAGGAACACATATTTTAAAAAAAATCAGTATACCTATAATCAGAAATATTATGAAAGCTTTAAAATTATATGGATAACTAAACAATATCTCCCTGCGTCCCCAATATAAGTATAATATTATTTTGAACTTGATTTATTTATAAAATTCCTGTAAAAAAGTTTATATTTTATAACCCTACCTGTTGATCCATCAGGACAAACACATTTGTATAAGTATCGATGACGAGCTGTGACAGTACTCTTACTCCCCATCCTTACTGGTGTCAGATTGTCCGAGTCAAATTCAATATAACCTTCACATGTGCCTTCCTTACATGAACTGTGTGTACAAATGTCACCAAACACCTTTATGACTTTTACTTGAAGTGCTTGTTCAATGGCTGGTACTGCTGCTCCCACTTTTTTGCTGAGAGGTTTGCCACGCATGAATGTATTTTGGTTTCTTTTAATGGCAAAGAGGACATCAAGGTCAGAGCTAATGTCTCGTTTTCTTCTTTTACCAAATGAAGATGAAGCAAATTTAGATGTTTGTACGTTAATGATTTCAACATCCTTTGACCTAACATTTAATTCTCTTTTCAAAACACGTTTAAAATCTTTCAGATGTTTATTAAAGAAGTCTTCCACGCTAAGGCTATGAAACTGTATTGTTACAGAATTTTTTATCATGTCATCTGAAATTCCAACAACTTCAACACTGACAATTCCATAACTTTGAAATCTACCGTCTGTCACGCTAATATTAACATTGTACCTTCCTGGATCAATGTTTTTAAATGCCATTATTCTACCATCATATTTATCTATATCAAACAGATTTTTATTTGTTGAAATAATTTCAAAAGTTAGTTCGTCAAATATATCCTCATCAACAGCATTTAACGTTCCAATAATGCCTCCCGGGAAAGAATCTTTGAATGACATTACAGAAATGTCAATATCGGAAACTTTTGGTGGATTATTGCCTTCTTCAATAATCTCAATCACAACTGGAACTTCAGAATGAAGTAAGGGACTTCCAAAATCATAAGCTCTGACAACCAGATTATAAAGGTTCTGAACATGACGGTTGAATTTCCTAGCAGTGGTCAATACACCATTTGAGTTAACCATGAATTCACCTCCTTGGTTACCACTGATGATGTCATAGGAGAAAGGTTCACCATTTGGTGGTAAATCATCATCCGTTACAGAGAATGACAGAATTTCATATCCAACATGTCTGTCCTCCTGTTCAAATACACAATACCTTGTTAATTATAAAATCAAAATGACAAGTAGCTAATAATAATGCATTTATATAATTATTGCATTAGTTGCTGGCTTTTTTCTGTTATTTCAGTGTGAAATGTCTACCTATACTCTGTTGATTTTGTATTAAATATATAAATTCAAAAAAAGATTTTTGTTTTTTTATAACTTAATTTTGAGAAAAATATGATTAAAAGTTCTATTTTTTTTCTTGTTTCAACACATTTTTTTTGTTCATACCCAAGTATATAGGGTTTTGAAATCTCATAGACATTTGCCCCATTATCATTTTCATTATGCTAATATTTTCAAAATCCATGTTTGTTTATCAATATTTGGACTACAACTAGCAAACAATCATTTATTTTTAATTCATGCACAGAACAATGCATATAGATATAGCCGAAACATGGCTTTATACTTGAAATTTGGTCTGTAAAAGGGATCTATATTCATGCAAACACAAAACTCTGTTGTGATGGAAAACTAGGGTCATGGTACACTCATCAGACATGCTCATTTTGGGCAAACAATATGTAAATTATGTCAAATATTTAGTGCTGTGGTCATCCTGTGACAACACTTTCTTTTACAATACAATATATGTTTTAAAAATTCAACAGTAAACATATAAAGCAATACAAAACAGATATAAAGTAAACCTTGTTCTACCATAAACTTGTGTTAAATTTGCCATGAACTCAATGTAAATTTCAGCTATTATTTTTTCACCAAAAAAAACCAACAAAAAACAAATAGCAATGTCTAAAGTGTCATTTTTTGTCATTCTAAATTTCATTAATATTTTGCCAGGGAATTTTAATTTTTCAATAAAAATAATTCAATTTTTGTCCACATTTCATTTAAAAAAAAAATATTCTTGACTAAATATGGTACACTTTAAAGGAAAGATTTTCCAACTCAGGCTAATAAACAATTCAAGGTTTACTACAACAAGTATGTACATTTTAAAAAATACAAAAAAATGGGCAACATAACAAGATCTCTTTTTTTCATAAAACAAATTGTGATGATTGGTCTTAAAAATGGAATAATAAAGCAAATATGAAATTTTTTGGTCATGCCGTGGCATGCACATTCTGTGCGTGGCATTCTACTTACATTCCCCTCCCGTGGTCTCTGTGAATGCAGTGAATGGCATAATATTATGCAAATAAGCAATGATGAATGGTGAAACTACATGATAATGTGAAGTTTTAAGTAATGATAACATTTGACAAGGACTTTACCATAAAAACGTGCACATAAACATTTTGACTAAATATGTAATACAGTTAAAAAGCAAGTTCCACTGGTAAATAGAAAATGTACTCCATTTGATTTTCTTTTTATAAATGACTTCAAGAATTTCCTCTTTGAAACTTATGTTTGTCTGCATATCTAATATATAGGGAAAAACATTCTTCCAAATCTCATTTTCTGTGAGGGATATGCTCTATGACCATTGCAGGTGGTCGCAAATGCACTCATCTTCCTTGATTAATGTCGATTAGTGAAATATGTACAGTATTATTTAGACATCACCAGGGAAGCAAATTATATGATATTTTTTCCTCCCTTATGTTTCTGAAATTTGAATGTCAAGTTTTTTGGAAATGGCTGGTTCTTTCATACATAAGAAAATTGAAATAAACTGTACTCATATTTATATATATAAAAATTCTAAATAAATTTAACTCATTCAAAATTTCTTTGTTTTCAAGCTTAACTCTGCCCAATTAAACTCAGAAACAGATTGAAATTATCACACTAAATCAAGATAACCTGTTGCTTTTTTAACAAAAATGTACAAATTAATATTGTTTTTTTTATACTGAAATGTCAACTTTTAAATTTAAACATATTTTTTCTATTATGATATTTTATCAACAGAGCTACTGATCTTAAATGGCCTCCATCAAAAGCCTGTTGCAGACCAATATCTCTATTTGTTTGCCATAACTGGATATTACAGGCATTCCTGTAAATTTTTCATCAAAAGAGAAAATTTTTCGACCCTACAATGCAAAAGTGAATGTTGTATGAAGTCAATAGGTCAAGTGCCACAAATCTGAATCAAGTGTTGTAGATTCCCAAATAATAATAAAGGTCTACATGTATAAATCATAATGGAAGTACTATGACCCATAAAGGATTTACTTTTTATCAGAAAGTTTGCTAGAAAGTGAACAATTATTTGTCTGTCTTTTTAACTTGCTTGACAAGACCTACCTGTATAACAGCTGAGTAGTTAGCTTCAGAGAATTTAGGAGGACAGTCATTAACGTCTAACACATCAATAATGACCACTGTCTCACTGTTCAACTGTCCATCAGATGCCCTTATAGTTAGCTCAAAATTGTTTACCTGCAAAAAAAATATTATCAATATGAATCCTTAATCTGAACACTTAAGTGAACTGGTACACCATATTTTAAACCTTTAATATAAACTGCACAGAAATTCAGTAATACTATCAAAGATTATTGGATTTTAATCTTTTACAGTATAAAGTTTAAAAAATGTAGAAAAATTAAATAGTACATGTATAGAATTTTACAACTTTAACTTTCATTATAAAAAAATATTCTTAAAAAATCACATATTATTTCATTTCTGACATGCTATTTAACAGTTGCCATACCATTTCTCTATCTAGTTTATTCTTTATTAGAAGTTTTCCATCTTTAGGATTGACATCAAACTTATCCATTGTATTTCCCTTGATGATAGAATACAAAATGACAGAGTTGGTGTCTGCATCAGATGCTGTCAACTGCAAATAAAATTTTTGGAAAAACATATGAATGTTATTGACATTTCTTTCTAATTTGGATTTACCAGCCCTTGACATTGTTTAAGAATTAAAAATAAATAATTAACTCTGTACTTTCAAAATGAGTTTAACTAAGTCATCATCGTCATCATCCTGCCTTCAATGTAAAATGTGTAAATTGGTTCCCTGAAAAATACTGCTATTTAGAAAGTTTTCGTTTAACGAAACCAAATATATAAGATAAATTTCATTATCATTATCACTGACTGATATGGCATAACCCTACCAACTTGAATAATAAGCTATTTTAAGGTTTGTGTCATGGTACCAAGGGATGACAATCTGAATATGGGGAACCCATACATAAACCTGGTTTATGTTTTTTTCATGATTTTTCCCCCTCCCAGCCCCTAGTTTTAAGAAACCATTTAATATCTGAGGCTATACTATGTACAGTGTATGTTTAAATGAAAAGCCCTATGTTTAAAACAATGCTCCAAAAAATTGTCGACTCACATGTAGAATGACTTCATTAACAGGAACATCCTCCTTGAGAGTCAGTTTGTATGGATTCTGTACAAATTCTGGTTGGTTATCGTTGACATCTGTCACATTTATAGTAACAAACGTAGAACTACTGAGTGGGGCAGAGGATCTATCATGTGCTATGATGGTCAAGATGTATTCTGATGTTGTCTCATGGTCTAATAACTTGGCCACATGTATCATACCTATAAAATGAATGACATTAAAGTATGGTGATCATATTCCTATTGAACAAGCCATATATTATCTGCAAAGAAAACATTGTGATTTAAGTCAGTGCTACTCAAGAATATTACATTAATTCCAAAATTAAAGAACCTTAGTGAGCGCGCTCACATACCCCACACCCCCACATTGTCACTGGAGAAATAAAATAACTTTAAGAAAAAAAAATTGTATAAGAAAAAAAAATTGAATCATAATTTCCTGTCGATATGCACATCTACATAGTATATCTTTATCATCTACAAAGTTTCATGAAGTTCTGTTGTGTGGTTTCAGAGGAGTTGCGATGACAAACTGTTGCAGAGGTATATTGAAGCAAATAAGTTCAAAGGGGCGTAACTCCTAGAAAAAAATTGAATCGTAATTTCCTGTCAATATGCACATCTACATAGTATGTCCTTATTATCTATAAAGTTTCATGAAATTCTGTTGTGTGGTTTCAGAGGAGTTGCTATGACAAACTGTTGCAGTAGTATGTTGAAGCAAATAAGTTCAAAGGGGCGTAACTCCTAGAAAAAAAATTGAATCGTAATTTCCTGTCGATATGCTTATCTACATATTATGTCCTTCTTATCTAAAAAGGTTTCATGAAATTCTGTTGTGTGGTTTGAGAGGAGTTGCGATGACAAGAAACAGGACTGACGGACGGACGGACGGACGGACGGACAGACAGACGGATAGACAGACGGACAGATGGGTCAAAAACATTATACCCTCTGCAACTTCGTTGCGTGGGTAAGTTCAAAGGGGCGTAACTCCTAGAAAAAAAATTGAATCGTAATTTCCTGTCGAGATGCACATCTACATATTATGTCCTTATTATCTAAAAATTCGTAAGGGTTCCACGGAACCCAGTGTTTGCCTACTTTTGCTGTTAATCGCAGGCTCAACAAAAATGAGGAAAAAAATTAATAAAAATATTCCTCTCTGTACTCTTTTGATTGTAAGTAGCTTCTGTCCAAGTTTGGTAAAAATCCAGGATAGTTTATGAATCTAATAAATGTTTTAAAAACTTAAACTGCAGACTGTATGTAATGTTAACTGGAAGAAAAACTAAGTCCATTTATAAGTAAAATACGGAAAAAATGGAACAACATTTTAACAAAATTTCCTCTAGTTACTAGCTTTTAATCATAAACAAGCTTCTGTCCAAGTTTGGTACAAATCAAAGATATTTTAAGAAAGTTATTAAAATTTTAAAAACTTTAACCACAGAGTGAATGTAATGTTAACTGGCAGAAAAACTAAGTCCATTTATAAGTAAAATACTGAAAAAGATTTTTTTTTTTGCAAAATTTACTTCTTGATACTATCTTATGATCATAAACAAGCTTCTTTCCAAGTTTGGTAGAAATCCAGGATAGTTTAAGAAAGTTATTAAAATTTCAAAAACTCTAACCACAGAGTGAAAGTAATGTTTCCTGACAGAAAAACTAAGTCCATTTATAAGTAAAATATGGAAAAATGGAATTTTTTTACAAAATTCACTTTTGGATATTATCTTATGATCATAAACAAGCTTCTGTCCAAGTTTGGTAGAAATCTAGGATAGTTTAAGAAAGTTATTAAAATTTCAAAAACTTTAACCACAGAGTGAATATTTGTGGACGTCGCCGTCGACGACGCCGCCGACAGAATGTAGGATCGCTATGTCTCGCTTTTTTGAGAAAAGTCGAAGGCTTGACAATAAAAAGGTTTCATGAAATTCTGTTGTGTGGATGAGTTGGGATGACAAGAAACAGGTCTGACGGACTGACTGATGGACGGACAGACGGACAGACAGACGGATGGGTCAAAAACATTATACCCTCCGCAACTTCGTTGCGTGGGGCATAATAAGTTTATTGTTTGATCAATTTTGTTTACCAAAATAAATATTTGACTTTTTTTTTTATTATGGTTCAGATCCACTAACAGTAAAATTATGCCTTTTTTTATAAAGAGTTGTTGTCATTGCTTTAATAGTGAATTACTTGATTGATGTTTTTCTACATCAATGCTGTAGTAATTGTTCATGTGGAAACTATCATGTTATGATTTCATTTTCTTATACAATACTATTTCCTTATTGCACATTTTCAGTTATGTCAAAAATGCAATTCTTTACATTAGTCACTGAGTTGAGATGAACCACATTCATAATTATGCATTTACAGCAAAATTTTTAGAGGAATCACTGTGATGAGATGAACCACATTCATAATTATGCATTTACAGCAAAATTTTTAGAAGAATCACTATGATGAGATGAACCACATTCATGACCATAAAGAGCTTGCACGTGTTTAAAAACAAGTCAACGACTTACCAGTATCAGTATCAATATTAAAATGTCCGTCAACATTTCCAGCAGAGATCATATACAACATCTTAGCATTGACTCCTATATCTTTACTGGTTGCTGTGACTGTAACTACATCAGAGTTAATGCTGGAATCCTCACTGATTGATACAATGTAGCTGCTACGTACAAACTCTGGTGGGTTGTCATTCACATCCTGTACGGCTATTTTCAGAAGGACTTCTCCTGTCAAGCTTGGATTTCCCTAAAATATACATTTTCATTGTAAAATTTTAAGGTTACAAATATTTTTTTATAATTTTGTCTTTGATACCACATTTTTTTGTTTTAATTCTAATGGTAATATGTTAAATCCTTATCAATGATTTATTTAGATAAATAGTTATATGTTTAATTGGTATTGCCATCATGTACTAAGATATATGTTTAATTGGTATTGCCATCATGTACTAAGATGGTATCAAGAAGGCATAATCATTACTGTAAATTCATAAATTACTGTGAGCATTTATTATTGCGATTTTTGAAGAAAGGACAAAATGCAAGCTTTATTTTTGTGATCTTGGGAAAACTTTCCTACAGATATATGTATCCGATATCAAAAATTGACAAAATGCAGTCTTCATGCTCAACCACAGGCCCAGCAGCCAAGGCTTGTAAAATTGCTGTCGGGTCTGTAAAAATCATCTCTACAGGCCAACAGAATCTAACTAAAATTTTCCAAAGATTGAGCTCTGGGCCTGTAGATTTAAAAGTTTATCGTGAAGACTGCAGAATGCGAGTTCTTATTATTGAGATACTCACCTGGTTGCATTATTCGCATTAATAAAAACCTCGCAATAGTTTCTGAATTTACAGTATATTAATTATACTCACCATATCATGGGCTTCCAACATTAGTTTGTACAGATCTTTCTTTTCTCTATCAAGTGAAGTCACAAGAGTTATGACCCCTGTTTCTGGGTCCAGTGTGAAGCTACCATCAGCATCATCTTTCAGATTGTACTTTACTTGTCTATTTATACCTGAATATACAAATCAGAATGGTCCTAAATGTGCATGAAATAGACCACTGGACATTTAGCAAACAACAAAAATTTAGAAATAAATATTCTTCAAAATATTTGCTGCTGGACATTAATCAAACTACAACAAATCAGAAGTAAATATTCTTTAAAACTTCTACAAGGAGCAAAGATCAGATAATTTTCATTATGCTGATGCTGTCTTTAAGTAAAGCCGGAGGACAGTTATGAAAGTATCATTAAAACCTTATATGGTATATAAAGTGCCTTTCTATTCAGTACCAATTCTTAGTCATTCCTCTAGTTTTTAACATAAATTTATATTTTCACTCAAGTCTTTATAATAGTTTACCTAAATCATCATCCACTGCTCTAACTCTCATTAACAATGTGTCTGCTGGTGTGGATTCTATCACCTGGAAAGTCTCAGGAATGTCAATAAAGCGTGGACTGTTATCATTAATGTCACTCAGATCTATAAATACATCAATGTCACATGTTCTACCTCCTCCATCCACAGCATTGATTAACAGGTGGTAATTATCAATTTCTTCTCTGTCAAGTTCTGATTTAACAGTCAATATACCTGAAAACACAATGTATCTGTAAGTTAATTTAATGGTTTAGGGGCTACTGTTATTGTCTGCTATCTAAAAGATTAAGTTTGTCCAACTTTGATAGCTTTTTTATAAAATTAATATAGTTATATTGTGAATAAGTTGCTTAAAATTTTTCAAGAAACAAACGAGTTTTAAATAATTCTGAATCCTATTGCTTACCTGTACTTTTATCCAGGTTAAATTTCTGCTTCTAATTACCTGCTCTAATGACATTGTTAAATAATTTTGAATCTCCTTTTTTTGCTTACCTGTACTTTTATCCAGGTTAAATTTCTGTTTTCATTGCCTGACCTAATGACATAGCTAATTTCTGCATTGACAGTTGCTGCATCATCAGCATCGGTTGCCTTGACACGAACAATTATACTTCCGACTGATTTTTCTTCCGACAGAATCAATGGATGAATGGGCTGCAAAATTAAAAATTTTTAATAAAATTCTGTCAGATTTCTGGTCAATGAATAATTTTATGGCAACAATTTTAAATGCACTTACAATAGAGCAATCTGATCTAATGATTTAACATTCCAATAATTACCTTTCATTTCCATTTAAGACGAATTTATCTATATAAATATATATGTTGTGTACAAGATGTAAGTTTAATAAGATAAATAAAGAGTTGCTGAACCAACGCCTCCTATGTTTTGTGCTGGTAGAGTTCCTTAAGTGGATACCAGATGGTATGCAGGGTTGTCAGATAAAAAAATCAAATACCGCTACATTGACAACAACACTTAAGTAAACTGCATCTTTTATTGTCGACATGTTTCGCCGATTAGATCGGCGTCATCAGGACAAAGTATACAAAATCAGAACCCCTGAAGTACAGAAAAACGGCATCATGTATGTGACGTCATAATTGTCCATTGTTGACGTTGCTATAGGATACTCTATATCATTATGTAATGTTGAACAGAAAATGAATCAAACATAGTACAATGCAAATGAAGTTACTAAATTTAGAGTTAATCTATAATTGTTTCAATTGTCTTTATCTTAAAAATTGTTGTAAACTATTCTAATGGTAAGTGTATAAATAAAATATGTTTTAAATAGAAATATAAATATGTGTAACATGAATATAAGTACAATGTCAGTGTACAGTTTTATAAAGTTTCTTCCTAATTTGGACAACACTTTTAGGGCACACCCTACCACTTGACTGGCTTCCCTTTGGCGGAGGTACTACTTCAATCGCGTCGGGAATGCCGTAAAGTGGTTAACTGTCATAAAATTTCTTGGCAATGTTGGTTGAACTGGAAATGGTAGTGGGAAGGATTTATGTTCTTTGTATCTTACTTCTTTTAAGTTTAATTTCCTGTAGGTTCTTAATAGTACTGGAAGTCTATCTTGGCTTTTTTGTGTTATCTCCATTTACTTTTGAAAGATCCTTTTTAAGGTTTCACACTTAAATAATTTTATATTTAATTTTTTGATGGCACGGAATGATGGTACATATAAATCTTGATATATTGGCCATCCTGTTGTAGGAATGTAATCCTCTGTTTGTTCTTCATATAATTTTCCTTTTGTTTGGTGGTTTTTCGGCAGTAATTGATGGTATCAGTTGTTTGTTGGCTTCTTGGAATTCTTCGTTCTTGCTCGGTGTAGAGATGGCCATGGGGTCGGCGCTGTGTGGTATAGGCGGATCCGGGGATGCAGGGGTTCAGCCGGAATATCATAAGATAAATAAAGAGTTGCTGAACCAACGCCTCCTATGTTTTGTGCTGGTAGAGTTCCCTTAAGTGGATACCAGATGGTATGCAGGGTTGTCAGATAAAAAAATCAAATACCGCTACATTGACAACAACACTTAAGTAAACTGCATCTTTTATTGTCGACATGTTTCGCCGATTAGATCGGCGTCATCAGGACAAAGTATACAAAATCAGAACCCCTGAAGTACAGAAAAACGGCATCATGTATGTGACGTCATAATTGTCCATTGTTGACGTTGCTATAGGATACTCTATATCATTATGTAATGTTGAACAGAAAATGAATCAAACATAGTACAATGCAAATGAAGTTACTAAATTTAGAGTTAATCTATAATTGTTTCAATTGTCTTTATCTTAAAAATTGTTGTAAACTATTCTAATGGTAAGTGTATAAATAAAATATGTTTTAAATAGAAATATAAATATGTGTAACATGAATATAAGTACAATGTCAGTGTACAGTTTTATAAAGTTTCTTCCTAATTTGGACAACACTTTTAGGGCACACCCTACCACTTGACTGGCTTCCTTTGGCCGGAGGTACTACTTCAATCGCGTCGGGAATGCCGTAAAGTGGTTAACTGTCATAAAATTTCTTGGCAATGTTGGTTGAACTGGAAATGGTAGTGGGAAGGATTTATGTTCTTTGTATCTTACTTCTTTTAAGTTTAATTTTCTGTAGGTTCTTAATAGTACTGGAAGTCTATCTTGGCTTTTTGTGTTATCTCCATTTACTTTTGAAAGATCCTTTTAAGGTTTCACACTTAAATAATTTTATATTTAATTTTCGATGGCATGGAATGATGGTACATATAAATCTTGATATATTGGCCATCCTGTTGTAGGAATGTAATCCTCTGTTTGTTCTTCATATAATTTTCCTTTTGTTTGGTGGTTTTCGGCAGTAATTGATGGTATCAGTTGTTTGTTGGCTTCTTGGAATTCTTCGTTCTTGCTCGGTGTAGAGATGGCCATGGGGTCGGCGCTGTGTGGTATAGGCGGATCCGGGGATGCAGGGGTTCAGCCGGAATATCATAAGATAAATAAAGAGTTGCTGAACCAACGCCTCCTATGTTTTGTGCTGGTAGAGTTCCCTTAAGTGGATACCAGATGGTATGCAGGGTTGTCAGATAAAAAAATCAAATACCGCTACATTGACAACAACACTTAAGTAAACTGCATCTTTTATTGTCGACATGTTTCGCCGATTAGATCGGCGTCATCAGGACAAAGTATACAAAATCAGAACCCCTGAAGTACAGAAAACGGCATCATGTATGTGACGTCATAATTGTCCATTGTTGACGTTGCTATAGGATACTCTATATCATTATGTAATGTTGAACAGAAAATGAATCAAACATAGTACAATGCAAATGAAGTTACTAAATTTAGAGTTAATCTATAATTGTTTCAATTGTCTTTATCTTAAAATTGTTGTAAACTATTCTAATGGTAAGTGTATAAATAAAATATGTTTTAAATAGAAATATAAATATGTGTAACATGAATATAAGTACAATGTCAGTGTACAGTTTTATAAAGTTTCTTCCTAATTTGGACAACACTTTTAGGGCACACCCTACCACTTGACTGGCTTCCCTTTGGCGGAGGTACTACTTCAATCGCGTCGGGAATGCCGTAAAGTGGTTAACTGTCATAAAATTTCTTGGCAATGTTGGTTGAACTGGAAATGGTAGTGGGAAGGATTTATGTTCTTTGTATCTTACTTCTTTTAAGTTTAATTTTCTGTAGGTTCTTAATAGTACTGGAAGTCTATCTTGGCTTTTTGTGTTATCTCCATTTACTTTTGAAAGATCCTTTTAAGGTTTCACACTTAAATAATTTTATATTTAATTTTTCGATGGCATGGAATGATGGTACATATAAATCTTGATATATTGGCCGTCCTGTTGTAGGAATGTAATCCTCTGTTTGTTCTTCATATAATTTTCCTTTTGTTTGGTGGTTTTCGGCAGTAATTGATGGTATCAGTTGTTTGTTGGCTTCTTGGAATTCTTCGTTCTTGCTCGGTGTAGAGATGGCCATGGGGTCGGCGCTGTGTGGTATAGGCGGATCCGGGATGCAGGGGTTCAGCGAATATCATAAGATAAATAAAGAGTTGCTGAACCAACGCCTCCTATGTTTTGTGCTGGTAGAGTTCCCTTAAGTAGATACCAGATGGTATGCAGGGTTGTCAGATAAAAATCAAATACCGCTACATTGACAACAACACTTAAGTAAACTGCATCTTTTATTGTCGACATGTTTCGCCGATTAGATCGGCGTCATCAGGACAAAGTATACAAAATCAGAACCCTGAAGTACAGAAAACGGCATCATGTATGTGGCGTCATAATTGTCCATTGTTGACGTTGCTATAGGATACTCTATATCATTATGTAATGTTGAACAGAAAATGAATCAAACATAGTACAATGCAAATGAAGTTACTAAATTTAGAGTTAATCTATAATTGTTTCAATTGTCTTTATCTTAAAATTGTTGTAAACTATTCTAATGGTAAGTGTATAAATAAAATATGTTTTAAATAGAAATATAAATATGTGTAACATGAATATAAGTACAATGTCAGTGTACAGTTTTATAAAGTTTCTTCCTAATTTGGACAACACTTTTAGGGCACACCCTACCACTTGACTGGCTTCCTTTGGCGGAGGTACTACTTCAATCGTCGGGAATGCCGTAAAGTGGTTAACTGTCATAAAATTTCTTGGCAATGTTGGTTGAACTGGAAATGGTAGTGGGAAGGATTTATGTTCTTTGTATCTTACTTCTTTTAAGTTTAATTTTCTGTAGGTTCTTAATAGTACTGGAAGTCTATCTTGGCTTTTGTGTTATCTCCATTTACTTTTGAAAGATCCTTTTAAGGTTTCACACTTAAATAATTTTATATTTAATTTTCGATGGCATGGAATGATGGTACATATAAATCTTGATATATTGGCCGTCCTGTTGTAGGAATGTAATCCTCTGTTTGTTCTTCATATAATTTTCCTTTTGTTTGGTGGTTTTCGGCAGTAATTGATGGTATCAGTTGTTTGTTGGCTTCTTGGAATTCTTCGTTCTTGCTCGGTGTAGAGATGGCCATGGGGTCGGCGCTGTGTGGTATAGGCGGATCCGGGGATGCAGGGTTCAGCCGAATATCATAAGATAAATAAAGAGTTGCTGAACCAACGCCTCCTATGTTTTGTGCTGGTAGAGTTCCCTTAAGTGGATACCAGATGGTATGCAGGGTTGTCAGATAAAAATCAAATACCGCTACATTGACAACAACTGACAATTGAAACAATTATAGATTAACTCTAAATTTAGTAACTTCATTTGCATTGTACTATGTTTGATTCATTTTCTGTTCAACATTACATAATGATATAGAGTATCCTATAGCAACGTCAACAATGGACAATTATGACGTCACATACATGATGCCGTTTTCTGTACTTCAGGGTTCTGATTTTGTATACTTTGTCCTGATGACGCCGATCTAATCGGCAAACATGTCGACAATAAAGATGCAGTTTACTTAAGTGTTGTTGTCAATGTAGCGGTATTTGATTTTTATCTGACAACCCTGCATACCATCTGGTATCCACTTAAGGGAACTCTACCAGCACAAAACATAGGAGGCGTTGGTTCAGCAACTCTTTATTTATCTTATGATATTCGGCTGAACCCTGCATCCCGGATCCGCCTATACCACACAGCGCCGACCCCATGGCCATCTCTACACCGAGCAAGAACGAAGAATTCCAAGAAGCCAACAAACAACTGATACCATCAATTACTGCCGAAAACCACCAAACAAAAGGAAAATTATATGAAGAACAAACAGAGGATTACATTCCTACAACAGGACGGCCAATATATCAAGATTTATATGTACCATCATTCCATGCCATCGAAAATTAAATATAAAATTATTTAAGTGTGAAACCTTAAAAGGATCTTTCAAAAGTAAATGGAGATAACACAAAAAGCCAAGATAGACTTCAGTACTATTAAGAACCTACAGAAAATTAAACTTAAAAGAAGTAAGATACAAAGAACATAAATCCTTCCCACTACCATTTCCAGTTCAACCAACATTGCCAAGAAATTTTATGACAGTTAACCACTTTACGGCATTCCGACGCGATTGGAAGTAGTACCTCCGGCCAAAGGAAGCCAGTCGAAGTGGTAGGTGTGCCCTAAAAGTGTTGTCCAAATTAGGAAGAAACTTTATAAAACTGTACACTGACATTGTACTTATATTCATGTTACACATATTTATATTTCTATTTAAAACATATTTTATTTATACACTTACCATTAGAATAGTTTACAACAATTTTAAGATAAAGACAATTGAAACAATTATAGATTAACTCTAAATTTAGTAACTTCATTTGCATTGTACTATGTTTGATTCATTTTCTGTTCAACATTACATAATGATATAGAGTATCCTATAGCAACGTCAACAATGGACAATTATGACGTCACATACATGATGCCGTTTTCTGTACTTCAGGGTTCTGATTTTGTATACTTTGTCCTGATGACGCCGATCTAATCGGCGAAACATGTCGACAATAAAAGATGCAGTTTACTTAAGTGTTGTTGTCAATGTAGCGGTATTTGATTTTTATCTGACAACCCTGCATACCATCTGGTATCCACTTAAGGAACTCTACCAGCACAAAACATAGGAGGCGTTGGTTCAGCAACTCTTTATTTATCTTATGATATTCGGCTGAACCCCTGCATCCCGGATCCGCCTATACCACACAGCGCCGACCCATGGCCATCTCTACACCGAGCAAGAACGAAGAATTCCAAGAAGCCAACAAACAACTGATACCATCAATTACTGCCGAAAACCACCAAACAAAAGGAAAATTATATGAAGAACAAACAGAGGATTACATTCCTACAACAGGACGGCCAATATATCAAGATTTATATGTACCATCATTCCATGCCATCGAAAAATTAAATATAAAATTATTTAAGTGTGAAACCTTAAAAAGGATCTTTCAAAAGTAAATGGAGATAACACAAAAAAGCCAAGATAGACTTCCAGTACTATTAAGAACCTACAGAAAATTAAACTTAAAAGAAGTAAGATACAAAGAACATAAATCCTTCCCACTACCATTTCCAGTTCAACCAACATTGCCAAGAAATTTTGCGACAGTTAACCACTTTACGGCATTCCCGCGATTGAAGTAGTACCTCCGCCAAAGGGAAGCCAGTCAAGTGGTAGGGTGTGCCCTAAAAGTGTTGTCCAAATTAGGAAGAAACTTTATAAAACTGTACACTGACATTGTACTTATATTCATGTTACACATATTTATATTTCTATTTAAAACATATTTTATTTATACACTTACCATTAGAATAGTTTACAACAATTTTAAGATAAAGACAATTGAAACAATTATAGATTAACTCTAAATTTAGTAACTTCATTTGCATTGTACTATGTTTGATTCATTTTCTGTTCAACATTACATAATGATATAGAGTATCCTATAGCAACGTCAACAATGGACAATTATGACGTCACATACATGATGCCGTTTTCTGTACTTCAGGGTTCTGATTTTGTATACTTTGTCCTGATGACGCCGATCTAATCGGCGAAACATGTCGACAATAAAAGATGCAGTTTACTTAAGTGTTGTTGTCAATGTAGCGGTATAAGATGTAAGTTTGTACAAATTATAATTTGTACAGTGTTTTTGTACAAGTTATAAGTTTTTTGACACCTACCTTCTAGCAACAGGTGATAAAAGTGTATCTACTAAAATGTATCAGTTTAATGTCTTAACATTCAAATTTATATACTTCAACTTAACATTTTGTGCTTTTCTCATTGTCCTAAAACTGAAAATGAGGATACCTGAATGGTTTAAATTCTAATTTTATTTTTCTCCGTGTACCAAAATCATATCCATGAAAAGTCATTTTGTGTTCTTGTAATGTTTTTTGTACCAATGCTCAGTATTAGACTGTATCATGTAGTTGTGGAAATATAACAGAAACATGCGAAACAAAAGACTGTGTGCTTGCATCATCACTTTGTGTTAAGCGGTTCATAAAACACTGATAACTTGTACAAAAAATCTGTACAAATTATAATTTGTACAACATTACAACTTGTACACAACATATATATCTAGATTTATTTTTTTGGGAAAATACATGTATTTTCTTAAAGACATTAGTGTACATTTGATAAGAACACATCTTCACAATATCAGCAGTCTTGTAATGTTGAACTATACAACCTTCCAACTAAAAAACAATTGAAGGACAAGCATACTAAGATTATGTACAAAATGTTAACACGGAAATCTATCATTCACCTTATTAAAATACCATCCAATATTCATTGTTAAAAGAGGGTCAAAGGAAATTTTTCGGGATGTCAGCAGTGGGCCTTCATTTTAGTGGGAATTCAGGATTTGTACTTATCAGGACTCGGGAGTTAATGATTATTTTTTCAGGATTCTGGAAAGAATGCTTAATTTTTTCAGGAATTCCAGATTCAGTGTCTGATTTATGATGACATCCCCTCCTCAGAATGTATTATACAAACCTCATCACAGACAGGGTCATTGTCATTATCATCAAGTATAGTTATGGTAACCTTCGTCATGGTTGACATCCCTCCATCAGTAGCAGCTATAACCAGTGTATATTGGGAATCCTTTTCACGATCCAGTGGTTTATTCACAATAACTTCTCCTGTTCCTCGTACATGGAACTTTCCAAGCTTATCCCCATCAATGATTATATACTCTACATTGGTATTAGCTCCTATGTCTTCATCTGTGGTAGAAAGTTCTAGTAATACAGTACCTAAAGCAGCTCCTTCATTTACAGCAGCAATGTAGGATGGACGGGAGAAAATTGGCGGATTATCATTCTGGTCTGTTACATCCACAAGGACTCTAGTGAAACTCTTCTGTTCTCTTTTGGCTTTAATGTCTGTGGCAACAATGGTGAAATTATATTGGTCAATGGTTTCCCTGTCTAATGGATTAATCAATGAAATCCAACCAGTTATGGAGTCAAGGTCAAATATTTTGGACATTCCACTACTGTCCTCCCCAAAACTGTATCTGATTTCAAAGTCAGAATCTTCATCTATGGCACGTACTTGTATAACATGGTCCCCTGGCTTACTGTTCTCTATAACCATTGTATGATACTCGTTTGATTCAAATACAGGGTCTTTATTATTAGAATCTGTAACTATAATTATAACCTCTACATAATCGTACAATGAAGGAGTACTGATAGTTTTGGCTTGTACTGTTAAATGATATTTCTGAATATCGTTATAGTCCAATTTCCTAATCAATTTCAATTTACCGCCATGACTGATCTCAAATGATGGAGGATAGTTTGTATCAGGAGTATTTCCATGTATAATGTAGTATTTCACTGGAAGGTGACTCTCAGCAACAATAAGACGACTAAATACTGTTTCATCTTCAGATACTGTAAAATACATTTTCTTTGAAGCTTGGAATCTTGGCGCAATATCATTTTTGCCCATAACATAAACTTGAACAGCAACTGATGAGTCTAAAATAGGATCGCCTTCATCTATAGCATGAACAAAGAACTGGTACACTTGATTAGCTGAAAAAAAATTAGGGTATAATTTTTATTCATTTTCTTTAATTCAGAAGATGTATTGGAAAATTTAATTGAGTCTAACTCTTTGCATTTATTTGGCTTTTATTTTCATATAAGATCAAACATGTGTTTTTTTCCCCTACTTTTATAAAAAAAAAATATAGAGTTGAATCAATTTCATTGTTGTCAAATTGCAAGTACTTCACACATTTATTTAGGACTAAGACAAATTTTAAATTAAATAAAGATGGATACTGTGAAAATGACTGCCACTCGAAAAGCAGGAATATAAAGAATATAAAGAAGAAACAGGTAGAGGTCCTTTTCTAAAATTTACCCCCAAAAAATGTTTTAATGTGTACACGGTAAATGACACTGCCTAACATGTTTTCTTGTTTATGTATTCCACATAACCAAACAGAATTGCACCTTATTGGAGAAAGAGTACTGACAGCTTTACAACTATCTAACAGCCATTGCTGTGCAAATATAATGAAAGTAATACTGTACAATTAATTAAATGTAGTGTTAAAGTATTAATAATTTATACCGAATTCTTTCAAATCCATTTTGACTATGAGATCACCAGTATAAGAATTAATGTCAAACAATTTTTCCAGTTTAGCTAATTCATATCTCACTCTGCCTCCTGGTCCTTTATCCATATCCACAGCTTCAATCTGTATAATTAGAAAGAACATATGTATCTTATCTTCATTTTGAAGTCCTGTTAGTTTCTAACTAATGATCAATTACAATTTTATTTTCATAAATAGTATAAAAAGGAAAAGAATTCAGCAATAAATTTGGGCTAAATATTTTTCTTGATATGGTAAGTTCTAGTCAGGTTACAAGTTTTTTCCTAAATTCTTCATCAAAAAGAGTGAAAACCGAAATATGGCCTGCAATAATCAGAATGTTTGAAATTTTCAAACACATTAAAATACCTTTAAAAATCTATAAATAAAAATTACCTTTGCAAAAGAAGAGTTAACAGCAGCACCAGGGGAGACAACAAGTTTATATTCATTTCTCAGGAAACGTGGAGGATTGTCATTAAGATCCCTAATGGTAACTTCTACCATTGAAAATCCTATTCTCCCAGCATTGTCGGTTACTGCTATAGGTATCTGATAGAAGTCACGTTTCTCTCGATCAAAATCAAACTCGGAAAATATTTCACCTGTAAAGGACAGTTTGTTCTTTATCAATATTATTAACCATCATTTTAAAGAAATTAAATGCATGCAAAGATGTGAGCATGAAAATTTCACTTTTCACATTTCCCATGCAGCTCAAATAAACACTATTGCTTTATAAAGTTACAATAGAAATTAATGCAAAAGTTAAAGTAACAATGAATCATTGAAATTCAAAAATGTTACAGTGAACACAACAGAATATGTTTCATACTATAGTCATTTCTGACAGTCTATTATTTCAATAGTAATAAAATTCAATAGTTTCTATTTTTTTTATTACAAGTGACCTAAAGGATTTATATTGTTTGTTTTAAAGCGTTCTATGAATTTAGAGGATTTCTCTATTTTGTTTTGATATAAATCCTACCTGTATCAGCATCAATACTAAAGAACTGCTTCATCTCGTCACTTGGTATGGAATAAGTCAACATCCCATTGGTTCCTGGATCTTCATCAAAAGCTGTTACCATGGTGACAATCATTCCCTTCCCAAGATTCTCCAGAATGGTTGCTCTATACAACTGTCTTGTGAACATTGGTGTATGGTTATTGGAACTTTTGACGGACAGACTAACTTGAGTGAATGCAGTAAAGACACCATCAGTGACAGATATATTAAGGATATATGCATGTTGGAGTTGTCCGGTACGTCTGCTGGATAAACTTATCAATCCTGTCTGTTGATTCACATGGAAAACCTGATCAATATTTCCACCAACAATGCTATACTGTAAGGTACCTTCACTACAAGGGTCAGGGTCAGATGCCATTACCTTGACAACATATGAACTGCTTGGTTGATCAAATATTGTACAATCATATGATTTCTGTACAAAGTATGGAGGATTATCATTTAAGTCTTGTAAAATTATGTGTAATGGTGCCGTTGTAAAATGCTTGTTTGAACCCCCATTAGTTGCTATGGCAATAACATTAAATTCATGCTGCTCCTCATAATCTAGCATCCTGGTGGTTATAATGTGACCAGATTCAGAATCAATTTCAAAATGGCTAACATGCTCACTGTCTATATGTGCTGATACTAAGCTGTAGTAGACTTGGCCATTTGTTCCAACATCTGCATCAGTAGCAGTCACCATAGCAACAGAAGAACCAATAGGAACAGATTCTGACAGTAAACTAGTGTATTTGAACTTAGAAAATACTGGTTTATTGTCATTCACATCCTGAAACAGAAGAATACAGGTTATCTATGAAACAAGAAATCTAGCTTACTGGTATACAAATAAATTAAAAACCTGGGTTATTTATATGTGGTTATTTAAAAAATTTAAAATACATGATACACAATTCTTTTTTAATAATTTACTGAAAATAATGCACAATTATACCCCAATGGCGTTGATGGCATACATAAAAACAACATAACACATTACATAATACATCACAAATATAGTAATAAACTTAGATGTCAATTGATGCAAGACAATTTTTATTGATAGAGCCCTTCATATCTATTTATATTCAGCTATCTATTTTACTGTTTTACAAAATTTATAAGTATTCTATTAACAATGAAGTTTATCTTTGGAAATTATTTTTCTCTCCATTTTCTAGGTAACATTCTGCAAAATAATGAAATAACTATTGATAATTTTACAGTATATGGCATACATATAACATGATGACTTTCAAACACTCCAACATATCCTGGTTATTATTGGAATACTTACCACAATACTTATTCTCAGTTTGGTTTCTGCTACGGATCCAGTTTTGACATCTTTAGCTGTTAATGTAAGATCATATCCTTTTGTTGACTCATAATCTAGAGGGCTCACAACCGAAACAACACCTGAAATTCAAAGGTTATACTGTCATGAACATGGGGAAAAATCAGTAATCATAATACTTGTCCTACCATCATCATTCCTTTTTAATTTAACATAGATACAGATTCCTTGTATATAATAAATCAAAACAGTTTTCTATTTAATCTATATAAAACATTTACTGGTAAAATTGACAAAGATTTTGGTTTACATTTAACACCAAGGTAATTTTTACAAAGGTTATTCCAACAAAAAGAGCTAAACATTTCTACTGTAAACAATCTCTACAAGGGTAATTCCAACAACACAGGGTAAAACTTTTTTACTGTAAAAATTTAATCTAATAAGTAGCTTTGTACCTCGGTCTTTATTATTGGATACTACCATTCAACTCTATTTATATATAAATACTTTTCCCATGCACTGACTATTATTATTTATGGTGAATTCTTGTTTATCTTGGTGTAGAACTTAATAAGTTTGAAGTGTAATTATATAACATATAATCTGGTCAGTCAGGTGAAATTATGAATATCATGATTACCAAACTGCCAATAAAAAACCTTAAAGATGAACCAAATATGCATAGCAAAATATAACTGTGTTTCCAAATGTAATGTAAAAAGGTAAAGTATTAGTTAATTCCTGATTAACATGATTAACATGATTAATACAAAATCTTGATATTATTGAATATTGAGTTATAATAATCTGCATAAAAAAATTTAGAGAAAAGAAAGAAAAAAGCAATGCTTAACTAGCCTGAAGCCATTGTGTGCTGTAATACAGAAAAGTGATTTTAGAAAACATTGTTCTATTGAGTTTGAGTCCAAATAAGTCCAAATAAGTTACCTGATGTTAAAATGTTAAATTTCACTGGTCAAACATACAGTATAGAATTCTACTCTGTCAGAGTAGCCCCAACATGCAAGATATTTTTTTCCTTCTGTCTTTGACATGTGCTATGTACAGTTATGTATATCTTATCTTCAAGTCTGACATTTTTAAAAATTTGAACAATTTAAGATAAAATTGTTATCATGAAGTTGTAAAGAATGATTACTCAATTATATCCAAGCGCCTAATGTTCTGTCTTCAGAATAGATTTTTGACAAGAATTATTCAGTTAAATCTAGAACAAATTTCATTTTGCATTTCAATAACGGTAACATGCAGAAAGATATCATGTGTTTTTCTACAGAATTGTCTTTAGGTAGAAATACTACAACAACAATATTAACAACACTGAAACATAATCACTAGGAGTATGAAGATCAAGAATACAACTGGCCAACATTTCACCAACCAAGTCGCCTAACAGTGCAAGTAAATATAGCATACACTACTCAGCTGTTTAGCTAGCACAATGCTTAATTTACTAATGCTGCAGTGCAACCATAAGTTAGTAAACCTGAGTCAACCATTTTCTTGAATATCATATTCCATACAGTGATAACCTATTGTAGTAAAGTGTATATCTACAACACTCAACAAGAAGCTAAAAAAAATTCTGTCATCTTATGGAACAAGATAAAAAAGAATGTAACAGAATTTAAATATATTAATCAAAGCATGATTATAAAAGTTAATGTTTCTGTAACATTGTAACCATTTAGCAAAGTTTGTGATAATTAAGATCTGCAAACTTGCTAGACTATCTTGCCCCTTTCCCTAACATTAAATGGATTAATATTTTATTAACAATATCTCAAAGGAAGTCTCTGAATCAAACACAATGGTTGAACATCTCCCACTCAAACATCTGCCAGGCTTTTCAATGTATCTTGAAATTATGAAATTCAAAAGATATATGAGACTAGAACAATGTAAGTAAAAAACTGTGTGAATTTTTGTTGTTGCAAATTTCAATTAAATTAGAAAATGATCAACAACAGTGTAGTTTTCAGGCATCAGAGACCAGGATGCTTTAAATACTAATTGAATAAAGTTATGACTTTGGAGGTATATAAATAGATAACCTATTATGTTGAATATGTTGATAAGATAAAATATCAACAAAGAACATTAATCATACTAATCATGAAGATAACTAACATCCATGATACTCATAAATGTAGCTAAAAGCTTACAGCCAATAGCAGCAAAAAATTTCCAGTGCAAGTCTGGAATTCTTGTTAATACAGAATTATTAAGTACATAAACTAATTCTTTGACTGCTTTTCTTTGTCTACAATGACCATGAAAAAACAAAAGCACAATTTTTTACAAGACAACACATTTTATTCTTATCTCCTTAACTTAAACTTGGTCTTCTTCTCCATTCAAATATTAAATTAAGAATTTTTCTAACAATTGTTTGTAGCCATGGCAGAGACTTGAATTTAAGAGAAATATTAACTACAGCCTTTGTTCATGAGACTGAAAAAGTCAGTGATATGTTAAACACAACAACTAATTCTGTCAAATTATAAGCAATGGCGCACACAACAACCACCAAAAAACATGCAGCAAACAGGAAACTAAAAAGGGGAAATAACTCAAGTCTGATGTGGGATACTCACATGGACCCAGCACATCTTTGCCTTATTTTGGAGTAAACAAAATCATAAATAATAACAAAAAAGCATGATAAAAACAATGATAAAAAAATATATCACAAGCAAATTTTTTCTTTCAAATCGGTTATTGCACAAAAAGGACACAAGGATAGTTAGATTTGATGATACATATATTATACAATGTTGAAATGTTTATTCATACATTACTGTATGTTGAATAAATGTAGCAATTTCTTAAATTGAAGAATACAAAGTCATTATCCTCAGTAATGTTAGAACAGTATATTTAGATTGTTCATGGAATAATACAATACTATAACCAGGGGTCAAAATAATAGGCCTGTCAGTTGCTTGTGGCAGGTAGAATTTACACAGAACAAGCTTAACCAAAGATCAACTAACCTGCTTGGCCAGTTATTTTCATTTATTAAGGACAAGTACATTTTATTTTAAGGATTTTAATCAATTAAAGGAGTTTGTATCCTTGTCCAGTTGGACACACCTTCTTATTTCTACCCAAGCGTCAAATTTTGATCTTAACCGTCCTCAATTCTAGACACTATTTTGTCCTCAACTCTGACCAAGAGAAAAAAATTTAAAATCTACAATTTAATGAATTATGAACAATATAAAAAATCAATATCTTTTGTTTAATATCATATATCATAATTCAACATTCTAAAGTCTACAAATATGAAATTTTATTGCAATACAAAGGTCTTATCAAACAATAAGTTTTAACAATTTATCTTGTCTGAATATTTAATGAATATATATACATCAATTGTTACGATGCAATTGAAGTTTTATGATTGCAAAATCAGACCATATTAATTTCTATAAAATACTTTTTCTCTGCTTATTATCCAGATGAAATGTTGCATAAGTAAGAAATTACAAATGTATAAAGTCTTTCAAAAGATTCAGTTGTAAAGATACGTGATTCAATACAGAAATTACAATACCTAGAGAAACTAAAAAAAAGGACATATGGTTCCTTTCTAAAAGACTGGGTAGTATTTCTGCACTAATCCTCACATAAATGTTGTAAAGTTTTTTTTTGTTATTTTTATTCAGTGCTGAAATTATTTTTGTATGAAGTCTGAAATTGATTTAGTAGTATTAAAATTTAAAATTATTTTTGTTTTAAATCTAACAAATAGTCTGACATTTATACTATAACACCAACATTATTATTGTATGAAGTCAGACATTGCTTCAAAACAAAGTTTAATATTATATTTGTTCTAAATCCTAACAACTTGTATGATTTTAATGTTCAGGCCTGTCTCACATTATATTGTTTTATTGTTTTATTGTAGGAAGTTTTTCATTATTTTGCCATAAGTTTTGTAGATAGTCTGATATAATTTTTTATTTCTGTCTGCAATCATTTTAATGGGTCTGACATATTTTTTATCTTAGTTTGCTTCTCTGTATTGATTGAATTTATTTGTAGACAGAGTTCGACATTACTTTTCTATTAGATTTGGATTTACTGTAAAATTACTGATATACTGATGACAGAACAAATTAATTTTCCCTCTAATTTGCAGAGCTCAAAAGTTTTCCAATATATTAAGTCTGGACTTCCGTGTTTAATTTTCCAGCAGGACTCTTATCAAATTTCAGAGAAATGTATTCACAGTTATTGCTTATATTACTTGTTACTAAGCATTCACTGATTATTTTTTAAACAGTCTATCAGACTTCAAATACAAAATAATGAAAGGCTCTTCACAGTAGTAAAAGGTCCCCAACATCAAACTTTCCCAATTCCTTAACCTCTGTGACATAGAACAATAAAGCAAGCAGAAACATAAACCCCTTCAAATTTTGTGTAGTGAACACCTATGTCATGTATGTGATGTGTAAATACGTATAAAAACCAACAAAACCCACATCATGCTTTGAGCTGTCTACTGTAGTTATGTATTTTTATTGTTAAATACACTTATTTCTCTGTTATTACTTATCTGGTGTTATTCTGTAATTTATTCCCCATTTAAACAAAATTGTTAAAGAAATTTCATATTAACAGTTGAAGGTAATGCCAAAAAGGATAATAACAATTGTTGAAATTCAACTGATTCTGTTTAAAATAATTAGACAGAAACTAACAGTATAAATGTTAATGAAGATAGTGAAGACTTATTTAGTAACGTTTTAGTCATAACTTATTTTCAGATTTGGGAAAACCGTGCATTGTGATAGAACACACCAGCATAAAAAAGATAGTGTTTCCACCGAAACCTGTAAAATAACTTACCGATATTGTAGTCAACGGAGAATTCTTTGTATTGATCGCCACCAGTAATGCTGTAGATAAGTTTGTGACCATTTGGACTTGAGGCTTTCACGCTGATGACCGGGGTAAATAATGCTACATCTTCTTTGATGGAGGTGGTATAGAACTGTTTCTCAAATACTGGATGTTCACTACCAATAATTGTCACAGTGACATTCACAGAAGAACTTTTGCTAGGAGAACCTGAATAAATTTGATACAAGAACGTTAAGTAGATTTTAGACAGGTAGATACAAGAGACCTGAGTTTTATTCAATGTATACTTATAAGATGTTTTTGTTACAATCTTTTAAAAAGAAATAGAATTTTTGTTTAAAATGCATGCAACACTGATGATTCTGTCTAGCTTCAAATACTTTGATAGATTTACTGTAGGTTTGTTGATGTTTAGAGGCATGCATGTGAAAAGTAATGAAACATAGACTTTGCTTGGTTGATCTATGTTCATCGTGTTGTAGTCCCAATCTAGTCCTCTTTTCCTCAGTTGTGACCTCACTGAATGCCACTTATTACCCCATTTTTCCGTGCCAAAAGCAACATGAGAGGGGCCATTAGTAATGCAGGAACAATTTACTGTCCCTAAATTCCTATATTTACCCCTGTTTTTTTGTGGGGTTTGGTTTGCTCAATCTTTAGTTTTCTGTGTGGCATTTTTTGAACTGTTGTCTTTTTTTTTGTTGATTTCTTTTTGGCCATGGTATTGACTGTTTTTCAATTTATATTTTTGACTGACCCTTTTGTGCATGAATCTTTTGCCCTTTTTTTATATAACACATGTATAAAAGATGTAACAAATAACTTTTCTGAACAACAGATTTGACAAAAGATTATGAATACTTCCGCTGTGTGTGATTCCTCAAGTTTTACCTAAATCACTGGCTATTACGGTCAGTACTGTCTGTCCTTCATCTGCCTTCTCTAGTGGACTCATCAACTTAACCTGTCCATCCATTTTATTTACAGAGAATTTGTCTTTATATCCCTTGGCCATTGTAAACTCCACCTTTCCATTATCACCAGTATCTCTATCTTGAACTGTTAACTAAAAAGCAGCTAATAAGATCACAAAACAATAAATATGTCAATAGTCTATTTGCCAATTCCATAACTGACCCATAGTTAAAGACTTTTTGAGTTACTTCCCTTAGGACGGACATAAACTTTTATTGACAATGAAGAGCTGGCAAAAATAATAAATTCATATGTGTGTAATCTTTTAAGTTTTCAAATCTTTTCATTCCATTTAAAATATTTTGTTAATCTAAAAACTTTTGATATCAATAGTTATTTTTTTTATTAAAAATTGGTTAAAACACATATATTTCACTTTCACATCATTATGCTTTGCATGGGCAGCAGCACATTTTGTCCTGTATAGAACCAGTCTACAATTGACAAAGGGAAACAACCTATATTAAAAGTGCATACTAACCATGACAACAGAATCAAATATGTAATTGGCAAATAGACTATTGTTATGTAATATAATTATTTTTGTTGATCAATATTTTCTGGAATGTCTGACAGTTCTAAATAAGCATAGGAAGTATAAATTTAAACATTTTTGTTTTTGTTTACAAGATTGCACATCATCATGTCATGCTAAGCATACCCCCATTCATAAATCAAAGTATAAGAAAACAGGAAGTATGTGTCTGGCAGATCCAAAAAGTGCTCACACATTATAAATACAACTCATCACTGCCAAGCGACTGACTAAATACGAAAACATTCTATTGAGTAGTACTTGAGGAATAACAGATTACATAACATTTAAAATCAATTTTGGGTTTTATAACAAATATACTGTTCATTATCATATTCAATAAACAGTAATCCAGTCTTTGTCGCTGGTTGCTGTCTGCCATATTTGTTTTTTAAATGTTGTTTATAGCATAAATCTGGTCATTCTTTTTTGAATAGTTTCACATTTTGTCATGCCAGTGCCTTTCACCACTTACGATATGATATGGATTTGCTCATTGTTGAAGGCTCCGTGCAGTAACCTATGGTTGTTTACTTCCTCTTTCCTTTGTCTCTGGTGAATAGTTGTCTCATTGGCAATCATACCACATCTATATTGTTTATACTCGTAATTAATCATTAGTATATTTTGCATAATTGTTGCACTCATAAGTGAACTCTTTAGGGTCATTTACATTTATTTTAACAACATAATAACATATATTTCCTGAAGATTACTTTGAAAAATCATAAAAAAATATTCAGGGATAATTTTACATGCCATTCTTGCAGTCTTCACAATAAACTTTTGAATCTACTGGCCCAAAGCTGAATTTTACGAAAATTTTAGTTAGATTCTATTGGCCTTTAGAGATGATTTTTACAGGCCTGAAGGCATTTTTATAAGCCTGGGCTGGTGGGCCTGTTCTTGGAAAGAATTCCAAAAAGTCTTATCCAGAATATTATGAACAGAAATAAATATTGCATCCAGAAAAAAATGTGCATGCTTACTTTTCCTTAGCATCCTTCATGTCAGGTAGGCTCTACATAGAACCATAACATAAAATACAAGTGCACTTGTTACCAGACTTCAGAAAAATATGGTAAAGCAGCAGCTGTTGATGCAAAGGAGTTTAGAAGAATTAAAAGGAGTGTAAATGATTATGTTTTTTTAAAATCCCTTGTAATAGTATAATATTGCATCAAACTATTTGATACTTTATCATAATGGGTTGTTGTACTAACATTAAGCAATAACCCTATAATATTGTAATTGGTACTTTATTATAATGGGTTATTGTACTAACATTAAGCAATAACCCTATAGTATTCTTAAAATTCACAGCTACATGAAAATCATGCATATAAGTGACTGCTTAATACAGCCATTTCGATTTTTTTTTAACTTAAAATGCTTGAAATTTGCACTGACGTTAAAGTTGTTTGATAAAATTGTACAAAACTTTCAATTCTATTTCTTTTTATGTTAATAACAAATTTGTGCTTACCTGTCTGACAGGAGTTCCAACTTCAGCACTAATGGCAACAACTGTATCATATGGCTGATTGAGAAACACAGGGCTGTTATCATTCTCATCCTCAATATTGACCTTAACAACAACATGTGCTTTACGAGGTGGGTCACTTAAATCCTCAACACTAACAACTAGATCGTAATTAGAAATTTCCTCTCTGTCAAACATTTTCTGTTTGGTTTGGAGAACACCAGAGGTTTGCCCCATGGTAAACATATCATTTCCATTTAGAAGATTGAACACTAGAGGATCGTTTGCGAAGTTCACTGCTTGAACAACCATCAGATTGTCATGTATTTCCTTGTTTTCAGGAATGGTTACAAGATATTCTTGTGAACTAAACACTAATCCGCTACTGTGTGATGTTTTCACAGTAATATTAACAAATGAAGTTGTTTGAAACTTTCCGTCTGAAGCTTCAACTGTTAAACTATAGCTTGTTTTAAGTTCATTATAATTTGTCACAGTAATTAATCCTGATGACGGATCTATGTTGAAATGACTGTCACCATTGTTGTCATGTAAAATTCGATATTTGACATTATCTGATGATTTTGTATCTGGGTCGGTTGCTGTGACCTGCATGACTTGTACACCCTTGGCTGTAGGTAACAGTAGGATTGCCGAGAGTCCCTTTGGCATGAATACTGGGGCATGGTCATTTACATCTTCTATATGTATTATAACTTTGGCCGGTTGATGTGATTTTAACACTGGACTTCCCTGGTCAGAAACATCAACACTGAACTCAATCTTATCCATTGTTTCATGATCAAGGAGAACAGCAGTTCTAATGGCTCCAGTATTTGCATCAATTACAAAGTATTTCTTAGCATCTTCGTCAATTATTTCAAATCTTAATCGGCCATTATCATTTTCATCCAGATCAGTAGCGTGAATGACAAGCGGTTTATTCTCTGTTGTGACAACAACACTTGCAATCTGAGCTGCTTCAGAAATAGTTCCCTCGTAGACCTGCTGACTGAATTCTGGGGTATTATCGTTGATATCAATTACATGTATTCTAACAGTGGTCACAGTGGAATAACCAACAATGTTAGCAGCTGATACCATTAAATCATACGATTTCACTTGTTCATAATCTATTTTATTCTTCACATAAATCACACCAGAATTGGGATTAATGGCAAACTTGTCTCCTTCATTACCTAGAATTATTTCATAATAAACTGATGACTGACTCTTTGCTTCTAGAACAGCAACATTAGATCCAATTTTAATATCCTCGTTGATTTCTGCTATGTAATTAGTGCCTGTATATTTTGGAGGTGCATTATTGGAAATGGTGACGTAAATATTGACAGTGGCGGTACTGCTTTGTGGGGTTTCCTTTGTCTACTGCCTTTACAATCAAACTATATTCTCCTCTTTGGTTTTTGTCAAGCTGTCTTTTGACACTGATCAATCCAAGAGTTTCATCGATTTCAAACATGTCTCCAATGTTACCTGAAAAAACACACATGATTTAGAGTTAAGAATACAATTATTTCTAAAGTTTAATATGGAGTTTTAACAGTTAACTCCAGAGACACTCAACAAAATGTGGGTTCAAAAATCAGTTTCATCAATATAGCATTTTAACAATTTCACTAGCTATAATTAAACAAATGACCGTTCTTCTAACCTGCAATTTGTTTCTTAGAATCTATAATATATCTTAAAGCTTTCTGGATTTTGTCAGATCTTAACAGTAAACATAAAAACATAACAATTGTTCTAAAATGTCCTTAACAATGGTAATTTAACTATTCACATAAATATATTTTTCTTTGCTTAGCCTAAGACTAATATATTAACATATAAATTGTCCCAGGTTCAGCCAAATAAATCTAATCCAGTAGTTCTATACTACAGGTGCAGTGGTTTTTCATCCATAATTTTAATTTTGGTCTACCAACATAAGTTTTAAGCCACAGGTTCAGTGGTGATTCAAAACTCTATATCTGCATGGTTTAAACTTATAAATCATAAAAGCAAATGGACTCTTTTTTTAACAATCTGTTTTATTTTTAATCAAATAAAGTTGTGATGAAGAAAATTGTTAAGGAAATAGAGTTATCCCCCTTTGACTGTATTTGCACATCAGAGGTGATTACCCTTGAAAATCAACTATAATATTTATTTGATTTTCATCATTTATAAACTTTGACAGTTTTGTATTGAAGTTTATCTTTCTTCATCAATGGCAAAGCATAAAAGATTGAACCTTGAAGAGCTTTCATTTTTTACATGAATACAATTTTTATATTGCATCAAAACATTTATCAACTTATTAACTTTGAATTAAAAACATTTTATGGGGCACATAAGCAAGAAAATGCAATTTAACATTTCTGCAAATGTATTTAATGGTTAATTTATTTCTATTTCACATGAACAATTTACAATTTTAAATAGTAACTTTTCATTTTCAATAGGTACCAATTTGTAATATATGTGAAGTTTATTTTAAAAGTTCTTTAATGGATTTTTCAGTTCCTATTAAACTATAAGATCTATAAAATAGTACATTAATTCATATCTAAAATCTTTTGAAATATAAATATTTGCCCCTAGTTTACAACAAGACATAAATAAATGCTAAATGATTTGAAAAAATCACTATTCATAAAATGCACCGGAATTTCTTTGCAGTGGCAAGTAATTTGTTTTACTTCAATGGATTTCTTCTTTTAAATAAACAAGCCTAAGTTGTATGAACTAGATGCAAACTGAACAAAAATTTTTAAAGTGAACTTTGAAACTGTTCCAATTCAAAAATTTAATTTCTACAGGAAAAAAAAATCCAAGAAAAACCCATTAAAATTACACAAAGATAAAAGTTTAGCTACATGATTCTAGTCGCATACAACTTTTGTTTCATATTCCTTGCATCTTTACTTAGTATATCAAATTATGTTCTTAAATTCCTAATTCCCATTAAAATGGAGAAGTAAGAAGTTGTTAGGTTGAAAAACATAAAACAAGCAATGCTTTTAATAAATTTATGTTTTAAACATAAAAAAAGTGAAAAACTATTTCATTAAAAAGGTGTCGCTTTAAAAATAATTGTATTTCTTAATTTTTTTGTCCATTATCCTTTATGGAATAGTTTTGATTTGAGATTTGTCAAAACACAATCCCTGATCGTAAAGGTCTAGCGTAGACTGTAGTAGATCCTAAGAAAGGTATGTCTAACATCTTGTCAAAGTAAGCAAACAGTTATAGAATTGTTTCATGTCAAAAGACTTACTACAATATTATATAACAATCTCTGTAAAAATTAATTAATAGGCAGTATTTTCATCGCCAATTATTTCTCACAATATGCACTACAAAAACACCCATGCACGTAATTATTTCTATTTATTTTTACGCTGGATTGATCAAGAATATCTATGTCTAATGTTTATATCTTACAAAATATGCTTTAATCTTTAACTTTTTTTTAATCAGGTTAACAATTCATTTAGCAGAAACCTCCTTCTGAGGTAAAAATAGGGATATTACAATCATTTGCTTCTTGCATTTTATGAATTTAAGTAAGGAGTCTTCGGAAAATAGATGAATAAAAATCTAATTTCAAAATTATTCATCATGTCTTCAAACGTACATGAATGTAACCATAATCTATCACATTTTTGTGACCTTTTCCCCTACTGAACAAATATGGTTCCTTTTGTACCCTAACAGGGACATTAATAATGTTTGCATCTACTGCAACACACACATTTGAGATCAGATTTCCATATAAAATAGGAATTAATGTCGAAGGTCACAATGTTGAAAGGAGTTTAGGTAACGTTAACCTTGAAAAAGTACTACCAAATACAAAAGAAAAAATATTTAATATCCTTTAAAAAATACATAATATAATTTCATCTTCCTTAAAGTATGAATTTGGTTCCAATTTCTCAAAAATGTTATAAAAATCCATGTTTCATCTGACCTTTGTTTGACCTTTTAAAAGAGTGAACAAAAACTACAGGTCAGATGTGCAGCAGCTGACATAATTAAACATGGCATTAATGCCTTATATAGAACTATAAAGTGTCCAAAGGTCAGCTTACAGTAGCTTCAATGATTGGATTGTGTGATTCTCTGCAATTCAGATGTACAGTACAAGAACTGAATGTCAGACATAAATAAAATGCTCCAGGGCGCAGCTTGATACGACCGCAGAGGTCGAACCCTGAACAGCTGGGGCAAGTATGGACACAACATTCAAGCTTGATACAGCTCTGAATTTGGATTGTGATTGACTATTTGACACAGCATAGGTTTCTGACACAGAATGAATGTGGTCTAAGAACTTAAAAATTTTAAATTGGACATTCACCTATTATGGTCCAATATCCAAAATCTAAATACATGGTTAGATTCAGCATATCAAAGAACCCTAAGAGTTCAATTTTGATGAAATCAAACAAAGTTTAATTTTGGACCCTTTTGACCTCAATGTGGACAAAGTTGATAACGGGCCCAAAAATCAAAATCTAAATACATGGATAGATTCAGCATATCAAAGAACCCCATATATTCAATTTTGTTGAAATCAAACAAAGTTTAATTTTGGACCCTTTTGACCTCAATGTGGACAAAGTTGATAACGGGCCCAAAAATCAAAATCTAAATACATGGATAGATTCAGCATATCAAAGAACCCCATATATTCAATTTTGTTGAAATCAAACAAAGTTTGATTTTGGACCCTTTGACCTCAATGTGGACAAAGTTGATAACGGGCCCAAAATCAAAAATCTAAATACATGGTTAGATTCAGCATATCAAAGAACCCAATATATTCAATTTTGTTGAAATCAAACAAAGTTTAATTTTGGAACCCGATTTGGACCAACTTGAAAACTGGGCCCATAATCAAAAATTTAAAGACATGTTTAGACTCAGCATATCAAAGAACCCTAAGAATTCAATTTTGTTAAAATTAAATTAAGTTTAATTTTGGACCCTTTGGACCTTAATGTAGACCAATTTGAAAACGGGACCAAAAATTAAGAATCTAAATACATGGTTAGATTCAGCATATCAAAGAACCCAATATATTCAATTTTGTTGAAATCAAACAAATTTTAATTTTGGAACCCGATTTTGACCAACTTGAAAACTGGGCCCATAATCAAAAATTTAAAGACATGTTTAGACTCAGCATATCAAAGAACCCTAAGAATTCAATTTTTGTTAAAATTAAATTAAGTTTAATTTTGGACCCTTTGGACCTTAATGTAGACCAATTTGAAAACGGGACCAAAAATTAAGAATCTAAATACATGGTTAGATTCAGCATATCAAAGAACCCCATATATTCAATTTTTGTTGAAATCAAACAAAGTTTAATTTTGGACCCCAATTTGGACCAACTTGAAAACTGGGCCCATAATCAAAAATCTAAATACATGATTAGATTCAGCATATCAAAGAACCCTAAGAATTCAATTTTGTTAAAATCAAACTAAGTTTAATTTTGGACCCTTTGGACCTTAATGTATACCAATTTGAAAACGGGACCAAAATTAAGAATCTAAATACACGGTTAGATTCAGCATATCAAAGAACCCCATATATTCAATTTTGTTGAAATCAAACAAAGTTTAATTTTGGACCCTTTTGACCTCAATGTGGACAAAGTTGATAATGGGGCCCAAAATCAAAAATCTAAATACATGGTTAGATTCAGCATATCAAAGAACCCAATATATTCAATTTTGTTGAAATCAAACAAAGTTTAATTTTGGACCCCAATTTGGACCAACTTGAAAACTGGGCCCATAATCAAAAATCTAAATACATGATTAGATTCAGCATATCAAAGAACCCTAAGAATTCAATTTTGTTAAAATCAAACTAAGTTTAATTTTGGACCCTTTGGACCTTAATGTAGACCACTTTGAAAACGGGACCAAAAATTAAGAATCTAAATACACGGTTAGATTCGGCATATCAAAGAACCCCAATAATTCAATTTTGATGAAATCAAACAAAGTTTAATTTTGGACCCTTTGGACCTCAATGTGGACCAATTTAAAACAGGGCCCAAAATCCAAAAACTTAATACACGGTTAGATTCAGCATATTAAAGAACCCCAAGAATTCAAGAATAAAACCCCATTGAAATTGGTCAAGAAATAAGCAATTTATACAAAGTATCTTCTTTTGCACAATACTGTGCAATTAAATATTTCTTGCAATTGCAATACTGTGCAATTGAATATTTCTTGCTATTGTGCAATACTGTACAATTGACAATTTCTTCCTATTGTGCAATATTGTGCTACTGGATATTTCTTGCTATTGCGCAATACTGTGCAATTGAAGATTTCTTGGTATTGCGCAATACTGTGCAATTGAAAATTTCTTGCTATTGCACAATACTTAATATTATATAATAATTTTACATCCTGTTTGGTGTGTATCTCCTGCCATATCATTATTGTTTGCTTTTAAATATAAATCAGAAATAACCAACTTAAAATGGAAAATTTTAAAGAAAAAAAAGGAAAAAAGGAAATGGGGAAACCCCCAATTTTTGAACCCCTTATGATTCATCACCCCAAACTCAATCCCAGCCTTCAATGAGGTATGGTACCTTGCAGTACAATTTCAGAGAGATCCATACACTTAAACACAAGTTATTGTCTGGAAACTAGAAAATGCTTATTTTTGGCCCCTTTTGGCCCCTAATTCCTAAACGTTTAGGCAATTACCCCAAACTCAATTCCAGCTTTCCTTTGTGATATGGAACCTTGTAGTACAATTTCAGAAAGATCCATACACTTACACACAAGTTATTGTCCTGAAACTAGAAAATGCTTATTTTTGCCCTTTTTGGCCCCTAATTCCTAAAATTTTGAGGCAATTACCCCAAAATCAATCCCAGCATTCCCTTTGTGATATGGAACCTTGTGGTACAATGTCAGAGAGATCCATACATTTACACACAAGTTATTGTCTGGAAGTTACAAAATGCTTATTTTTGGCCCCTTTTGGCCCCTAATTCCTTAACTGTTGGTACCATAACCCCAAAATCAATCCCAACCTTCCTTTTGTGGTATTGAACCTTATGGTAAAATTTCCTAGAGATCCATTTACTTAAACTAAAGTTAGAGCGAAAACCAATGTGTCTTCGGACGACGACGACGCATTTACGGCACGACGCTAACGTCATACCAATATACGACCACAAAAATTTTTGCGGTCGTATAAAAATTAAACACGAAAACAAAAAAATTGTGAAAGTTATACTTGCTTGATGCAGATATTTTCATTAATATATATACAATCTCACTTTCACTGGGGAAAAAATGTTTTTTGACATGCAGAATATTGATATCAATATGCTAAAGTATATTTGGGTAAAGCAATTTTGTTTTTGTCAATTTAACTTTTTTGGAAAGGATATAGTCCATATTGTGTATACAGCCACCTTGTAAAATTTGGGTATGGATTAACAACCATTTTTAGTATGATGTGAAATCCTTGAACTGTTTAACTACACTTTAAAGTACTTTTCACTGTCCATCTGTGTAAAATGTTCAATAAATATGGCTTTGAATAGGATAATAAGCATAAAATTAAATTTATAAATAAAGTGGTAGATAAAGCTACTTAAAAGTCAAATCATCAAATTCTCATAACTTTAAAATCAACTGTGAAGAATAAACATAATTTCCATTTAACTTCTTAATAAAATACACAAACACAATTAGAATGTGTGAAAGAAAAGACCCTATGTTAGCGTCCATTCTACCATTACCATAAAAGGTGAAGCCTGGGTTTGTGTTTATGAATAAATAATGATTTAATGATAGTTGTTCAAATTTTCTGCTTCTATGACTTTGTCACTTTGTAGACCATTTTGTCCACACCACCTCAGAGGCTCTATTTATTTCCTTTGCATTATAATTCAATAAACATACCATTTTGCACTTTAAAAAACTTAAATGAATTATTTAATATCTTTCTAACATAGCTGCCAATTTTGTCTTGAAATGACAACTTAAAAACAGATTTCTATAACCAATCCACGATTTCAAATCTAACAAAACCTGTGGGAACCTCTATTGGAGGGTTGTAAAAATTCACTTAGTACCTATCATTCAATACAAGGTAATAAAACAGTACTCATTCACCTTGTAATCAAAGGAAATTTGATGGTTTTAACCACAAGTACTTTGTACAAGTACTTGATGGTCTCAGATTAGCATGTTGATAACCTCCAAATTAAATATCAATTAAATGTTTGTCATATATTTATAGGGGTAGGCCAACACATTAACACCCTTCAATGGGGTCATTTGGAAAACATTGAAATGATGTATTCATTCATAAAAACTTTGCAGAGAAATTTAAGAATTTTGTTTATCTTTAAATAGCTTCTACCACTATTCTTTTCGAACAGAAATAAGAAAAATACAGGTTTTTATTGGAGAAGAGTATGTTAGCAAGCAGTAGAGCTTAATTAGACTGTAGATTTGTTGCTAGATGCCTATTTTATTAAATTTCAAAATTGCTGATTTCAAATATTTTATTGAACCAAGTCCAATGTGCATTAACTTCAGTCTTTTTAACTGAACGTGTCACTTTGTAGCTGACTTCAGGGTAAAAGCAGAACAACATTATTATAACTACTAAAGAGCTGTATGTGTAATGGGGGACACCGTTCAGTCATACTTCTATACCTACCAGACTGAATATTGTAAGATATTTCTGCATTTTCTCCTTTGTCATCATCAAGGGCTATAACTTCCACTACAGATGTACCAACAGCTGCAGATTCAAATACTCTCCCTTCAATGGTACTGGATAAAAACTTTGGAGCATGGTCATTATGGTCTGTTACTATAACTCTAACCCGTGTAAAGTTACGATTTGATGGGATCCCCTGGTCTCTAACCATGATTGTCAATTCATGTGTAGAAATCACTTCTCTATCCAATTCTTCTTTTACAGTAATCACACCTTAAAAAGAAGACCAAATTCTTAATGGAAAGAAATTATATTAGGTAGATATAGGAAGATGTGGTATGAGTGCCAATGAGACAACTCTCCATCCAAGTAACAATTTATAAAAGTAAGGTGTATGGATTTATAAGAACAATAAAAGGTGAAACTAGTTAATAATGATAATCATACTTTTTTGTTTTATGACATTAATTCTCAGTGGTTTGAAGTTCTAGAATCAATTGCTCAATTCTACAAAAAACAAGGTTTTAGTTTTTTTCATATAAGTATTAACTGAACAAGGGCTGAGCAGTGGCAACAATATGGTCTCGGAAAAGTGTCAGCAGTGTCTCTCGTGGTGCTTAAGTTCGGGATATTAAAATTAACTCAAGATGACACAACTGACAGGTAATATGCACCTAGTTGTAGGTATAAATTTCATATGACTTTTATTTTGTATTACTCACCATTGATAATATTTCTGTTGGTAAGATAACACCTCCGTAAATCATTCCTTAAGGATCAACATGACCTTGAAATCTACTTTGACATTATGTAATAGATGTCAAAATTTCTAGAGACTTTTATATACATATGACTCTTTTACGATCTTCTTCATTCATAAATTATTAAGTGTACAAACTAAATTAAATTTTGTCTTGTTGAAGTCTGGAGGATGTTTATAAACAGACATGGAAATAAATCATAAAACTGTTACCATGGTAATTCAAAATGACCTGAACCTACCTGTTCTAGAGTCAATGTCAAATTTATTGATGCTGATTTCATTCTCAGCTGCTGTTATGGTGTAGAACAGACGATTATTTTCATCCCTGTCCATGGCCGAGACTTTCAGTATACTCATGCCGACATCGGTGTTCTCAGGTAGAGTTGTTTCGTAAGATGGACTTAGAAACAAAGGACTGTTATCATTGATGTCTATTACATTGATGTATACCTGAAAACAAAACATATAACAATTATCTAATAATAAAAGCAAAAAAATTTTAATAAAAAGTTTCTGAATTTAAAGATAATCTGTTTTGCTTTATTTTGGTGACATTTTATAAACCAACACAAAGAGACGCAAAACAGGTCATGGTTTATTTCTGTATACATCTATAAAACATGCAGCAAAGGACTGTTAGTACTATGGTTAAAATCGTCTTGTTAAACCATAATTCTTGTAAGACTCTCCTTGCATATATACAATACCACTATAGTAGAAATTTGAATGAATGAAGATTGATTCACAGGTAAGACCAATAAATTTGAAATTTAAGATAATATGAATAAAAGAAGTGGTGGGATATATGTCAAGGAGACAAGAAAGGTAGGTTTTTTGTATTTTTTTTGCAAGATGGCAGCTGATTTAATGGAAACACTCTTGGTAGCACAGTAATGCCCACTTAGCTATGGGTAAAATGAAATATCATTATAGGATTGGCTGATACACTATTTATTAAAGATATGATTTCTTTCGAATACACCTTCATACTACATATTTAACTGCACTATAACATAGATCAACATCCCTAAATCTTTTTTAAATGACCAAAAAACTATATGATTTTAATGAAAAACCTTTTACAAACGCATACATCACTTTGCAGACTTTTGGAGACTAGGGAAAGAAGCATGTAATGTTATAAAGACATTAAAATGGTTAAGTTACATGATTAGAGGTTTTTAACTTTGATATATTTTGGCTCTACAGGTACACTGCAGGTTACATAATTGTATACCCTTGCAACTATAAAGAATATTAATTTGTTTACACTAAACATCATAAGCCGAGCGTTAATTTGTAAGAGCATCGTTATCACTGAGATCTAAAGATCCAATGATGAACTTCGGCCTTACATCATAATAATTTAAATTTCCACATTAACATATTTATTTCCAATCAGACATTTCGTCTTTTGATCAAGAGGAAAAAAGAACCCCATACCCAGTTTATCAATGAGTTCGTGACAAAAAACCCGATTGACCTTTTTCACCTCATCCTGCGAAAACTTATGATGTTTCAGATCTGGCAACACAGAAAGGCATGTTACTAAATATATGTGTATTTAATCAAAACACAGGTCCTGACCCCCAGTCATCAAAGAGGAAAATAAATCCTTCTTTTTGTTTTATAACATTGAGACACAAACTTGATTCCTATATTGACAAACTGTTATCACATACACTGGTACAAAAGGTTTCAAAATAAAATCATTCTTTTAATCCGATTTAACCTTAAGAGTACACCCATTTAAAGTACTAATATATGCATGTTTCAGGAGTACCTGCCTGTTCAATGAACTTTTACAATGGCAACAAATGTTTTGAAACTTTAAGAAGTTTGCATTGTTTCTGCAGGAATGCAAATTTTAATCTAGATTTTTTTTGTTCAGGCATTTTTCCAGTTTGTGACATGTCCAAACAAAAATAGTAGTATTAGTGGTCATTATTTTTAGTGTCAAGAACCTACAAAACACCTGCTGAAGTAATTATAGTGCTACCTGAAGCAAAAAATACATAAAAGTAAATACAGGTTAAAACATTTTTCAATGAAATCTTCCGGAAAGGCCAGTGACAGTGATTTATCTGTGATTATAACTTCAACCTTTACACAAAAAAAACCAACCTCTTTAAAATCAAATGGAAGATATATGGCAATTCTCTACTTTATGCAACTCAGACATGCTTGCTTTTGCAATCAATTGAGTCAATATTTAATTAAACATGCTTTATCAATACATTCATTACAGCTAATGTGCAAACTGTAAAAGAATGTGATCAATAATTATTGTCCTTTGAAGAACTTAGTTTATGACACAGATATTTGCTAGTTTCTGTTATTTTTTATGCACAGTTTTTCTAGAAGTGGGAATATTATTAGCTTGCCATGTGCAGACACTTGTCTTTTGTTGAATATCATACATTCACAATGTCTTTTCTGGTTTAATGTGATGGTTGGTTTAAGTCTCATTGATACATCTTTTAACTCATATTGATATTAGTCTATTAGAACTTCTCTGAGCAATCATAACACTGTAACCTTCTTAATTTTTAGAGTTGACAATGACAGCCATTAGTTGACCTGTTGAATCATTCATTTCCATCTGGTATTCAGTAACCAAGACATATACAAGTACCAAAGAACATCACACCCTCCATTTATATACACACATGTATAAACAATTTGTCTTAAGTTATAGCTAAACAATGCCCTTTTCAAGTACTATGTAGGTTTTTATTACATACAAACCCTTCAGTACACAGAGGAACATACAATGAAATTTACCCCATGGTGAAATCTGCAGATTTTTTTTCATACCACCCTGAAGTAGAGTTTAGATTCAAACTTTTATGATTTCTTCCTATTTAAAACTGTACAAGTTGTTTGTCTGAAGGAGCTTGGCATGACATATTGGATATTTTTTTAAAGAAAACTGTGGACTGTAAAAATTCATCAATTTGAAGCATCAGAATTGCAACCATATGTGTGTGTTTTTTTGATTTTTTTGTAATAAAACTATTTCGTCTCTTTTTACCAACAGCAGTTTTAAGACTTATGATGAGGTGTTAAATCCCAAATAAGGTTGAACTTGGGTAAATCTATAAAGTCACCAAAGGCAAACTATTTCACATAGGCATTTTTCAAAATAAAATAGACAAACATTTAAAATGACTTAAGTTGCAATAAAAAAATTGGTTAACACATCTATGGTTTTGGTTGTAATGGAATAGTTGGATATCTATGAGCAACATTAGGATCAACCTCCATTTCCAAACAGGAAAGACCTGATTATAAAGAACATTGGCTGGATTTCCAATATGGTAATTTTTAAAGCCTTTATTCTATAAAAATTTAGTAATTCACTTTTCTGTCAATTAAATTAGATCTACATTATTTTATAGAAGCTACATCTAATTTGTGTTTCAAATTTTCTCATAAATGCTGCGTTTCCAAAATACCACTATATTCTATATTTTTTACAGAGAATTATCATTCTTGTAGGTTTATAGTTCTTTTTCTACTCACTAATAAGTGTTATTTCAAGATTCTATCTTACTTTATCCTCAAGATGAAGCATTATAAGTTCAAATGAGTTAAATCTTATCTGTTTTAATGCTACATCATTGGCATATTTCTCTCATCTAAAACACATCGCTGTAAAGCTCAAGTGAAAATCTTTCTACTAATAGATCTAATTTTACTTCCATAAATCTTTACAAAAAACAGCACATTTATGTTTTAACTTTTTTTTGCAAAGTCGTAATTTTCACCTGATTATTCTTTAAATATACAAATCTTAAATGTTTTGAAAGACATGCCACATACAATTTTAGAAAATTAAGTACTTCATTTTTCTGTAATTCAAAAGGTATATCATAGCTTTAAAATTTGCATTACAATACAATGCAAATATTTTTACAAATCTAACTTTTACTTTTATACTTTTGTAGCCATCCTTAATAAGATAGGATTAAATTGCATAAAAATGGTTAATTGTTTCAAAAGATAATTTACTAAAAAAAGTAAAATTCCTTTTGACACCTCCCCTTGCTGTCCTGAAGTACATGTAACCTAGTAACAATTCTTGTGTGTCTAATTTTGATAAATCGTACAGCCATCACTACAATGACAACCCTTATGGACAATATCACTCAGAAATTTATGGTGTACCATAGTGCAGGATTGCACTGTGCCGTGAAACATCATGTATATATTTTTTCGTGATATTAATATTCAAAATCCTGGCAAGATATTATCAAATTAATTACCACAATAACTTCCTGACAAGATAAAAGCCTTAGGATTGTTCTTTTGTCACCACTGATAAAACTTGTCTCCTGGATAACACACCCACGCTTTATTGTACCTTTGTTTTAATGGTTTATAAAATATAAATTTTATTAAAGTGTCATACCATCAAAAATCACTTTAACCTTAGGTGACTTTGGCTACTTTTCAAATAAAATCTTAATTTAGGTACACTGAAATTCTAGGAGAGCACTTTATGTTCTTTAATCATTGAATGGCTTTTGCCAAAATCGTCACTAATAATTTCAAAATCTAAATTGCAGAGATTAATGTAAATTCCTTAAACAGTACATTTTTAGTAGGTACTCATACCATTGAACCTTGAAAAGGACAAGTGCCCAAAATTCAAACCAACAGAATTGTTTCAAACTGTATAAAATATTCCATATTACAGTCTTAAAACCATTGATCAGGGCCATGAAGAAACCTGGATTAATTAGGCAAACAGATGGTTTCTTTGTAGTGGTACAAGAAGAAAATAAAATATAAGTGTGAATCACTAGAAGTTATCTATATGAAGTGGTTCCATACCTATCTGATTAGGATTTCTGCTTTATTTTATTGTTATGTCCACCTAGATGATAACATTTATATTAATCTGGCATTTCAAATCCATCTCTGTGTTATTGTATTGTATACAAGTGTAATCAGATGTTGGCAATATCTGAATTTAATTACTGTATTTATGAAATTCACAGTTTTGTTTACAATTCTATAACCTTTTGTAACATAGCAATTCAGGTGTATCAAAAGGTCATCTCTTGTTTGTAGATCCTTGAAAGAGATCCTTTGCAGAATTATGAGTCACCCCTTAAATAGCAGAGAAGCTTTTTAACATCACTTTCAAAGTACTTGAAATAGTTATCCATGACGACAGCCAATATCAGGCAGCAGTCAAAAATCAGGACAAATGTACTTATACACCCAAAAGATGGGCCACAACGGGGTCTGGTCCACCTCTGTTCCCTTGATATGTCCTAGGAATTTAAATACATGAGTACACCTTTTAAGGTACATTGATATAGGCCTTCAAGTTGCCTGTTATTTTCTATAGTACCAGTAATGGATAGGTTTTTAAAGATTTTATTGGCTACTGCAGCAAGAAAATATTTGGGATCTGAAAGTTATTGTATACATTTGTTATAACAACCTGAGCGTACCTTTTCTGCATTTAAATTTACAAGAAAACTAAAAATAGAGGGGAAAAAAGGGAAATTGATCATTTAAAGTAAACATAACGGGTAAAATAGGGCATAAAAAAACAAGACTTTACTGGTAGTTCACAAAATAATGGGCAACTCATTTAGCCTTAAAGTGGCTGAGTATTGCAACAGATCTCCTTTAGATTTACTCATAAAATTGAGAATGGAAATGGGGAATGTGTCAAAGAGACAACAACCCGACCACAGAACAGACAACAACAGAAGGTCACCAACAGGTCTCCAATGCAGCGAGAAACTCCCGCACCCGGAGGCGTCCCTAAGCTGGCCCCTAAACAAATATATATACTAGTTCAGTGATAATGGACGTCATACTAAACTCCAAATTATACACAAGAAACTAAAAGTAAAAATAATACAAGACTAACAAAGGCCAGAGGCTCCTGACTTGGGACAGGCGCAAAAATGCGGCGGGGTTAAACATGTTTATGAGATCTCAACCCTCCCCCTATACCTCTAGCCAATGTAGAAAAGTAAACGCATAACAATACGCACATTAAAAGTCAGTTAAAGAGAAGTCCGAGTCCGATGTCAGAAGATGTAACAAAAGAAAATAAACAAAATGACAATAATACATAAATAACAACAGACTACTAGCAGTTAACTGACATGCCAGCTCCAGACCTCAATTAAACTGATTGAAAGATTATGTCTTCATCATATGAATATCAGGCACAATCCCTCCCGTTAGGGGTTTAGTATCATACCATCATAAAATATATGAGAAGAGCATAACCTGTGTCATGCCAACAACTGGTTTTAAATAAATGTGTTTAGTTCCCATGCAAAGACCCTATAAGTGAATCAATATTAAAGCCAAAATATGCAATCTTTAATGACCTGACAACAGTATCGTAACTATATCCCTTCTTAATAAGTCTATTTAAAGGTTTTGTTAGCTTCTGAGGTGAATACTGACATTTTGTGCTTTATAAAGAATATTACCATAAATTGGATGTGAAATACCTGAACGTATAAGAAGTCTGCATGTTGAGCTATATTTACGAATGATGTCCTTGTACCGATGATAAAATTTAGTAAATGTTTTGACTAGTTTGTGATATCGAAAACCCTGGTGTAATAATTTTCTGTAATACATAAATTTCTTTCGTTAAAATCTGAAACGTTGTTACATACACGAGCGAATCGTACAAGTTGAGATATATAACACCGTAAGATGGTGACAAGGAACGTCACCATCTAAAAATGGATAATTAACGATAGGAAATGAAAAATCATCTCTTTTATGATAAATTTTTGTATTAAGCTTTCCGTTAATGATATAGATATCAAGATCGAGGAAAGGGCAGTGGTCATTGTTAGTATTAGCTTTATTTAAAGTAAGTTCAACAGGATAAATTTCTTTAGTATACATACTGAAGTCGTCATTATTGAGAGCCAATATATCATCCAAATATCTAAAAGTATTATTAAATTTTGTATCAGATGTTGTTTCAATGGGTCTTTGCTGATTTTAGTCATAAATTGTAACTCATAGCAATACAAAAACAGGTCCATAATAAGTGGTGCACAGTTAGTCCCCATTGGAATTCGATAACCTGACGATATACGGAATCTCCAAAGCGAACAAAATATTATCTAGTAAAAATTCAAGGGCAGATATAGTATCAAAGCATGTCCAATTGACATAGTTCTTTTGTTTATTGCTACTAAAAATGACCTAAAAGAGTTAGAACATATGTATTCACATTCTGACTTTTAAATGCCCATTTAATTAGGTGTGTGAATTTTTCTTAATGAGAATGTGAGGCAATGTGGTATACAGGGTAGAAAAATCAAAACTTTGAACAGATTCAAAATCACCAATATAAGCATGCAATTTATCAAGTACTTCCAACGAGTTTTTGACACTCCAAAAGTAATTAATTCCACTATTTTCAAAGGCCTTATTTGAACAATTTATTATCAGGTTTTTGATTGTACCAAGTGAACTGGTAAGAAGAATAGACAATTTAGTAGTGGAACAATGGCTTGAAGACGAAATGACTGTATTAGAAATCTATATGTGATATGACTTACTGTAGTGAGTGTAACATGTATTCCGTCTGTAGCACTAATTGTAAGGTTGTAATGATTCTTCGTCTCCCAGTCAAGTTTTTTAGCCACTAGGAGAGTACCAGACTCAGTCTTTACATCAAAATGATTGTCATCATCTCCATCTACAATAAAGTTAAATACTAATTTACCACATGTATAATAAAATATCATTAACATAAATAGAAATGGTTTATCATCAACCCTTATCTTAAACCTTCACAGCAGAGTCTTCTTCCCTGTTAATATGATCAATGGTAAGATGTCATTTCTACTGAGGTTGCATGTAATTGATAGCTCAAAAATTGTACAGGAAATTAAATGTAGATTCAAATGACTTTACCCTAAAATTTGGAATTCAACAGTTATCTTTTATTTAAACAACTTTTGTTACAATGTGAAAAAAACTGACCACTTGCAAGAAATGTGGTTAACAATTTTGTGGTCTTTGCTGCAACATGTTATTCAATATTATTTTTATTAAAATCTACGATTGGCTTTTAGTTGTTTCAAAATCAATTGCTTTATTAAGGGAACTCTCATTTCCAAATGATTATTTAATATCATGATAACACAGTTTTCCAAATCTAATTTAATAGTCCATAAAACTCCATCATTCCTGTATAAGTAGTATTTTCTATTGAGAATGAATTGAAATTGATGTGGTTACTATCCTGTACAGGAGCTAATGTTAAATAGATAATGCATTTGATGGGAAAAAATTCCTAGTTTGAAAACCATTTACATTCAGACCTCAAGAGAACCTACCAATAACATGATACCATAATTTATCAAAGTCAGCATCAGTAGCTTCTGTCAATCCAACAAAGCCTCCTATCTCAGCATTCTCCTCTATGTCAAACTTGTAAGTCACTTGATCAAATACTGGCTGGCTAGAGGATGCTTTTGGTCCCTCTATTACCTCAACCATTACCTTACAAGAGTCTTTCCGTCTGTTGTCACCACGATCATATACTCTAACCTATAATGTTCAAAGAAAATTGTGAAAATTTCTCATATACAGTTAAAAAACTCAATTTGTTCCAGAATGAGATCAGGCATATTTAATACATCAAAATTCGAATAAATTCTCAGTCACATGAAGTGTTTATTGACTGCTATGAAATGGATTGTAAATATATTCTCCAGTAAGATGAATGATAATAAATATAATAAATACAACTACATTTCGTTACATATATTAGAACTGCACATGTAAGAAGCCTAAACCATATTTGCTAAATGTACAAAACAACTTTCATTTACAAGCCAAAGTAAATAAGGTTAGCCATTGTTTTTGAAACCTGGACTCCAAATATTAGTGCAAATTATAAAACATAACAGGTTAAAATGAAAATGTAAATGTATGCTGATTTCTTATTAGTTTTACTAATTTACATACTGTATCCATTTATTTTCATGGATTGGGAAAAAATTGTATTTTCATGGACACTTGATTACATGGATTTAACAAAGTCTTTATACAAGCCTATAGGCCATTTGTTGTTTGTTCAACACTAAAAATTGTCGCTAATAATAAAAAGTTTGTAAACTTGGTGGGACTGAAGCTCTTTTCTGGATTAACCTTCACCAGGAACACTCATACCCAAAAATTTGAAAGCTAGGGATATATAAATCGTAGGAGCTATATGATAAAAAGATACCTCGAAAGTAGCCAAGGTCAATTTTGCCTGAGGGAGTTGCAATCTTACTTGCTCAATGTATTAATCAGTTGAAAATTGATAATCTATACCGGGTATACCCACAAAAATAAGTATCCAAAGATAAGTAATAAAAATTTTGTTTTTCTTTTTCATTTCAATTTAAATTTCATGGTTACAACATGTTATGAACACACCCTAAAACTATATGATCCAGGCTCAATTTCATCAACATAGATTTGACCACTGGTTTTCTCCACATAGAATTTGCTGGCTCGCTTTCCTTGCATCCTGTATGACAACTCAGCATTCAGACCCTCATCTTTGTCCACAGCATATACTCTATAGACTGGATTTTGCTTACTTCCCGTCTTTGGTCGGAGGATTCTGACCTGATGGGAATGGATACGAAAATCTGGTGTGTTGTCATTTTGGTCCAGGACTTCCACAAGAACTCTAGCTGTAGAGGACAAATTTGGAACTCCATTGTCATTGACTGTAATCTGAAAAGATGAAAATAAATATTATTATATTTTTGAGTCATTTCTAAAATCATTAATAGCACATATTTTTTTTAGCCATTTCTAAAATCATTAACTATATACGCTATAAAGAACTGTTTGAAGTTTATTTTCATATCATTTCAGTAGATCAATCATGATGTTTCTTTTACTAGAGTTTCAGTAGGAGCATAATATTTATTTATATTTATTTAATTTTGAGAAGAATCGTGATGGCTTTTTCAATCATTTATCTCAGGATTGATGTGGTTACACGCCTCATGTTGTGTATTGGTTACTGATGTTTGAGCATTAAGGATCCAAAACAAATTAAAAAAAATAACAAAGTTAAATGAGATATATTCTGTTTCTAGTCATGACAATCCCCTGTTTCTTCCTTCCTTCATTCATCACTTAAATCACCAAACATGACTTTTCAGTAGGTCTTAACATGATGCAACTTAAAATCCATCCAATTTTCAGTAGGATAAGTGTTGCTCCATCTTTAGCTCTCTATGTTATACTTTGTGGATTTTTTTTTTTTTTTTTTCAGTCTTTCATTGCCAGTCTCCACACTTGGCCACAGTCCCACCAGCCCAGGCTTGTAAAATTTCTATTGGACCTATATGAATTTCTACTACAGGTGAAAGAATATTTTAAATTACAAAATTTTCCAAAAAATGAGCTTTGGGTCTGTAATTGCACAAGTTTTATTGTGAAGAATGCATTGCTTTTAGTATCTTCTTATTTTCCTTGTCATGTACTTTTGTGTACTTTTCAGACCCAAAATGACAAACACATTCCTAAGTACAATGCTATAAATGTTTTTTCCCCATCTATAAAATCCTAATCATTCTTGTGAGTTATAAATTTTGACAAGAAAATAAATCTGAAATAGGTTCTATATTAAGCTGTATACATATGATTATAATACATTACTGTTCTGTTTTAATATAATATAGATTAGCATATGACCTGGGTGGCCTCATAACAATGAATAATGTCAGACTAATGAAACAAAATTAAATTAATGATTTTAAAGACAGGACTACTCATTGAAAGTAACTAAATAAATAGTGTACTTTTACGTAAGTTAATAGCTACCTAGTTAGATCATGTGTACCATTATTGGTTTATTCAAAATAAATTAAGGAGTGACCAACTAGTTATATATTTTTGAAGCAATAGCAAGTGGGTATCTTTTTTAATCAAAACAACAACAAAATTCACACTAACACTGCAGATTGTTTCTCGAAATGAACTTATTATAATCAGTACAACAAAAAATTCCTTTAGTTTCTACATTTCAATATTGATGACTTATCAAGACGCAACTATCGGTCTACAACACACTACTAATTTCCAAACCTTGGGTCCATTTATTACAGCAACCTTTAGTAATGTTTTAATCAACCATCAATGAAAATTAAAAATAGGGACTATTATGTTATTAAATTCCCTTCAGCTGACTGTATGATATTCTGACGCAGGCATTAATAAAATCTGCACACAGATTTAATTTTTGTAATCTTATAAAAGTTGTGGTTATAGGACATATTATTCTATCAAAATAATATAATATATAACAATTGATAATATTTTACAGTTCAAAGATTTTAATGTCTTCACACTTAAAATGTGGTTTTGACACTCAGAAACAGGTAAACAGTTTCACGTTAAGTCGATTGATAAAGTTTCTTCCCATTTCCCCCAGCGTCATCAGAATTTTAAACAGCCCATAGCTGTTTTGAACTTTTACGACAAAAAAATAAAATAAGAAAGAAAACTGAATCATAGAAATTCAATAAAGACTCTATGATGAGACATTTATTTTATGGCCATTTAAATACAGTTTCTATATTTCACCCCAAAATCTTTTTGAAAAGCGTCCATTTATTAATAACTGGGTAATCGGTTGGAAATTCAATGCTTTTTATAGCTCTATTAGCACAAACAAGTCTGTTTACAATAATACAGCATACATAATACTATTATGATTGTGAGATTTGGATGTAACTTGGTCAGTGGGATCAATATGGGTATGTATAACGTTTCAAATCTGTGATCAAGGTATTTGTGACATCTGTCACATAGGCGCCAGGGTCAAGCACCAGAGTATAATGTAACACCTCCACTTATACTAAAATTTGATCCAAAGACAACGTTTCCAAGTTCAATGAACTTGAATTTTACCATGCATTGAGATGCCTAAATTTGTGTCAATGATTATTACAACAATGGCCAGTTTTTCTGTTTTCTGTGATGTCAAAGGTTTCATTTATAACAATGACAATTAGACAATTGATTTTTCTTCATAAAATTCAGTATATTAAACCACCAGCTGAGATATATTTGAGACCTTTTTAAATCTATTCTGAATGTTGATTTTTTTTTCTGTTATTATCAAAGTGTCACAGAATCCAATTTCAGTTTGAAGCTTTTCTTCTCAAACAAACAGATCAATATTTTTTCTGGTTAACATGCTTAAACACTGGTTTCTTAAATCTTGATTTAATGAAGACTTATTTTGAATATCATTTCTCCTTGTAATAAAAATAAACTCTAAAAATTTCAGCAATTTTTTGTAAAGACAATTACTTTACTAATATCTGACAATTTTCTGCTATCTAAAGAAAATTAAAGACATTATTAAAAATCTCCAAATATTATATCTGTCTCCATTTATGCAGGTTTTCCTCTAAGAATTATGACATGAATTATACTTTACTTCAAATACTGCTTCATATAACGTACTATATTTGTATAAAGTTTATTCAAATCCTTCTAAAAGTTTAGGAGGAATTGCTCCTTCAAGATGACAACACTAAACTAGACCCATTGATGGAAAAGCAAAAAGTAAGACCTTGTGATTACAATATACCCTCTAAAATTTGTTTTTGGACTTAAAAATACAACATGCTCTTCATCTTTTTTGGTTCTCTTAAATAATGGTACATTCCATACTTCTGATCTTTGAAACTTAGAAACAGTGGTCAGTAATCAGTTACAATTATTGACCATTGCTCTTTAACGGAAGAGGATTCCTTATAGGCATTAGATAAAATCGTGTCTTTTTTCAATGGAGGAAAGATATCAGAATCTTATTACAAAGGATCTGACACTTAATACGTCCACTTAAAACACCCTGGTCTACATGAAATTTCACTGAAAAACAAGTCAACAATTAAATAAATGATCTTAAAATCCTGCCAGGCGTCAACATTTAAATCAATCAACATTGTCCAGGACCAAGATATTAAAGCTAATTACAAAAATTTGTCAATGTCCATTTTCACCCATTACAATTTTTAGTTGTTAGTTATCACAGAAGAGCTGATAGTATCTAACCAACGAGCGGTCAGACTATTATAACACATATGCGATAAATCTCTATATTACAGAGACATAGTTATTCTTGTTTTATAACACTAAGGGACTGAGGTATGTCTCACTATCAACAGCCTATTGATAGACCAAAAGGAAATTTACCATGTAAAAGGATCCTCTTATTGAATTTCTACGTCTCTTGTATGAATTAAATTAGCAAAATTACCAATACTCAAGTTTAATCTGAGTAAATAAAAAACATACAAATATTTGTTAACAAAAACTCCATTCAAAATTCAATGTATTGTTAGTTAACAAACGTAAGTTAATAAACCCCTATGGGGGTGACAGTCATTCCGAAATATAGAAGTTTAAGGAGGAATCAGGAGGAATTTCAAGCTTTATTAATAAAGCAGATAAGCATTTTAATTTTACTCTTTAATTGTTATGAAAATGAAATTGAATAACATCCAAATATTTAGACAACTTAGTCCAGCATTACAATATTTCAATGATCTGAGACTTGAACTATTTTAACTAGAACCTAAGTTTCCCATATAAAGTATATACCTCTTTTATGTTGTTTTTGGCAAAGTATCTGGCTTTGGTTGTTTGTGTATACAGATTAACATACCAACATTGATTAAATGTATTTGTACATGAAATTTCTTACATACATTAATACGCAAACAGAGTGCTTGAATTTCAGCTTTACTTTTCAAAGAGAATATTTTACTTGACTTTATTACAATACATAAACATTGGAGTATATCATAGAATTTTTTAACAAGGCTGTCTGCGTTTTCATCTTATAGATAATCCCTTGGACTCGTGTCCTAGGTCCTTGCACTAAATACAAAAATTTTAATCTTTTATAACTTGTTACATTTAAGGAAAACTTTAGCTTCATATCAAAATGAGATCTGATTCAGTATACAAGCTTGATACGAGTTAAATAGATGCGTTACTGACAAATCTGATTCACTGAATGCTTTTAAATTACCCTTCTTTGTGCTGGTACAACCTGACACCCAGTTTTTGTTGCTAAATTTCATCTTTTTCTTAAATGCTTTACAGAAAATTCACCCACATGTAAAATTAACTCTAAAGATTAAAGGAGATGAATGAACACTTTAATTTGGTATCAGTTTTCTTTCTCTGACAAATTACATGGAAACAAGAAAACAGGTCTTCAAGCAACAAATACATAAACATAGAAATATGACCAATAAACAAAGTCAACCTCAATCTTTTCCTGATGACCCCTACTGGGACAAAATTTCAATGATGTTTCAGCCCACCTGTCATATCCCTGTGGACACCTATTCAAGGGACAATCAGAAATTTACATTAAGATCTTTATCACCAAGAATGTTACAAGAACCACACAGTCTCATTGTTATGATTTAACACAAGCTGAAGTACATGTTTCGCTACAGGCAATTCATAACAGTCAGGAAAAAAAGATATAAATTAACCATTTATAGCTTAGATAAAAATCTGTCAATATTTACAGAATTAATTATAAAGGTATCACTTGGTGCAATTAAAAGTTTGTTTGTTTGTATCTAAACTGTTTTGAGGCATATAAAAGCAAATCAAAAATGATGCAGTTTATATAATCTTCACTTCATTTAAAAAGAGTAGTGAAGAGAGGTATACACATGGACAAACAGGAAATAAAATGGCCATATCATGCTGAACAAAATCAAAATTGCTAACAATTGGTTTTTTTTTCATCAATTTGTAAAAAACACAATGAATAATGAAGAGCACAAAAAAGTTGCACGAAAATAACCCTATCCCACCATGCAGCTTTAAGACAGTTATGATTTCTTTTTAAACATAGCAGATCTACCATCACTTTGGAATCTTCTTTGTTTGCAGTTTATCATTTAATGTTTTTTTCATAAAAGTTTATTCCTGGATATCACATTCATTTTACACTAAACTATCAGACAACCAGATAGTGCATGAAAATAAAGGACAATCAATGGTATAATGTAAATAAATTATGGCTTTTCTGTAGCTGCTGTAACCACGTCATCCTCAACAAGTTTGTAACCTAATTTGTATTCAAAATCAACATTGCTCTGTAGCTTTCAGATCACTTCTCCAACTGAGAAATCAGTAAAGTGTGACTTCTCTTGGTAGGATAATTGTTGGATGAAATTAAGTTTATACAACCCTAATTGCAAAATAGTATGGATTCAGGCAGTTATTTTATATCGAATACATAGAAAATGTTCAATTTCCTATATAACATGGTTACATCTAATGGTCACTCCTGCTTCATGTTGCTAGGTAATTTGATTTTCTAAAAGCCTATTACTTTAACATGATGAAGCTTTTCCATATTAAAGCCTGCTAATTTGACTATATGATGGTTTCCCATCTTCTATCTTCATGTTTGATTTAGCATTGCTCAGCTCTTGTTGATTGTCTAGATTAATGAGAAGCTTTGCATGACACCTAGAATGACCTTTGGAATAATCATCTTCATGACATGGATTGGGCTTTCTGCAGATGACAAATGTTGATAATGAATTTAGACACCAGAGGATTTTATCTATGGTTTGATTTTCATTTAGAACAATTGATTTAACTCCTAAGGATTTATACAGTGGTATTTTAATCAAACAATTGACTAATTTGTCCAGTAAACAACCATGTCCGGCTGACCAATACATCAAAGCATGTCCATATTTATTTGACCAGATATGACTTTGCTAATGGCTTTTATGGTCATTTGGTCATAAAGCCTGATAATGACCAGGAGTGACCACTACCATATAAACTGGTCAACATGGTGATTATAGCTGTGTAAAATTGTCATAGATGAATAGACATTGAATCAAATTCACAGGATTGAGTCTTGGATAGTATCAATTTGCTGAAAGGGTATTCATAGTTCAAGTCTAATGATGACAAGATTTCTATCACTATCACTTTTCTTGTTAGATTTAAATAAAAATCTGTATTGGGTGGTCAGCCAAGGTTAAGATAATTAGATCAATAGCTTGATACAGTATGATGCTGTGTTATTAACTTGAAAATTAATCCATATACCATAGATATCTGTAAACAGGTAAGTACAAAAATTCATAAGGGTTCCGCGGAACCCAGTGTCTCGCCTACTTTTGCTATTAGTCGCAGGCTCAACAAAAATGGGGAAAAAATTATTAAAAATTTTCCTCTAGAAACTATCTTTTGATTGTAAGAAGCTTCTATCCAAGTTTTGTAAAAATCCAGGATGGTTTATGAATCTAATAAATGTTTTAAAAACTTTAATTGCAGACTGTATGTAATGTTAACTGGAAGAAAAACTAAGTCCATTTATAAGTAATATACGGAAAAACAGGGAATAAATTTTTACAAAATTTCCTTCTAGATACTAGCTTTTGATCATAAACAAGCTTCTGTCCAAGTTTAGAAGAAATCCAGGATAGTTTAAGAAAGTTATTAAAATTTTAAAAACTTTAACCACAGAGTGAATGTAATGTTAACTGGCAGAAAAACTAAGTCCATTTATAAGTAAAATACGGATAAACAGGATTTTTTTTTTTCACAAAATTTACTTCTGGATACTATCTTATGATCATAAACAAGCTTCTGTCCAAGTTTGGTAGAAATCCAGGGTAGTTTAAGAAAGTTATTAAAATTTCAAAAACTTTAACCACAGAGTGATTATTTGTAGACCCCGCCGACGACAGAATGTAGGATCGCTATGTCTCGCTTTTGCGACAAAAGCGCAGGCTCGACAAAAAGGGCATTTTCAAAAAGTTATTTGTTGCTGATCTGTAATATGAGTAGTTTCCTGACATAAATGTACCTGCATGCACTGATACAAAAACAAAGAAAATCATGTGAAAAAAATTAATTTAGAAGTTTACATAGAGATCATAAAATGGAAATAAATATTTTCTTTTATCATTAGCAGTGTTCATGTAGTAAGTGAAAATTTTAACCTGCTAGATTTTACTTTTTTATGCATACAGTCATACTGCTTCATTTTTATATCAAAGTTTGTTTGTTGGTAAGGGTTTAAAGCCTCTTTCAGCTACCTAACAACTATAACATGGAGACCAGTTTTCATTTTTGAGACTATCAGATATTCATTTTCATAGTACACTAAATTCAATCTAGTAATATAGAAAGCTGCATTTGATGTAAAATGTATAACTGTTATTGAGCAACAAAATTTAAGATACAAATCAAATGAAAGAAACTAAACATAACTGATATATTTTCCATTATATTACTGCACTAAGTTGATGAACAAAAAGGTCAGGAGCTTAACTTTGAAAGTAGTTGACCTACATGCTTGTTTCGTGAAATATTTACATCATTTAATGGTCATCTTAGGGTTTATGTTCATAATCCGACAAGCGTGGGACAGTCCTGGTCGTAAAACATACATTATATGTCATATCGTAAGTCCATAACTAAGTATTAACTTCACATGTTTTTAACTTTTCTGAATATTACAAGACAAAATTGTATCTTTCTTTTTTATTTGAAGACACTTAAGTCCAATATTAGTAGCTATGAAGAAGGAAATGACTAAAGCTTATTCCTGATTTATTGATGCACAATGCTAATCTTCTATTTACTACTTAAAACAGTCCAAACGTACATTCTTTATTTATAAGTCATTCAAGTAACAGAAGTTCATAGTTCACCTAGAGGTTAACTGTAAACTCTATGCAATGAACAACAATAAACAGAGGTAGCTATTAGCTTAATATAACATTTTTTTTGGAACTGAAACATACTTTAAGCAACAATCAATTAATTTAAGTTCTTTAAAGTTTAGATGCTGTACTAAACTTTTCAATCCTCTATCATTATTTCAGACACAGGCGATTTACTGATCTTAACGCCTGTTTCGTGTCTGAAGAAGGTTAAGCCAAGAACAATTAAGATGTATAATGTTGTCACATAAGTCCAAATGACAATCAGATTACCAAAGACAGAACTAATTTTATTCCAATCTAATGATGTCTGGCAAGACATCTCAGAAAATATTTGATTTGGGAGGACACAGAAAAAAATCAATTTTGATGATGCATCCCTGGCCAGAGTTATAGGCTTTAATAAACTGCACTGGGAATAAACTCATCTGTTAGAATGCGATCAACAGTTGGATGAGAAAATACAAGATTTTTTTTCCAATAAAGGGAGTAATAAAAGAAAGATTAAATGTCTGGACAAAGATTTGTACTATAAAATGGATGATGATGGATAAGGTAAAACTAACACCACAATAAAAGAAAGATTTTTTCTGATTTGTTTTACAGTTAAAGTCTGATTTAAAGATCTTTAATAAGACAACAGAAAATTATATGTTTTATATTCTTCTTAGAGGATGAAGATTAAACAAAAATTTCTTTTCATCCAAAGTTAATCTTCGATCTGTTTCTGTGAGAAAGTAAAATATTAGCCTTCTTGTTGAAAACACAATTACACAGTATTTAATAAAGGATGCCAAATGAAATCAAGAAAAGTACAACCTAGACTCTCAAGGACTAGACTGAAGTCTTATAAATCTATATTTTACTGGAAAACAACAGACAGTCAAAGCCAGGAAGCACAAATAATCACAGACTATGAAACCTCATTAATTGTGGAGAAAATTAATTATCTATTTTACATGCAAAATTTCCAGTCATCTATGAAATCAAAGACAAGGATATATGATTTACAGGATCTATGGTTTTCTACTTCCCATATTTTATCACTTCCTCTGCTGTGCATGGTAATTTTATGGGTAATTTTATACTGACAGATCTCTGTTTAACAAGCCTTTGTACAAAATTATTTCTGTCTATTAATGATGAAAGATTTGCTTTATCCCACTGACCACATCAGACCACTATAATTAAATGTTTAGAAGCATGTTCACATCTGCTCCCTGCTTAAAATGACACACTTCTACTGCTGTCATTCCATATATACAGGACAAAGAGGAACATAACCCAAATTAAAAACAGAACCTTTACCAATCTTGGGTCTAATATTAGTGAGCTGGTTTGATAAGGACCTTTCTTCATGTGGACCACCATGAAGAATGAAAAAGACACTGAAATAACATTTTGTCTACTTTGCAATAGAATTTAGTATCAATCAATTGTGCTTTTTGCTAAATGTTAAGCAAAAGTGTATCTTGCATGGTACTTTTCTTACCTTTAAAAAATGGTCCAAAGTTTTAGTTTCAAGTTTCACTGAAAGCAAATTTTCTATGTATTTATATATAAACCCCCCAAAAGTGCATAAAAAATCCAAAAGACTAAAGGAAAACTATAATTGTTATATCAATTTACACCAAAACCACACAACCCTTTTAACATCACCATCAAAGAAAACTTATAGTTCAGGTGTTAATTAATATTATACTGCAAAAACATATAAGCAGGTATAAAACTTCAATAAATCATTGAACAGTTATTGGTGTAGATGTGGAGTCACAGAGCCATTTAACTTTCCTTTGATGTAATTTGATGCAGACAGCAAACAACATAATAAATATCCCCCAAAACATGAAGCATCTTACTACAATTAGTAGAAAATTCACCAAAATTTACAATGTGTTCAAACATCAAACAAGTTTTAATTGATTTTTGTTTTACACTGGCTGTCTGAAATTCTCATTAATTAATGAACAGAAGTTAAAAACAGTTTTGCCAAATCTCTCTGCCAAAACTCTGAGATGTCATCTTTCTTATTTAAACGTAATGCTATTCACTTGAAGATACCTTGAATGGAAGGTATTGAAACCTCTATTTGCCATGCATGATCTCATATTGGGTGTCAAATAACAGTATACAAGTGTTGCATAACTTTATTCCAAATTATCTGTGGGCCATCTGGGATAAACTTTGGACTCTTGACAAAGAAAGGGAAGGTTGAATAAGTGGGTTAGAGGGATACTTGGAGTGGTGGTACAGTTCACTGCTTCACCAACTGAGTTGAAGAGATAGTTTTTGGAGAGGTTGTCACTGTGTAAGCTGTCCTGAGTTCAATCACTGATGGCACAGCAGTAATTCAGGAAAAGGAGAAATTATGCTTCAATGTTACACTTCAATACATAACAAGTTATCTTTAAAGAATTCTGAAAATTAAAAAAAAATCAAAAGGAAGGTATTTTATCAATATGTTCTTTTTTAGCCATGGCGTTGTTCGTTTTTTTTTTTTTTTTTTCGACTTATGAGTTTGATGTCCCTTAGGTATCTTTCACCCCTCTTTCAGAAAAAGTATTTTTAACCCTATAATTGGGATCTTGTCCAATAAAAAACTTATGATAGTGTTTCCTACTTACATAATAATTGGAAGTGTTCTATATAAGCCTTACTTTAAGTCACCACTTGCAATATATATTTGCGAGGGACCCATAACAGTATTTGTTCTTATAACCCAACAACAAGAAAAACCCTTAAAACCCGATATGATAATTTTCAAGGCATAATACTATAGTTATTTGCATCATATATCTGTTATTCAATTCTCATTTTTTGGCAATAAAATGTATCTAATAATTGGAAACTGGATCCAGTAAAAGTTTTCTTAAGAAGATTAGAAGTCCAAACCTATATGATTATTAGCTTGCAAATCACAATTATTGATCAACCTACAAAATATACTTAACATCAAAGTTTATCTCATTTGCCGTAATTGGATAAGCCAGAAAAACATCTCTTTTCATCCATAAACACATTTATATAGACTTGGTGTACTAGGTTAATTCATTCACTGTACTTTTAAATATTATGATTATTGCAGTGTAAAGTCATTGACTACACATGTTTCAGTTAAAGTTTAAATGGTACAGACCTAAGCTAGTGGATCATAGCAAATTTCAATAAGAAACTTTAATATTCCTATCAAAAAACAAGACATGTGTTTTATCATTTACAACAAAGCCAAATTTTCAAACATAAAAAGGGAGTTTTAACTCCCAAAATGAACAGTACAGGCCTGGACATGAGCATTCCGCAAAAATTTGGAAAAGTTATAAATGTCTACTAATTTGTGAACTATATTCATTGTACAAGAAAGACTGACAAGAACAAACTTTCACAATTCTAATCTACAAACAATTTACACAACTAACTATAAAATCTAAATAAAATATGTCCAGATTTCATGGCTATATGAATAATTAGGGCTACTATCTATCTGTATTAACATGTTCTAAGATCCAATACAAGAGATAATTCAGTCCCAAGGTGCCTTAACTCTGTCTGTTTGTGACATTTATAACTGGATTACTGAACCTTTATATTCATTTCTCATTTTTATTTCATGTCAGATATTTGTTTTTTACTTATATATTATAGGCATAATATTGTTTTGTTTCTCCTATATCTAATACCAACTCATGCATTAAGCTGATAAAAATCAAAATGAGAATTTTTGTTATATCAGATTTTACTTAGCTTACAAAACCATACAACTATAAGTCATTGAAAACAAGTGTGTTAATCTATTAATTAAATAGGTAAAACAGTATGACAAAAGCACATGCAAAACTGTATTTTTCCAGAAGCAAATCATTATGAATAATGTACATGACCTCAAAATTGCAAGCCATTCTTGTCTTTGAATTGGATGAAAAACTCGGAGTGTTTTTAAAACTTGAGGACTGCCATTTAGGCTTGCTGCAAGAGCTTTACTTGCATAGACAAAGTTAATACATCTTGCTTTTTTTATACATCATGCCACAATTAGGTGCAAATGGAAGACATCAATAAAGACCTAAGGACTAGTTATACTGATTTATTTTCTTTCTCTTCTGACAGTACAACTTTCATTTCTGATACCTCTGGATGTTTTTTTTTCTTTCTCTTCTGACAGTACAACTTTCATTTCTGATACCTCTGGATGTTTTTTCTTTCTCTTCTGACAGTACAACTTTCATTTCTGATACCTCTGGATGTTTTTTCTTTTTAAAATAATAATTTTTTTTTCCCCATTAATTATTTTTGGACCTCATATCATTTTCATTCAGTTAGGCAAAATTAATTATTTTTTAATCAATTTGTTCTCCCTGGCAAAATAATATTTATCAGGCTAGATGAATTGCTAACCAAGCTTATTTATAATAGCCTAGAATTTATTACACTAGGAATATAGACCTATCAAATATCATAGCAATCAGTCAAACAGTGCTGTTCATCTTAATCCAACCACTCTTTGACAGTTCAAAAGTTCTTAATTCTCAACACTGTCAGACTTAAAAGTTGTACAGTAATCTAAGACCAACATTGCTTGTGTAAACTCTGATTATAATTAAGATCAAATTTATTTCTTATACTAAAATATCAAGTATTAAATCTGTTTTTATAATCTTTGTTGATAAAATAAACCTTTTTCAACTTGTTCAATGATAAAAAATATTTTTTGCCGTATGCTGGGACTATTATACTAAGTCAGTTAGTATAATAGTCCCAGCCGTATGCCAAAATGACATGGTAGTACAATTTTTATAGATACGTAACAGATATTGCATCAAATATCCTTGGGGGAATTTTGAGGGACAAATTTTAGTGATAAAATAAGGCATTTCACCCTCCATGACTTGAACAAGCTACTGATTTTCCTTGAAGCCAAAGCAAGAGAAAAAGTTCACTAATAATCAAATGATGATATCTTGTAGGTCTTTCCAGTGCTTTGGCCTTTACAACACAAAAGTTACAATGGTATATATTTCACTCTGATTTTGTCAAACAAAACATGTAATTTACAGAGAACTGTGAAATAAAAATTTAATTCCAAGTAGAATAAAAGAGCAACAAGAGAGATGGGATCTTACTAAGAACCTTAGATGTAACATCAAAACCACAAACCACAATCATCAAATTGTATTTATATTCAGTTATTTGACAAATTGCCATTATAAATTAGATATTTTTGTCCCCTCTAAATGTATTGAGAGGAAGTGTAAACAAATTATCTTTATATTCTATTCTCATTTCAGATGACATTTATTAGAAAAATCAATTAAGTTTTATCTTTATCAAAAACATTCGGAATTAAAATCTCTGACACAAGTCATTTATATCACAATATTTGTGTTTATTGATATTATGAAATACTTTTCAATGTCAGAATGTATACTTTAATGGAATTTCAAATTTAATGTATTTAGTTAGAGATAGTCACTTATATAATAAATGTCAAATGTCTTATTCATAAGTGAAAGTATTCTTATTACAAATGATTCCTGAGTAGCAGATAGGTTCGTCAAGATGACTTATATTTTATGCCCTGAGTTAGTAAATTTCATTGATTTTGAGTTGCAGTCCAGGAAGATAAAAACTGATCTAGTTTTCTGGAAAAAAATCCCTTGAATTGTAGCAACACATCTGTTTCCCTACAGCAAAATAGCCTGACTAATGCAGTGAACACAAAACAACCAGTGGATGCATGTTCTAAAGATAAAACAGGATATGATCCAGCAAAATTGTATATCACATTTCTTTTCTATTTGAACTTTATTAGGTCTTTAAAATTTTCTGTAAGTTCAGATACCCAATCCAAGCTGTGTACATTTCATTGACCATTGATCTGCGTTATCTATTCTAAAGCTGAGTTTTTTTTTTGTGTTGTTATTGCTGAATAATGATTTATTTCGGTGACAAATTGAAAATCTGATAAAACTCCTTCCTTTATTCAACATAGTTTGTAAACAAAGACTGTCACACTAATGTGATATTATTTGTCAAGAGAGTTTCTGGTTTTATACCTTTGCTGAAAGAATTAGAAGACTAATACTGATGTGGGGTTAAGAATGGGTATTATAAAATTTCTGCTTAGTTAAATCAATGGGATTGTTGCAAACTTTTACTCTCAAAAAGGATAACTTTTTAGTCAATTTTTCATAAGCTGATTCAAAATTAAGAAATCAGAATTCGTCCACAGTACTATTTGCCAAAAAAATGTTTGCACTTTAAGACCCTCTATCCATTTAACGCCTATTGGGTTTTTAAAACCATCTTTTTTTAAATGTCAATGCAAAGAGTCAATATTATATTAAGTTCCGTGTTTTAAAATGACACCTATTGTTCATATGTTAGTTCCCTCTGATAAATATCTCTGAACTTATTACTAAAGTTAGGGTGCATGTATTTTGGGACTTGGCAGGCTTCTTTGTACAATAAGAAAAAGATTGAATCAGTTTAGTTAAAACTCCATTTAAGTCATTCCAGAAAGTCATTTTTCAAGTTGATTTTGCAATATCATTGTGTATCATTACAGGCAGTGCAGATATCCCATAATTCAGTTTTGAAACATGTGCTGATAAGGACATTTACATAACCTCCTGCAGAAAATTAAAAGCTTAGAAACTAAACAATAAAAAGGCGATCACTTAAGAGGCTGCCAATTAATGAAATGGATTTCATTTCCTATTATAATCAACAAAAAATTTAAAAAAGATTTTTACTTTAAAGAGATGACTCAACTTAACATGTCAAAATATTTTGAAGAGAAACTGACATCTGTATGCACTTTTCAGTCTATATTTAACCCTCAGGGTTTGACACAAGAACATTTATAAAGGCAACCATCATTAATTGAAACAATTCCATTCTGAAATCAAATTGAACATTGAATAGATTCCCCATGGTCATGTAAATTTGGTTGTAGCTCTAGATGACAATTATCTGGGCTTAATATGGACCACTAATCAGTTTCCAGTTCCCAAATCAATAGGAGATATATGACACGACTATTTATTTTCATTAATTCTGTTTGATCTGCTGTCTGCTACATTAAATAAGAGAAAATTCTACAAATCATTTCCAGCAAAATTTGATTCTCATTTCATAAATATATCAAATTTGTCTACACTCATATTTATTTAAATTAATCAGGCTGCCATCAAATTTTCAATGCTTTGTGCAGCTGGTCTTGAGTAGTGATTGCCAATACATGAAAACATAATATGCTCTGCCTCTAACGCAGTAGGAAGCCTGGGACATTTGTCTAAAAATTCCCAGTTCATTAGGCTTTACTTTTGCACCATTTATCACTGAATAATTTTACCTCAAAATGTTGTGGGAGATCCCTTTAAAAATTTTTTTTTGATATTTGCTATATTGATCCTATTTTACATTTTTTATAATATTTCATCTGATTTAATAATTAACATTGTTTTTCATAATATTTCATCTGATTTAAAAAAAAATAAATCTTACTTTTTCCAAATCAACGTTTAAATGAATCCACTAATTCAATAAATAAGTTAAAATACATGGATTGTCACGTAGCTTGGGCCCTCAATATTGTATAAAAGAACAATGTTTTGACATTAAATTGTCAAGTTTTACATGACAGTTTACAAAATATAATGAAAAAAAAAAATTGTGAATGAGGGAGAAATTGGAAGATTTCTTTTTCCAAAGCGGAGATCTGAAATCCCTGCATTTCCAAAATTTTGAAAAATTATGGAGAGCCTGCCACCATATTATCTGAAGAATTGACACTTATACTGCCTCAACTATTATGGTACCAAGGACTTGTAAAGTTACTATACAATTCCTTGATGGTATTGATTGTTTGAAATGAACAACACAGGCTAATTCTGTCATCAAACCTAACAAGGAATAAAAACAAACATATTGAATTTCTTCAAAGTGTCACTTCACATCAATAAACCATTGTCTTTTTCAAACTTACAAAATAAATATTTGTGAGAAATATTAAATGATGAATTGAATCTTACATAATTACAGTATATTACATTTATGAACTCAGCTATCGAATAGGTTAATTTGATTGAAAACCATTCAAATTCTTTCATCAAAATCTAATTCAAATTTTTCACATTTTTCTTCAACAATTTTGCATTGTATGCAATCACGTAGACTTCAAGGCAAAGAATGGAAAACTATACTTTATTAATTTGTAATTAAACCTTCAATCATATTCATAATTAATCACAATAAATGCACAAATTCAACCCAAAGTGGGGGTATACACATGTACAAAAATCAATTATTTTCAGTTTGGGTACAATTTAAATATCTGATTAACATCTAACATCTCACAAAAGCACCTTGTTCCAGGTACAAAGAAAGCTAATGACCTTAAAATGACTATTTTATCTTGTTTCACATAATATTGTGAATTTTCTCATTCTCTAGCTTATGACTTTTTAATGCAGTCAAATGGCTCTCTCAGATAACACAATAATTGTTCCATCATAATCAGCTAAGACTTATGTATTGAAAATGAGTCAGGAGCCTGTAATTCAGTGGTTGTCATTTGTTGCTGTATATCATATTTGTTTTTCGTTCATTATTTTGTACATAAATCAGGTCGTTAGTTTTCTTGTTTGAGTTGTTTTACATTTGTCATTTCGGGGCCTTTTATAACTGATTATGCGGTATGGGTTTAGCTCATTGTTGAAGGCCATACAGTGACCTTTAGTTGTTAATTTCTATGTCATTTGGTCTGTGGTGGAGAGTTGTCTTATTGGCAATCATAACACATCTTTTTATTTTTATATTTAGTATTGAAAATGAGTTTTGAGACTGTTTTCTCAGGTCTATTTTAAAACTATTAGCTTCTATGTAACAAAATAGCTATCAGTATGCTGTTATGTGCTAGTATAAAGAATATAACCAGTTTTCTTGTCAGATCCTCATTACAAAACAGGCCCATAGCCATGGAGGTCTCATCCTACAAATATATTTTGTTACAGGGTTTGTATGAAGGACAGAACTTTGAATAAATCCCCCATATCTCTGCATATCTAGAGATTTGAAAATTACCATGAACCCGACAGACAGAAACGAATCAAATGGCTTTTTCCTGTAGTCAATTACATTTATATCATTTAATTCTCATTTCAAGATTTTTAGTTAGATTTCATCCACTAAATGAATAGTTTAGCTCACACATTGTAAAATCTATCCAGGCATACTCAAATATATATATAATGAAAATGTATTTAGGGTAAAAAGTTAATCTCTTGACAGATCTAGATTTGAGATACAATTAAAATATGTTTAAATTTAAAAATCGATTTAATTGACGACCTACTTCAAATCTTAAATTAGACAATTGTGCTGTATGCACTACAACCTTGATAAGCCAAAATATGGATTTTTGTGGGGAAGTTAACTTTTTACCATGTCCAAAAATCTAATTCAAACCCTAAATTTTAAAGATACTAATAAATAAATATATATCAAAATACCCTTTATGCATTTACAGCAAGTATACTTAAAACGTTTCCCTGGGAGGCAGGCATATATTGCTGTTGCATGTACTAACAAATTCTGCTTTATTGTTATACAATTCAGCTCTTAATAAAAAACGCACACAGACCCCAAGGCTTGTATAACACCCCCATTTTTTGGTCATTTGGAGAATTTGCTGAGTTGATTGTGGGTCTTTGATAGTCTCCGTTAAATTCATTTAAAATTCTTTTGCTAAGACTCCTAACAATGAAGATCTTGAGACTGTTGAAATAAGACTGTATGTTGCTCTTAAGATGTCTTTTAGTTCTTAATGTCGCTGGGTAGCTGTTGCATTGACATATATACCCCAAATCCTCATTAAATCAAATTGGATATTTATAGGACATAGTAATGCACTTGCTTAGTACAGTTTGCCTGTACCTTTGTCACAAGACTAAAAAGATCCCCCTGATTATAATACAATTACACTGCACTATCCTATATACAGATAGTCCATATCTGTCAAAGATTTATCATATTTTATGTTCATATTTTTCTACAGTATATCTTCTTTAGTCCTGACATTTGTGGTTAGAACAGTGGGTGGATGTATACAACTTACATACTAAGGACCAAAAATTGATCATGCAACAGGGTAAAAAAAACAAGATTATCAGTTATTTGTTTGTTCTGTAAATCAATCGGCACAGTGACATCTTTGTTAGGTCTATCCTTAAATCTGACAGCACAAAACAATTAAATGAACATTATGTTACAGTATCCCTTATTGACAACACCTCATTTCATATTCTTTACAGGTGTTACCTTGTGCAATCAGGTAAAAATAAAAACCTGTATTCTTAAAGATAAGGAAGGAGCATTTTCTTCATCTTTTATTTTTTTTTTGGAGGAGGAGGAGGAGGGGATAACAGAATTTATACTTCAAACTTGAAATATATATGGTACTTGTATTTCTTATCATACAATTCAAAACTGAAAAAAAAAACTTTATAAAATATAATAGAAAAAAAATATAGCAAAAATATGATAAAAACACATGGAAAAATCATAAAAACAAGTCTTGAAATAGACTGAAAATATAGCAAATCTTTCCTAGTGTATACTGTACAGTAAATAACTGACAGGATATCAGACTTTCACAAATGTACCCAACTTTGCTCCACATGGAAAACAGACATTAAAGGCTTCTCATGTAATAGGGGTTCAAGGCATGCAAGGATTTAAAGTGTTTTGGGGGTCATAAGTAAACCATCAAGGCTATATCTTGATCAAGTATCAAAGAAATATTCTATAATAAGTTGCAAAAACATTTAGCCTTAGGTTATAACTGAACCAAAGATTTACAGCATCTTATTAATACAAAGTTACAGAATAATGGATAACTCCGATACAGGCTGCTGCAAAGATGATACATTGGCTTTGTCTGTCCATCACTAACTTTTGATCTATTGGGAGTTAGGTTAACGACAGGTGCAAAGGTAATAAACAGGTGGAGACAGGTAGAACAGGGGTCTGAAGGGTAAATTATTCTTTGTGTAAAGTGTGTGTTTACGAAAAGGACATTGAACCATGGTAAAATAATTAAAGATAAATTAATTTTAATAGTTGAGTCTTAAATAACAAAGGGAATCAAAGTAGATCTGCATAAATTCATTTTCAGATAAATGGAACCTACTGCATGAATAGCAAATGTCAACATTGAAATTTTAAATAAAGGAATAGTTTGTCATGAAGACAGATTTTTCTCAATCAATTTATGTCCAAAATTGTATGAGATTCATGATAATCTTGCTTTTTTTGGTCTGTTTAATGACTATCCACAAAGCAGATTCAGAAGATTATTGGAATACCTATAATCAAAAGGAGAGTGGGGTATTTCTCAACAAGGCTTAAGTTGTGATACAGGGTAAAGTTGTTGTGTTCCAAAAACTGGGCGGAAAGGCAATTATTTGACAAAGCTCTATGCAAGATGGCCAAGTCAAATTTAGGCAATGCAAACTTTAGAGTATTCTTAAGTAATACAATGAAAAAAATTAAAGCATTCAGCTTACGCAATACTGGAATATTATATTCTTTTTTGGTTTAAAGCCATCTTATTAAAATATTGAATCTCATCAAAATTGGATGACCTTACGATGATCACCTCTAGATCATGTCTCCCACCAGAAGTCTGACAAATTTATGTAACAATGAGATTTCAATTTATGTATATTAAGCTCATAAATCAAGTTTTTTATAGTCACAGTGGTAGACCCACATGTATATTGAAAATAGGCTTAAAAAGTTGATGATTAAAAATGGGAATAAAACCACCAAGACAAAATATTAAACTTAACCACGATTAACATACTTATGTTTTCTTTATTTCCTAAAACCCATTGAGAAAACTCTAAATACAGACTTTTATACTTAATCTGATAATTTCTGAGCCATAGTATTTAGTCTATATATATTTTGAAGTTTTATATACAGGCGGCTCATGATCTGAGGAAAGGGATTAGTTGAAGAGTTTATTAATGATATTTTAATGTTTGTGAACAGTAACTTTCTTTTTTGTCAACACAACCATTTAATTCATAACTTTATGTTCTCTTTCATTATTTAGTTCTACTTAACCTTAATATACACCTGCTTCAGCTTGGTCTTTAAATTTAGTTCTGTGATCTGATTGGCCAATAATTGCTTTACTTTATATTATAACTCATTGTTTATATTTACATTAAATGCTAAAAATTCACTGGAAAATGCTTTTAAACAGCAAAGAGAATAATTTGTTTCTTCTTCCAAATAATGCTAAAATAGATTTTGATACAATGAAAGATTTCATAAAGCATCTTAATCATTTCAAAAGTTACAGAGTACCACTCCCCTGTCTCTCTTGTTATCATTTATTGGTCTGGAATATATGGAAAACAACCAAAATATTGTCAAAACATTACAGCAAAGCATACTTAAAATACAACTGAGAACTTTCGACGTTATCAGGAACTTGTTGGTCCCCCTTTTTTCAATATCACAAACCCATAGAGATCAAAGAGTGCCTTTTATTTACTATTTATACAAGAAAAATATATGTTCAATCTTCTAAGATAAATCACTTCTCCTTTTTATTAATATTCTTCCTGGTCAAATGTTTCCTAAACCACAAGACAATTTATCATTGTGGGAGTCAAAATTATACAAGGACTTCATATATAAGTAATCATTTCATCAGAAGTCATCATACCGCATCAAGACCTCTCAAATCAATCAGTGGTCTAACTAATTACCACAACAGAGGGATGACAACTAGTATAGAAAGGCTCATTTATAATACATTCTTTGATCTGTTTTGGTTTACTGTTATTTTTTGCACGGCCAGAGATAATCTGACGAATCCTTATCAGCTGCATTAATCGTTACTTGATGTAGTTTGTATTGCAGAAATATTGTGCAAATCAACATTCCAAATCTTACTGTTGTCATCTCTCTATTATTTTGTAACAGTTGCCACCCTATATGATGTAATAAACAGAACATCTGCAACGAAACACTGACATTTCCGATTATAAACACTAACAAGCTGACAGATGAGGTAGAGACTAATCACGGCACTGATCAAATCAGAAGTGATAATGGACTGAAATCTGATAGTCTTTCCTTAATGTTTCGAATATTGTATCTGTCTAATGAAACAAAGGCAAGTGGCAAGATTGTGCAGTTAATTTCAACAGCATCTGCCTTATCAAGGCAAGTGGTTAGTGGTTAAGTCATTATTTCAGTGTAAAATGTTCATTTAACGAACATTCCACGAAATGATGTTATCTTCTTTGACCCCTAAACTAGGTGACGTCATAGGTATGCTTCCGGCATCAAACGTAAACACCGGGCTTCTTGACCGCCTCAGAGTGTAATAAAATTTGATAAAAAGAAGATTTCTAGGTGCAAAATGTGAGTTTTTATGCTTATTATTGGAGAAATTATATGTCAATACATTCCAGAATTCAAAATGTTGGGTTCCATAGTTACTGACAAGGAGATAGAGAATTTTACGCTTACTGTCATCCAATCGGAACCATTGATACAAAATGATTGCATTAGAATAATAATTTAAAATATTAAAATAAGAGAAGCATATTCATTTAAGGTGTTTAAAAATAGGCAGAAAATACTCAAAGGAGAATCAAAACTCAAACGTCAGAGAAAGACTGACAAAATCAGGGCAAAAAAAAAAAAGTTCAAAGTTTTGCAATATTTACTATGATCTACTATGAACAGACCTCCCTATGTAAAATGTACTAAACTCAGTATTATGAAAGATAATAATAAATATTAGGTTTTGACGAGGTTCACATCTGTATAAACTTCAATTAACTTTCATGTTTAACTGTTTTACAGTTTCTAAGCATGCAATACAGTAGGGTAATTACTTAACTGCATGGCTGTGTGTGGTTGTATAAAACCAAATGATATTTGTCAAATTTAATACCTGGAAGTTTTAAAAATATTATGATTAAAATTTACATGCTTAATTTGCATCAAGGAAATCTGAGTTAAATGAATCATATCTTGTTTATGAACTTTTAGGATACTTAAGTTAGAATAAAAGCCATTTCCTGATTTTGTTCACCAAATCTTATTCTATTCTATTTGACTTTTAGCCTTATTTCAGAGGCCTACTGGATCTAAAGCAATCAACAATCAATATATCAAGCAATCATTTCAGATGAACTGAAATAACTAATTTATTCATACAAAATAAGTTTTACTGTTATTTTTGCACGGCCAGAGATAATCTGACGAATCCTTATCAGCTGCATTAATCGTTACTTGATGTAGTTTGTATTGCAGAAATATTGTGCAAATCAACATTCCAAATCTTACTGTTGTCATCTCTCTATTATTTTGTAACAGTTGCCACCCTATATGATGTAATAAACAGAACATCTGCAACGAAACACTGACATTTCCGATTATAAACACTAACAAGCTGACAGATGAGGTAGAGACTAATCACGGCACTGATCAAATCAGAAGTGATAATGGACTGAAATCTGATAGTCTTTCCTTAATGTTTCGAATATTGTATCTGTCTAATGAAACAAAGGCAAGTGGCAAGATTGTGCAGTTAATTTCAACAGCATCTGCCTTATCAAGGCAAGTGGTTAGATTTCTTTATCTGCATACCACTCTTTTACAGATAGGTAAAAATATTACTGTCATTAGTTTCCAACATAATGTCTTTTTAGAGTTAAACAGTTTGTTAGTCTTTGCCGACCTTTTAGCAGTACAGAATAGAAATCATTTTCATTTAAAATTAAGAGATAACTGTATTGTATTTGAAGCTTTGCGGACCTCCATCGGTAGTTTTACTGTCGCAAATTGAGTTTACCTTGCGACGCCTAGCGGAGACAGGTAAACGGATATTTGAGATACAGTTATCTCTATTCTAATGCAATATAAATACATAATTCAATTTAAGTCATTATTTCAGTGTAAAATGTTCATTTAACGAACATTCCACGAAATGATGTTATCTTCTTGACCCTAAACTTAGGTGACGTCATTATAAGGTATGCTTCCGGCTCAAACGTAAACACCTGGCTTCTTGACCGCCTCAGAATGTAATAAAATTTGATAAAAGAAGATTTCTAGGTGCAAAATGTGAGTTTTATGCTTATTATTGGAGAAATTATATGTCAATACATTCCAGAATTCAAAATGTTGGGTTCCATAGCTACTGACAAAGAGACAGAGAATTTTACGCTTACTGTCATCCAATATATAACCATTGATAAAAATGATTGCATTAGAATAATAATGTAAAATATTAAAATAAGAGAAGCATATTCATTTAAGGTGTTTAAAACAGGCAGAAAATACTCAAAGGAGAATCAAAACTCAAACGTCAGAGAAAGACTGACAAAATCAGGGCAAAATAAAAAAGTTCAAAGTTTTGCAATATTTACTATGATCTACTATGAACAGACCTCCTATGTAAAATGTACTAAACTCAGTATTATGAAAGATAATAATAAATATTAGGTTTTGACGAGGTTCACATCTGTATAAACTTCAATTAACGTTCATGTTTAACTGTTTTACAGTTTCTAAGCATGCAATACAGTAGGGTAATTACTTAACTGCATGGCTGTGTGTGGTTATATAAAACCAAATGATATTTGTCAAATTTAATACCTGGAAGTTTTAAAAATATTATGATTAAAATTTACATGCTTAATTTGCATCAAGGAAATCTGAGTTAAATGAATCATATCTTGTTTATGAACTTTTAGGATACTTAAGTTAGAATAAAAGCCATTTCCTGATTTTGTTCACCAAATCTTATTCTATTCTATTTGACTTTTAGCCTTATTTCAGAGGCCTACTGGATCTAAAGCAATCAACAATCAATATATCAAGCAATCATTTCAGATGAACTGGAAATAACTAATTTATTCATACAAAATAAGTTTTAGGGGAAAATAACTGTTAGGTAAATATTTTTATGGTCCACATTCTGTTCCCCATACCTTACAATGTTGAGCTGATTGCAGGTGTTGTGTTATGTAATATAGATATAACTTGAGGTAAGAACTCACACGAAACATGCAACAGACACCCTTAACATAACACAATGTTTATTTAAGAAAAAACATTGACTTGTAAAATGAAAATTCCTCAGGATAATATACACATTTCCCTTTCTTTAGCTTTGCTTTTATACTGATATATATTAAGTGTTAAAAGATTTTTGTCAACATAAAAACAAAACCTTTCAATTTGTTGCATTTTAAATCAGTTTTCATTTTTTTCAATAACTTTACATAATCTTAATGTTATTCTACAATTTGGGAATGTGTGGTTGATGATAAGATCTCTGACTGTAAAATTTATTCATCATTTTTTATCTTTTGGACTAGGGACGATTATGAGTTTATATATTGTAGGTTCTCTACTGGTTTTGACCTCTCTATGTTTTTTTGTTATTGGGTTGCTGTTTCACAGATGAATACCAGACTTCTACATTTATTTATATTCATTTGGGAATATCTGAAGTGCTCGGCCACATAATGTTATAGTTCCTAATGTTATTTTATATGGAACTGTAAAAAAATACTGACTCTGTAAATATAACAGAAAGCTTAGGTTATCAAAACACAGAAGCATCTTTGTCAATATAAATATATCAAATGATGAAGCCACAAATACTTCCAATCTTCATCTTGTCAGACATGTAAAAGATCAAAAATTTACAAGCTTCAGAAACCTGCTCAATTTTAAATGAAATTACAGAAAATCAGGAACTTTTATAGATTCTGTCGTCTTTTTAAATATAAACAGTCAACAGTCGTGAAGTTAAATACGAGCAAATATGAACTTGAAAAGGGCAAAGAAAAGTTAAAAGGACAATATTTATCAAACTGAAGGGATTCACTGAAGCTTAGCTCTTTTATTTACAAGGAGAATATATTATATTCAAAAGCAAATATATCCACTCCTCGCCCTAAGCCTTTTTTGGACACATAGATCAAAACGATAATCTTGTCAACACTCATCAATAAAAAGACAACAAATTTCAAAACATTAATCTCTCCCATCTATTCTTTGTGTCAATATTTTTAAGTCTAATCTAACAAAGCGAGAAAACATTCATTTCATCACGCCAAATCTAGTTAAAACTGTTTATTCAAAATTGTGGTTATGCTGTATGTATTCACAATCGTTGAGGTGGTGTTTAATTCATTTACAAAAGATAAATATGTATTCAGGGTGTTTTTATCGAATTTCAGGATAAAGTTATATAAGGGTAGATTACGAAAGTCAATTTACCGGATCTAATGAAAAGAAAACCGATATGAATAACCTCAAAATGGGTTCAGGTTACTAGGTCAAGGATAATTTGCATATTTCAACAGTTACCTAATGTTAATAATTGTTCATTAGAAAATTGCATACTTTATTAATAAGAAGAAATTAATAAGTTATGATGTTTCTGATAATCCATACAGGGTTAAATATATGACCTTGTTTTCATTTTTCCCATCTGATAGTAATGAAAGAGTAAAAAATTCTTTTTGATTTGGAAATTTCACATTCATAATCTAAATCAGCACTTTTAATTCAAGTTAAATAAGTTAAGAGATAAATTAGTTCATTTCTGAAATAGAATATTTATTCTCTTAAAATTCAATGTTGCAACCTTTGTAATGCAATTTTATTTCTTTCTCCTGGCCTGGATTTTACTGATGGTCTAATTTGTATTCCAACATTCATGGTAATTTCTGCTTCACAAAAGTATTAAAGCATTATTAGTGATTATGCAAATCATTAAATTTTTAACCGACATTGTAGGTCCTTGATTAGTTAGGTCAAAATTAAGTTTGAACAATTATGTGTTTGCTTACCTCCAGTAGGTGCTGTGAATCTCCTTCATCTCTGTCCAGTGTAGCTCTTGTTGTTCTTATAACACCTACAAATAAACAAACAACTTATAAACAATGCAAAAAGAGACACACAGAGAAGATCAACAACAACCTCTTTTCGAACAATATCTCTATATCAAGTAGAAAGATAATAATAAATATTAGGTTTTGACGAGGTTCACATCTGTATAAACTTCAATTAACTTTCATGTTTAACTGTTTTACAGTTTCTAAGCATGCAATACAGTAGGGTAATTACTTAACTGCATGGCTGTGTGTGGTTGTATAAAACCAAATGATATTTGTCAAATTTAATACCTGGAAGTTTTAAAAATATTATGATTAAAATTTACATGCTTAATTTGCATCAAGGAAATCTGAGTTAAATGAATCATATCTTGTTTATGAACTTTTAGGATACTTAAGTTAGAATAAAAGCCATTTCTGATTTTGTTCACCAAATCTTATTCTATTCTATTTGACTTTTAGCCTTATTTCAGAGGCCTACTGGATCTAAAGCAATCAACAATCAATATATCAAGCAATCATTTCAGATGAACTGGAAATAACTAATTTATTCATACAAAATAAGTTTTAGGGGAAAATAACTGTTAGGTAAATATTTTTATGGTCCACATTCTGTTCCCCATACCTTACAATGTTGAGCTGATTGCAGGTGTTGTGTTATGTAATATAGATATAACTTGAGGTAAGAACTCACACGAAACATGCAACAGACACCTTAACATAACACAATGTTTATTTAAGAAAAAACATTGACTTGTAAAATGAAAATTCCTCAGGATAATATACACATTTCCCTTTCTTTAGCTTTGCTTTTATACTGATATATATTAAGTGTTAAAAGATTTTTGTCAACATAAAAACAAAACCTTTCAATTTGTTGCATTTTAAATCAGTTTTCATTTTTTTCAATAACTTTACATAATCTTAATGTTATTCTACAATTTGGGAATGTGTGGTTGATGATAAGATCACTGACTGTAAAATTTATTCATCTTTTTATCTTTTGGACTAGGGACGATTATGAGTTTATATATTGTAGGTTCTCTACTGGTTTTGACCTCTCTATGTTTTTTTGTTATTGGGTTGTTGTTTCACAGATGAATACCAGACTTCTACATTTATTTATATTCATTTGGGAATATCTGAAGTGCTCAGCCACATAATGTTATAGTTCCTAATGTAATTTTATATGGAACTGTAAAAATACTGACTCGGTAAATATAACAAAAGCTTAGGTTATCAAAACAGAGAAGCATCTTTGTCAATATAAATATATCAAATGATGAAGCCACAAATACTTCCAATCTTCATCTTGTCAGACATGTAAAAGATCAAAATTTACAAGCTTCAGAAACCTGCTCAATTTTAAATGAAATTACAGAAAATCAGGAACTTTTATAGATTCTGTCGTCTTTTAAATATAAACAGTCAACAGTCGTGAAGTTAAATGAGCTAATATGAACTTGAAAAGGGCGAAAAGTTAAAGGACAATATTTATCAAACTGAAGGGATTCACTGAAGCTTAGCTCTTTATTTACAAGGAGAATATATTATATTCAAAAGCAAATATATCCACTCCTCGCCCTAAGCCTTTTTTGGACACATAGATCAAAATGATAATCTTGTCAACACTCATCAATAAAAAGACAACAAATTTCAAAACATTAATCTCTCCCATCTATTCTTTGTGTCAATATTTTTAAGTCTAATCTAACAAAGCGAGAAAACATTCATTTCATCACGCCAAATCTAGTTAAAACTGTTTATTCAAAATTGTGGTTATGCTGTATGTATTCACAATCGTTGAGGTGGTGTTTAATTCATTTACAAAAGATAAATATGTATTCAGGGTGTTTTTATCGAATTTCAGGATAAAGTTATATAAGGGTAGATTACGAAAGTCAATTTACGGATCTAATGAAAAAAAAACTGATATGAATAACCTCAAAATGGGTTCAGGTTACTAGGTCAAGGATAATTTGCATATTTCAACAGTTACCTAATGTTAATAATTGTTCATTAGAAAATTGCATACTTTATTAATAAGAAGAAATTAATAAGTTATGATGTTTCTGATAATCCATACAGGGTTAAATATATGACCTTGTTTTCATTTTTCCCATCTGATAGTAATGAAAGAGTAAAAAATTCTTTTTGATTTGGAAATTTCACATTCATAATCTAAATCAGCACTTTTAATTCAAGTTAAATAAGTTAAGAGATAAATTAGTTCATTTCTGAAATAGAATATTTATTCTCTTAAAAATTCAATGTTGCAACCTTTTGTAATGCAATTTTTATTTCTTTCTCCTGGCCTGGATTTTACTGATGGTCTAATTTGTATTCCAACATTCATGGTAATTTCTGCTTCACAAAAGTATTAAAGCATTATTAGTGATTATGCAAATCATTAAATTTTTAACCGACATTGTAGGTCCTTGATTAGTTAGGTCAAAATTAAGTTTGAACAATTATGTGTTTGCTTACCTCCAGTAGGTGCTGTGAATCTCCTTCATCTCTGTCCAGTGTAGCTCTTGTTGTTCTTATAACACCTACAAATAAACAAACAACTTATAAACAATGCAAAAAAGAGAAACACAGAGAAGATCAACAACAACCTCTTTTCGAACAATATCTCTATATCAAGTAGAAACTGTATGAACCAAAAGTCATTATTCAGCCATGGAAGTATTATATCACTTCCATGAGTCAATCATAAGACTAAATATTGATTGACTGTTGCTTGCTTAATGTCCAGTGTCAAATATTTCATGCATATTCAGGACAAAGACATGTGGGCAACCTTAACAAGATGTGTGACAACAGAAAATCTGGAACTTAATTTACAAGTAAAAGACAACAACTTTTAAGTGTTAATGATTAAAAAGAGCTCATTGAGACAGCAACCTAACAACAACAAAACAAAAACCATAAGCGATACACATCTTGTGTTCAACACAATATTACAATGCAAATTATCATTTGAATAAAATTTATCACACAGCTAAAAAAGACAATTTAAATTGGATCTTAACCAACAAACTTTAGTGTGTGAATGACAGGAGTAATCATTTGGAAAATCACATTTCTAAAACATATGCACTGTAAGGAACATTCTAGGTTAAGCAATATAACAACAACTATATACCTAAGTTTCAATCTATTTCAAGAATTTCATTCAAAGCAAACATATTTAACATCTTATAGTAAACATTGCAAAAAACATAATAATTTTCACTTGATCGATGATATTGCTTGCAGTTGAATTATTGCTTTAGTGTCGGATAGGAATATCAAGTATTCACTAAGAATTACTACAGGAAGAAATTGTATGAATCAGGATTATATTCACAGTGAATCTGATCAGATCAAGTCAATTACAGCAAGATCTAAGAATATAGAGATAAAAAAAATTGTGCCCCAGTTCAAGCAAAAACTGCTTGTTAATATATTATGGACTTGAAGGTGTTCCTAATCTATGATTTTAAACTTTGTCAATATGTCAATACCAATACAAGAATTATGAAATTGAACATGACATATGCAGAAATATAAAACAGAAATCTATTGAAAAGTAAAGTAGTATAATACCTTTCAATAAAAATCTATCTATTTGACAGGTGCTTGGTTTTTACCTATACCAGTGGGGGGTAAACTGAGGTAAAACCTTCCGACCCCCACTACAGCTACTAACTGTCACTTGAGTCTTTGTCTATCATTGACAAATGATTGCAATGACTAACCAAGGCTTTATTCAAATTAGACATAAAGACATATTTTACTGGATTAAGCGTCACATAAATTCTAAACAGAAATTATTAATGAAAATCGCAAGAAAATCCAAATTTTGTGTGCTTTGTCTTGACCACTATCAACAAATGACCTTCAAGAAACAGCAACCTCATCCACAATTATGTGTAAAAAGATTCTTTAATGGTACAATATAGATGAGAACTTATAATTTGCACCTGAATGAAAACATTTTATAACATTGTATATTTGACTCATATACAATGTATCACTAATATTAGATTCTCCGATTTCCTTCTTACAAAGCACAGTATACATATTACCATATATAAAACATTATTTTACACCACCCACTGTGTAAAAGGAGGTGTGAAGGATCGTAGTGAAATCTTAATCCCATCACTAGCTATTTTCATCCACAATTTCATATAAATCAACTGTATACATAATCATAAAATAGGTCAAAGCTGAGCAAGCAAATTCGTTTTATTAAAATGACCAATGAAAGCTTTATAATAAGTTGAATATGAATATTACCAGAGATATCTGTTAAACATCAATGAGAGACCTATTAGCCTATAGTAGAAGTTCTTGCAGGCCAATCAAAATTTTACAGGCCTGGGCTGGTTGGCCTGTGGCAAAGCATGAAGACTTAAATTAGCAGAATATATCTTGAAGGTCTGCCTCTGTCTTCAATAACAAATTTAAAAGTCCAAAAAACAACGTTTTTAAAGGTTTCAGATCTCATCACATCACATGTACATATACATTTTAAATTTAACTATTTCAAATCCACATTTATAAACAAAGATGAAAAAAGTAAATAATTTGCTCCAACTTGGTGCCTGCTAATGTCACTGTTAAAGAATTACACATGAGTTCTGTCAGGATGAAAATTATATATAACTTTTTCTTTAATCTTTCGCTTTTGATTTTTCTCTTATAAGGCACCCCAAGTTGTTTATTATCATGTCATAATATATAATATGATATCTCAAAAGTAAGTCAAAGAATTTTCACTCCTACAGTGTTTACTAAATTAATTTCTTTTATGCTTATTCATTCAAGGGAGATAATTGGAAATTATTACATAACTGTCACTTCTAATTTTTTTTTACGAAAACTGACTCCATGTGACAACTAGCATTTGTGTCATTTTGTTCATTACATTATAAAGTCTGAAATTTATAGCCTTGCTTTAAACAAGTCTTCAGGGTAAGTAGATAAGAGATAAATATATCAGACATCAACCAGTCACAATTAATATGCATTAAAAAAAAATATCTCAAAATGTAAACATTAGCTACAAAGACTATGTCAGTCAGTATAATTCATAATAAAATCACTTTAAGAATGCCTATAATGTAATTCTTCATACAAATTCTTAATTTACATGTAAAATTTACATATTTTAGTCACAAATCATGGTATGAAGGACACTTTATATTTTACAATGATAATTCATCATTCTGTGATGTTTATTTTCATTGTGCTGCAATTTAAAATAGCACAAATATGAAAAGTGCAAATATTCATGGCCATTATTAGAGGAATATCACAGAAAATATACAGATAAACTGTTAACACAGAGATATGTCTCACCTATTTGTTATTTTCATAATGCAAATGTTCAAATTAAAATAACAATACTTTAACATGTAAGTTATGCAAATATTCAAAGTCAATGAACCATGACTGAAGGTACAGGGCTAAACAATCTCCATGGAAATGAGATGTGCCAATGCTGATATAACTGCATACCAAATACCATTGACGTTTCATAAGTGTTCCCTTTAAACAAACCTAACGAAACACAAACATTGTAAACGTTTCAAAGTCAATGAACCATGGTGAGGGGGTGGGGCTATATAATCTCCATGGAAATGAAACTTGCACATGCCAATACATTTGCATACCAAATATCATTGACTTAACATTAGTGGTTCATTGTAAACTGACCTAATCACAAACTAATACACGTAAACTAGGCAAAAGTTTCAAAGTAAATAAACCATGACTGAGGGGGCGGGGCCAAATAATCTCCATGGTAATGAGATGTGCAAATGCTAATACAACTGCATACCAAATATCATTGACCTACCACTAATGGTTCACCATAAACTAGACCTAATCGCAAACTAATACATTGTTGACGTCACCGCCGCCGCCGGAAACAGCATACCTATGTCTCGCTTTTTTCAACTCTGTCAAGGCGAGACAAAAACTGTGACAGTGTTGACAGGCTAGTGATAACTGTAGATGAACCACTAAGACCACTAGGCCACCTAGGCCCAAGATGAAGACTATTATAGCAAGGATCTTTGTTAGGTTCTGGTGTGTATGTTTGGTTGTTGTCTCACTGACATATACCCTGACACCACCAATTATTTATAATTGTAACTCTTTAAAACTAATACAATTTGTTTGGCAAACTATAAAACAATGATGAGAATAAGAATAGAAAGGGGTTTGAATAAAAATAAATCATAGAGTTCATAAACCTCTTATATTATATGATGTTGTAAATTGTTTTGTTCTATCCTTTTTTTTTCTTTTTTTAATGAATTCTAATTGGAGACCAACATTTTAAGACATATATCATCAGACCAATTGTCAGCAGATATAATTCACAGAACATACAAGATTCAAAGTTTATCCCACTTTATCACAAATATTAACAATTATTCGTAATGGTCGTCAATTAAAAATATAATACTGTCATAATCTTTTCTAAAATCCTATTCAATTGTTTTCCCAAAGTAGCTTGAATTATGTAATGTAATACAAACACTATTGTCAAAGCCAATGACAAATACAGTTAGTGACAATAGCCCTCGCCTTTGTGTTAGAGTGACAATAGCCCTAACCTTTGTATTACATAATAAATTTAATAGCTAATAATCAATGTAACATTATATTTGCATAATTCTAATCAGTTCTAATAGGATTTCTCATAATTCTGCGTAATAATAATATGATTAGATAAACTAAATCTGTTCAATATATTGAGCAAATATAACCTGCCTAATTGATATAATATACCTACTACAAGTTACAAATTGAGGTTAATTTTTTTATCATGTTAAGAGCTTAAAGTGATAAAGGAGATAATAGAGTAGAAAATCCTATGAAATACTTAAAAATTAGCAGAATATCTCACTGGAGCAGTAGTTTTTAATGCTGTTCTACATCTTGATAGTTACTGGACTATCTTCCGATATTAATTAAAGAGCCCACAGTACAGCCCCTCACACTGAATAAAGCTGTATACATACACATCTTAAAATTCACTGATAACTGCTACATGAGTCTTTTGAAAAACATATGCAGGATGCATAACTTGCTATACAGTATGGGTTTTGCTCATCGTTGAAGGCCATACAATGACAATCATTGCTTTAATCTATATCCTTTTGGTCTCCTTGTTTTTTTATCTTCTTTCTTTTCTCCAAACTGTCACATGATGGGATTTTTGTTTGTTTCTTCACAAGTGTTGCAAGTAATATAGAAGCTATTACAGCAACATATGTAAGTGAAAATAAATCAAGAAAATTAACTCTGAAAACCCAGTATTTTGTACATGATGACTTTAAAATGTGTTCTCATGGAAGGCCTTGGAAAGATTTGTTCAACCGTATCACATCATAAGAGCAATTACCAGTGTTTACACACTTACATATAAATAAGGAGATATTTATTTACGGAGGTTATTTTAAGTTTGTAATATATTGATCTCTGGTTTAAGTTAAATCAGATTTTATTCAATATTTTTAGTGGAAAAAGCGTGACAGTATCATCGCTTTGAACGGCAAACTAATAAAGAAGAAATATAGAAATTACGTCAATCTTTAGATAGTGTTAAGGTTTCACAACAAACTATATATCTCTTCATATAATTTGTCTGATGTTTCTGCAATAATATTAGGAAAATCCATTTGGAAAATTCCTGCAGCTGTATTCAAGTTACAAAATATTGTCTGGTTTTTCCCAGAAAAACAAACCAAGATATCAGTTATAATGCACTAATCACACTCAGACGAATCCCAGAAGGGAATTAACTTATTCTCTAGATGGCTGAGTATTAAACCAGTGAAATAACCATATATGAAAAGGAAATAACACACCATTTTTATAGACATAAATGATCAATTATATTTCTGCTAATGGCATTTTACCCAATCAGTGACATAGCTGATTTCATTTACTTGATGGTCAGACCACAATTACGTAATTTTTCAGAGGTATGCAAAAAACTAGGAGAGTGCAGAATGGGATTTTAAAAGATGCACTTTAAAAAGAGACATACAACTGATTTCATTTCTACATGACCACAATTATGTAATTTTCAAAATGCAAAAAATAAGGAGAGTACAAAATTAGATTTTAAAAGATGTTATATATCTGCACTTTAAAAAGATGTCAGTATCTAAATCTAATTTATAATTTTCAACAAACAAATTGATGTCATTAAAATGCACCTGTTAAAATGAAATGTTATCACCTTCAGTTTACATAACTATTTATTTAGCTAAATGAAATATTGATACTATGTACATTCAAGACAAGCAGGTGTGGGGCACCTGTTTTCATCCATGAAATGAAAATAAAAACATCACCAGGCTTAGAATGAGGAGGAGCACAAATTATTTAACCATTAAAGTATCCATACTTACAAATTTCATTGCATTGAACTAAGATTAAGTCACGAAAAATAGTAAATATGCATAAGATAGGGATAAATTTTTGTGTCTCGTTAATCTTTGTTAATCTTTTTACATTTAGTCTACATGTTTTATACATTACTAAACATATGGGCTGAAGCCTTTAAATAGGCTCATTTAAATAACAAAATTCAGAATATAATGGTGATCTTCATACTATTTTGGATGAATTCGTCAGTAAAAGTTAAAGTAAAATCCAGAAAAGTGCCTAGGATGCACCAAATTTATAAACTGTTGATTGTAAGCTTGGGTTATATAAGTTGAATCAATAGTACAATTTTAACAAATTAAAATGTTGTCAAATAATCGTGGAGGTCTGCTGCATTATTTCTACAGAATGATTCTCTGAATAATGAAATCAATTGTACTGTTAATATTTGATATCAAGTGATATGGTAGAGGGGGTTGTTACAGAATCCAAAAAGAACTGCAAAATAATGAGGCTATTAAAACAGATCATAAAACTACAGGTACATTACAGCACCTGTAAGGGTCTTCTGATAATAACTGAGAAAATTGTAGTTTTATTATCTAATTCCTGTCAGGGGTCGTTAAAACTCTTCATTATGAAGTGAAAAATCATAAACTTAAATTATTTGTATACTTTGATCTATAAGAGCTGCTTCTGTTTAAAATTTTAATCAAAATTAAATTATAAGTCCTTCTCAAAGCGAGGCTACAAAAAATTGGCAGCATTTGATTTTTTATGCTGATACAAACAAATATCTGTACCAATATGAACTCTTAATTTTTATTCTATAAAGCAGAATGTTTTTGTTTTTCCTGCCTGCTATTTCGATATCGACTTAAAAAATTCCACTGTTTTTAGTGAACCATAATTTAAACGCTAATTAGGTTTAGATTAATTACACAACATTGGCCTCTTTTAATTTGATATTGGGAGCAATTTGTCAAAATTGACAGAACAAACAAACATGATTACCCAGAAACACAACAAGCAGAAAAACTGCTATCTAACTATACAGATGTTCTTCTTAATCTTCAAGGCTTATGTACTGATTCTAAAGAGAAAACCATGGACAATCTGGCTCATAGTTTTTAGTGCTGAACTCAATAGTCTTCTATCATAAAATATTTCTTTGTTTACTTTAATAGTTTATCAAAACTGTTTGCAATACAGAGAATAGTAAAAATTTTCAAAAATGTTCTGTTAATTAATGTACAAAATTAGTATTATAAAGAAGATTCTCATATGGCCATTCTTAAAGCATTTCTTAAAAATGTATTTCACACTTCTATCAACATTAAATGTCCAAAGTAGAGTATTAACTGTTGACACATAGATATGTCTCGCCTGTCTACAGAAAATTAAAAAAAAAAAGGACAATCTGATGGACTGAAACATTGCAACAAGTCAAAGTCTCAAGGCCATAACCTCAAACTAATATGTTCTGATAGTAATGCAACTTTATACATATCATTGATCTATCACAGGTAGTTCATATTATTCAGACTTAAGCTGAAAAGTTAACATTGAAAATTGCTTATAAATTGAAAGTCGCTGGACCTTGACCTTAGGGACAGGGACTTGAAATAACTGTCAAAGATAGGCAAAAGAGTGTTTACACACTTACATATAAATAAGGAGATATTTATTTACGGAGGTTATTTTAAGTTTGTAATATATTGATCTCTGGTTTAAGTTAAATCAGATTTTATTCAATATTTTAGTGGAAAAAAGCGTGACAGTATCATCGCTTTGAACGGCAAACTAATAAAGAAGAAATATAGAAATTACGTCAATCTTTAGGCCAGACTTTTTTTATCTGTTTAACGAGAAAATTTGTAAAAATTAGGGTCGAGGGACGAAATAAAAAAAATAATAAAAGTGCAAAATTGGTCCAGTCGACACTAAAAATAAAAATAAAACCGTTATATGTGACCTTTTTTTTTTTTTTTTTTGAATTTATTAAAATACAAGAACAATGAAATGAGAACAGACCAGCATAGTAACCCTTCTATTAATATGAACATAAAAACTATGTTTTGATTCTTTATTTCCACAAATATAGATCCATGGCACCAGGCAAATATATCAACCTGCTGCATATACACTATATATGTATAATTTAATTTTGGATGTAACGCGTCTTCTGATTGGCTGACGTTGTTTTGTTTATCAGCTGATAGACATAATTTTGTCATGTGACCGTGACGTCATCAACGTTTTTTTTTATGTTTTACTCCGGTTTAAAATTGAATCTAGAATTAAATTATAAGAAATGACTAATATTTTTTCTGTCTGTTCGAAATAACATAAAAAATGAGGTGCACACTTTAAAATAACCCACTACGCAGTGTGTACCACATTTTTTATGTTATTTCTTCATAGACAGAAAAAAATATTACAGTCATTTCTTAAATATATACCTGTCACCCAGTCAGGAACCTCTTATATAATTAGTGTATGCAGAGACATATACACATGTGTATGTTAAATTTAATAAAAAATAATAAAAACTTGAAACTTGAAACTTGATATATGTCTCTGGTGTAATAGTCCCAGATTTGAGCAAATTAACCTATAAATTGAAACAATGCATATACATGGAAATATATACATTAATCAAGATTGATTGATTGTTGGTGTTTTAACGCCACTTTTAAGCACCACTTTTGGGCTATTTCGTGGCGGCCAGTTTTTATTGGTGGAGGAAGCGGAGTGCCCGGAGAAAACCACCGACCTTCGAATGGAAAACTGATAATCCTAGTCAATTAAGATTGAGTCGAGTGCACCATGCACGCCGGGCATTAATCAAGAAGATCTAACCAAAAGTATGTTATAATAATAATAAATTCTTTATTTAAAGAGGGTAACTCAATTAGAAGTAGTCTAATTTTCATGTTAATGGGTGTGGAATGCGTAATTTTCCTTTTGGACCAATTTTTGTATGTCAGCAGTGCCATTCATACGTCCGTAGTCATTATCATTCAAGTTACAAAATATTGTCTGGTTTTTCCCAGAAAAACAAACCAAGATATCAGTTATAATGCACTAATCACTCTCAGACGAATCCCAGAAGGAATTAACTTATTCTCTAGATGGCTGAGTATTAAACCAGTGAAATAACCATATATGAAAAGGAAATAACACACCATTTTTATAGACATAAATGATCAATTATATTTCTGCTAATGGCATTTTTCCCAATCAGTGACATAGCTGATTTCATTTACTTGATGGTCAGACCACAATTACGTAATTTTCAGAGGTATGCAAAAAACTAGGAGAGTGCAGAATGGGATTTTAAAAGATGCACTTTAAAAAGAGACATACAACTGATTTCATTTCTACATGACCACAATTATGTAATTTTCAAAATGCAAAAAAATAAGGAGAGTACAAAATTAGATTTTAAAAGATGTTATATATCTGCACTTTAAAAAGATGTCAGTATCTAAATCTAATTTATAATTTTCAACAAACAAATTGATGTCATTAAAATGCACCTGTTAAAATGAAATGTTATCACCTTCAGTTTACATAACTATTTATTTAGCTAAATGAAATATTGATACTATGTACATTCAAGACAAGCAGGTGTAGGGGGGGCACCTGTTTTCATCCATGAAAATGAAAATAAAAACATCACCAGGCTTAGAATGAGGAGGAGCACAAATTATTTAACCATTAAAGTATCCATACTTACAAATTTCATTGCATTGAACTAAGATTAAGTCACGAAAAATAGTAAATATGCATAAGATAGGGATAAATTTTTGTGTCTCGTTAATCTTTGTTAATCTTTTTACATTTAGTCTACATGTTTTATACATTACTAAACATATGGGCTGAAGCCTTTAAATAGGCTCATTTAAATAACAAAATTCAGAATATAATGGTGATCTTCATACTATTTTGGATGAATTCGTCAGTAAAAGTTAAAGTAAAATCCAGAAAAGTGCCTAGGATGCACCAAATTTATAAACTGTTGATTGTAAGCTTGGGTTATATAAGTTGAATCAATAGTACAATTTTAACAAATTAAAATGTTGTCAAATAATCGTGGAGGTCTGCTGCATTATTTCTACAGAATGATTCTCTGAATAATGAAATCAATTGTACTGTTAATATTTGATATCAAGTGATATGGTAGAGGGGTTGTTACAGAATCCAAAAGAACTGCAAAATAATGAGGCTATTAAAACAGATCATAAAACTACAGGTACATTACAGCACCTGTAAGGGTCTTCTGATAATAACTGAGAAAATTGTAGTTTTATTATCTAATTCCTGTCAGGGTCGTTAAAACTCTTCATTATGAAGTGAAAATCATAAACTTAAATTATTTGTATACTTTGATCTATAAGAGCTGCTTCTGTTTAAAATTTTAATCAAAATTAAATTATAAGTCCTTCTCAAAGCGAGGCTACAAAAATTGGCAGCATTTGATTTTTATGCTGATACAAACAAATATCTGTACCAATATGAACTCTTAATTTTTATTCTATAAAGCAGAATGTTTTTGTTTTTCCTGCTGCTATTTCGATATCGACTTAAAAATTCCACTGTTTTTAGTGAACCATAATTTAAACGCTAATTAGGTTTAGATTAATTACACAACATTGGCCTCTTTTAATTTGATATTGGGAGCAATTTGTCAAAATTGACAGAACAAACAAACATGATTACCCAGAAACACAACAAGCAGAAAAACTGCTATCTAACTATACAGATGTTCTTCTTAATCTTCAAGGCTTATGTACTGATTCTAAAGAAAACCATGGACAATCTGGCTCATAGTTTTTAGTGCTGAACTCAATAGTCTTCTATCATAAAATATTTCTTTGTTTACTTTAATAGTTTATCAAAACTGTTTGCAATACAGAGAATAGTAAAAATTTTCAAAATGTTCTGTTAATTAATGTACAAAATTAGTATTATAAAGAAGATTCTCATATGGCCATTCTTAAAGCATTTCTTAAAAATGTATTTCACACTTCTATCAACATTAAATGTCCAAAGTAGAGTATTAACTGTTGACACATAGGTATGTCTCGCCTGTCTACAGAAAATTAAAAAAAAAAGGACAATCTGATGGCCTGAAACATTGCAACAAGTCAAAGTCTCAAGGCCATAACCTCAAACTAATATGTTCTGATAGTAATGCAACTTTATACATATCATTGATCTATCACAGGTAGTTCATATTATTCAGACTTAAGCTGAAAAGTTAACATTGAAAATTGCTTATAAATTGAAAGTCGCTGGACCTTGACCTTAGGGGACAGGGACTTGAAATAGCTGTCAAAGATAGGCAAAAGATACCAGAGGGACATTCAAACTCATAAGTCGAAAAATAAACTAACAACACCATGGCTAAAAAAAGAAAAAAGACCAACAGACAAACAATAGTACATGTCAACCTGATATGCACTGATAGTAATGCAACTTTATAGAAACATCACTGATCTAGTCCAACCACAAGTAAGTTCCTAATTCAAACTTCAACTTAAGCAGAAAACTTAACATTGAAAAAATTGCTAATTGATTGAAAGTCGCTGGACTGTGACCTGGGGGGGTCTCCTCCTCGAAATAGCAGTCAAACTGACTTAAGCAGAAAACTTAACAATTGTTGACACATCTTTCTACTACCGCCGTCAAAGCCATAGCTTATGTCTCGCTTTACGCAACTTTCGTCGCAGGCGAGACAAAAACCTGCAAAATCTTAATGTGCATATTTTATTTTACATGTATCATGTACATAACAACAGTATATATGTTTACAAGTCTTTTCTTGATTATCATTATTACAGGACCTATGATAACTTAATTATGTTGAAGTAGAAATTATTATTAACAAATTGGACTACTTTTTGTTATAAATATGTTAACATTTTTAGGATATGGAGAAAATGAGAAGTACTAAGAGGATTGATTAAGATTACTTGTTACTTCATGAAGAATAAGATAATGGATAATTATTTTCTCTAGTGCTTCCATCTTGTGTTGCAATCTTACAAACACATGTTCAGAACAGAAAGATCAATTATTCTGACACCTTTATTTATAATGACAAAGTCCTACTTAAGCCAAGGATAATTGTTAGTACTATTACCTATGCTGGATTTTTTACCAGCAAGAAATTGGAGGCTACCATGAATCAACCACTTATATTTCGTAAGATATTGATGTTGAATTTAAAAAAATAACCAATGCCTCTATGACTGTTTCTTATTATAAGGCACACCAACATCCTATGATTTAAGAAAACATGTTGAATTCCATTGATATTAGATAGCCAATTAAAATTCAGGAGGCAAGAAGTTGAAAAGTAGGACAATACAATCAGCATTATCATTCAGTGATAAGAAAAGTAACTTATGGACCTCAGTAAGCAGGATTTCAGAGACTCTAATAAAAATCACATTTTGTTCCGTCTTTTTTGGACTGATGTCTTTTGGTTTTAGTGTCTTGGGTTGCTGTCTCATTGACACGTTCCCAACATCTCTATTTATTCCTATCCTTTTTCAAATAAGATACAATGCAACAGGAGCACGGCATCCTGGTATATGTACTAGTCAATCTACTATTATATAGTACAATCACATTAATTACATAAAAATATGGTCATAATTATACTGCAGTGAATATACCTTCAAACCATACATCATTCAGTACATGAAAATTAATCATAAAATCAACTATAGGTGCAATGTTAGTTATTAGTTAAACAAGAAAAGGTCAAACTCAGTCCTACTTTTGTCCTTTTGATCAATTAATACAATAAATGCATCTGCATGCAACAGATACCCATACATCATACAGTACAAAAATATGGACCTAAGAAGTATACTTGAACCGAAGGCAATAAATTATGAAAATTAAGTCAAACCTGACCTACTGTTGTTTCTATATATGCCTATCATCTCACCAAAATGTATCTTCAAGCATTTATGGTTAATACAGAACACAAGAAAAGAATTTCCAACAAAGAAACATCAATCTGACCAACTAAAGAAACATCAATCTGACCAACTGACTACAGCAATCTAGCATGCAAATTTACTTTATCCTACAGAGTAACTGTGATATAAACTTTTTATTTAAATTTTCAAATTGACCAATTTAAGCCTGGTGTTACCCTACTCTCTAAATCAACCTTCATGAAAAATGACATGATCCTATCTTGAGGAGTTCACAGATTTACACATGAATGTGGACACTGAGGGTATCATAAGAGCACCCCACCTTAACCAATGTTAAGAAAATTTCAAATATTTAAATATGATGTGTTCCTTAACAATGAGAGTTACATTTTCATAAATAAACATAAAACAGCATGTATGACAACACTCAATTCCTACAGAGAAGTTTGCCTTCTGTTTCACTCAGCTGTTTAATGTTGCTTCTTCAGTATAATTCAAGACAATTTCACATAAAGATTCCAATATTAGTAAAATATCAATAGCCTGTAAAATCTTTGTAACCAGATAAACCTGTTAGATCTATCATCTGATGTGTATTGGAAGCTAATCAATTCTACAGGTGAAAACAGGTAATGTGAACTGGTCAAGGAGACAAAAGTCATCAGGTCATTTTTCTCCAATTACTGACTAATGTCTGGTCAACCTGTCACAATAGCTAAGTATTGATCCAGCTTGTATGTTGTGTGAAGATTTGTCACAAGAGGCTTGGAATATCATCTTATAATGTCTAGACTAATCTGTTATATTGGGTTTAATTTATCCATAAAAGATGATGTGAGTTATACCCAAAGAGACAGCAAACATCACATATACACCAGAAAACACTTGTTTTTTCATATTCTTAAAGTACATGTAGTTTGTTGGTGTTAATTTATGTAAAGAAGATTAATCACATTAGAGCTACATTAAAAAATGTAGGTAAAATTTCTGGTTTTAATATGCAGAACAGTCAGAAGCATGCATTATAACCAATAGACAAACAAATTAAACAATAAATTAGGTTGGCAAAGTGAGTCAACTTGGAGTGTCAGGAAGGAATATTTGGACTGTCATTGACAAAAAGACAGTGTGTTGGATAGGGACAGAAACTTTGTCTTGCAACATGTAACTTTTGGATCCCACAGAGAATTGTTCCAATGGTTTATTAAACAGAGAGCATGGCAGAGCTTAGGATTATAGGGTCCCCTTTCCAAAAGGACTAAAGGTAAACGAAGCACATGGTGAACAATTATGCTCCTTTCAAATGCCTAAGATCATTATGCACATGCTAAAATCAGCAATCCTCTGACATAAACACCTGAAATTCTGTACAAGCATTAACCAGAATCAGAATCCAGGACTTATACCAGAGTGTTTATACTGCCCCTCAATACATGGTAAAGAACTGAACTATCTTCCAATGCCATATGACCACAGAAGCATACCATGCTCACAGAAAGTGTGACTTTTAGCAGATTACTTTATGATCACAGAAGCATACCATGCTCCCATAAAGTATGACTTAACTTCTAACAGCTTACTTTATGATCACGGAGGCATACCAAGTGCTGTACCTAGCTAGCACTGGCAACCCTCTGATAACTTATTTTCTGATCAGTGGAGATATTTATGTTGGCAATGACACCTCTCAAATCTTAGTATGTTTAATGTTTATTGTTATCAATAACTTCAGCTTACTAACAAGTTCTGATAGTAGACTCATTATGTCATTTGCCAACCATACAAATAATGGTTATTTTTATATTGATAACAAATATTTTTGGTTAGATAAAACCATGCAACTTTTCTACTTAAATTTCATCTTTATTTAAAGAACAAGTTCTTACACAATCATTTAGTCAATTATGGAGTTCAATGTGGTTTAATGACCGTGTGGTCACATAGATTATTGATAATTACTGGACTAGAATGTAGATGTGGATTGTAAAGAAATTTCTACATAAAAATCAAAATATCTAACAAGTGCCTAAATATGGACTTCAAGCAGCAATTTCTATATGTCTCATTCCAACCAGACTGATAATACATATATATCTTTATTTGTCAACAAACTAAATAGACAACTTTCGAGTTTGATGCATTTCCGTCAAAAACTCTGGTTCTAGTGAACATCATTCGTGTGTTTAGGGGCATCGTCACTTCCGTTCCAATGTTGAGCGAGTGGTTGGAAAACTATAATGCTATATTGCACGAATTATTCGGCAAATTAAATTCTCATAATTGACACTGAGCACTGCTGTCATTAAGGAATTGTGATTAAGTACTTACAAAACAAACATTATTTCTTGTTTATCCTGCACAATGACGATCACTAAGACGCTTGATGAACGTTAATAGTGCAGGGATACAGGCGATCCCTCTATCTGGTAAATGACGTCATAAAGGCGCATAATTGACGAGTTTTTCCGGTGAAGGATGAACTCGAAAGTGGTCTATTAAATTGGTATAGAGATTATAGAGGTAATAGTTTCTTACGACTTTATTTTCATTGAGGACCTCTACATTTTGAGCAAGTAACATCAATATAAAAATGTAAGCTCATTTTTGTCAAGAACATCGAATTAACTTTTATAGTACTCAGGCTCTTTTCACAAAACATCTTCAGACAAAAGTTGATTGAAGTTTTACTGAAATGTTCATGATTTGCAAGTATTTTTTCTTGTAATATTTTTTGTGGAATGATTCAGTTGCTGCTCACTAAATCAAACAACATTTTGAAAGTACTTGAACAAAATGCTGTAAAATTATTTTAAAAAATTCAAACATTAAAAATTCATAACACAGAGTCAATATACATTTAACCAAAAGTTGTTTTAAACTTTCCCATCAAAACATCAAACAAAATTCTCACATAAAACAGTAATAATTGATCTTTAAATAGTGGCAACTTACCAAAATTTAAACTTGAAAAATTTTACTTTGGAAAATTTACAAAAATTTAAGACCTTGATTTTTGATTTTATTTCAATAGCTGAAATCAGTAACCACGTTTTCAATGTATTTTGGGAATCAATAAAAAATGTCTACTTTTTCTTTCTATCACATAGGTGTCAATTATCAATCTCCCAGAGAAACAGATAGCAATAAAGTGGTAAAAAATTGGAAATTTATTTGAAACAATCTTGTAATCATTAAATAACAAGTGATGTTTATTTTCAAAGTTTGAAATCTTTGCTATTCTTCTTTGAACGATTCATAAAACGAATCCTATGTGCCAAGACCTGTCTTTAAACAAGGTGTAAATCAGCTGATGCGTTTGGCTTTTTTATCCAGGTGTTTGGATTATGAACGATAAAAAAAGCTTCTCTTAATTAACAACATAAGCCAGGCAACTATAACCAAAGGTACTGAATAGGCTCTCAGAAAACATATTCCAAGAGATTAGTGGCTTGTGATTCATACTGTTTCCGCTGTTATAATAAAGATTTTATTTGATCGCTGAACATTATTTGATACAAGATCTAATTCTTACATCATGTAGATATAATAACTTGGTGATAACATCATCAATTGCTGCTAAAATGTATTCATCGAGCCTTTGAAGATGTGCAAAATAGACAAGAGTTCAGGGGTAAAAAAATATGTTTCTATTTAGAAAATACATACACAGATAGACTGATTAGCTTTCAAAGATACTTTAACATATTATCTGCATATTGTACTTTAGTTTTTGTCACATTAAAGAACTATTTGGTAAAAACAGATAAATAATCTGACATTTATTGTGCAAAGAAATCAATGGTTTATCATAATATTTGTACATTTCAACATTATACAAACGACTTTTTATCTGAGGTTATATTGAAGGATTACTTTTATAAGTTTTTTTCTTCATCAGAACTCTTTAAACAATTTATGATAGGGACTACAAGCCATTCATTCCTATAGTACACAGTAAAGGAGGAAAGAGAGATTTACAATCGGAAAGAGAATCAGTCAATAAGGAAAGATAATTGAAAATACAACAAAAATTTGTAAGAAGGCAGAAAAAAACAATGAACAATTTCCTCAGTATATATCAATATCTTATACTGTAAATTCAGAAATTATTGCGATGTTTTTATTATTGCGAAAAATGCGACAGGGTTATAATCGCAATAATTTAAACTCGCATATTTAAATTTTTTATATGAATTAAACAGGATTGTTCCCAATATCGCAAAAATTAAAATCGCATTTTAGTCTTAAATGACAAAATCGCAATAATAAATGCATGCAATAATTTCTGAATTTACAGTAGTCAATATAACTGGACCTTTAGGTATTATCCATTTTTATCATGTTTATAACTTCAATTGTGTTCATTTCTTCTGTTTTATTTTATGTGAAGAATAATTGTTTGGTATTTTGTTGAGATGTCAGCCATTTTTTATTTCACAACCCTCAACTTATCATCAAACTTTGACAACATGATTATCAAATTGTGGAGTTGTGAGACACAATAAGGAAACCACTGTCTATCTATAAAGGCATTCTTCATTTGACAAAAAAACTTCTTATTAAACATTACTTTGGTGAACTCCTTTGATCTCTTTACAAATAAAGGTAATTAACAAAGAAAGAGTACTTTATGGTAACATAATATCCTTAATTACGAAATTAACATATAAAATATTTATATCTTTTTCACACATAAGTAAAAAAAATCATAAATGTCTGTAAGCAAAATTGAATTATTTTAATAAGAAATGTCATTGTTGTACATGTACTGCCTTTGGTGAGTTAACATGAGTAACTGTAATCCATTGACTAAACCATGACATGTGATGGTGTTCGATCTTTCAAATAATATAATAAAATGCTCATGAGGCGCAGCTTGATCGACCGCAGAGGTCGAACCCTGAACAGTTGGGGCAAGTATGGACACAACATTCAAGCTTGATACAGCTCTGAATTTGGATTGTGATTAAATATTTGACACAGCATAGGTTTCTGACACAGAATGAATGTGGTCTAAGAACTTAAAATTTTAAATAAGACATTCACCTATTATGGTCCAATATCCAAAATCTAAATACATGGTTAGATTCAACATATCAAAGAACCCCAAGAATTCAATTTTGATGAAATCAAACAAAGTTTAATTTTGGACCCTTTTGACTTCAATGTGGACAAAGTTGATAACGGGCCCAAAAATCAAAAATCTAAATACATGGTTAGATTCAGCATATCAAAGAACCCCATATATTCAATTTTTGTTGAAATCAAACAAAGTTTAATTTTGGACCCCGATTTGGACCAACTTGAAAACTGGGCCCATAATCAAAATCTAAATACATGTTTAGATTCAGCATATCAAATAACCCTAAGAATTCAATTTTTGTTAAAATCAAACTAAGTTTAATTTTGGACCCTTTGGACCTTAATGTAGACCAATTTGAAAACGGAACCAAAAATTAAGAATCTAAATACACGGTTAGATTCGGCATATCAAAGAACCCCAATAATTCAATTTTTGATGAAATCAAACAAAGTTTAATTTTGGACCCTCTGGACCTCAATGTGGACCAATTTAAAAGCGCCCAAAATCAAAAAACTTAATACACGGTTAGATTCAGCATATTAAAGAACCCCAAGAATTCAAGAATAAAACCCATTGAAATTGGTCAAGAAATAAGCAATTTATACAAAGTATCTTCTTTTGCACAATACTGTGCAATTGAATATTTCTTGCTATTGCACAATACTGTACAATTGACAATTTCTTGCTATTATAATATTGTGCTATTGGATATTTCTTGCTATTGCACAATACTGTGCAATTGAAGATTTTGCTATTGCACAATACTGTGCAATTGAAGATTTCTTGCTATTGTGCAATACTGTGCAATTGAAAATTTCTTGCTATTGCTAATATTGTGCAATTGAAAATTTCTTGCTATTGCACAATACTTATTATATAATAATTTACACATCCTGTTTGTTGTGTATCTCCTACCATATCATTATTATTTGCTTTTAAATATAAATCAGAAATAACCAACTTAAAATGGAAAATTTTAAAAGAAAAAAAGGAAAAAAGAAAAAAGGAAAAAAAAAATCCCCCAAATTTTTGAACCCCTTATGATTCATCACCCCAAACTCAATTCCAGCCTTCCCTTTGTGGTATGGTACCTTGCAGTTCAATTTCAGAGATCCATACACTTGAACACAAGTTATTGTCTGGAAACTAGAAAATGTGTTTTTGGCCTTTTTGGCCCCAAATTCCTGAACGTTTAGGCAATTACCCCAAACTCAAACCCAGCTTTCCTTTGTGATATGGAACCTTGTAGTACAATTTCAGAAAGATCCATACACTTACACACAAGTTATTGTCCTGAAACTAGAAAATGCTTGTTTTTGCCCTTTTGGCCCCTAATTCCTAAAATATTGAGGCAATTACCCCATCATCAATCCCAGCCTCCCTTTGTGGTATGGTACCTTGCAGTACAATTTCAGAGAGATCCATACACTTGAACACAAGTTATTGTCTAGAAACTAGAAAATGTGTTTTTGGCCCCTTTTGCCCCCAATTCCTAAACGTTTCAGGCAATTACCCCCAACTCAATTCCAGCTTTCCTTTGTGATATGGAACCTTGTAGTACAATTTCAGAAATATCCAAACACTTACACACAAGTTATTGTCATGAAACTAGAAAATGCTTGTTTTTGCCCTTTTTGCCCCTAATTCCTAACATTTTGAGGCAATTACCCCAAAATCAATCCCAGCATTCCTGTGTGATATGGAACCTTGTGGTACAATGTCAGAGATCCATACACTAACACACAAGTTATGTCTGGAAGTTACAAAATGCTTATTTTGGCCCCTTTTGGCCCCTAATTCCTTAACTGTTGGTACCATAACCCCAAAATCAATCCCAACCTTCCTTTTGTGGTATTGAACCTTATGGTAAAATTTCATAGAGATCCATTCACTTAAACTAAAGTTAGAGTGCGAAAACCAATGTGTCTTCGGACAACGACGACGACGACGCCAACGTCATACCAATATACGACCACAAAATTTTTTTGCGGTCGTATAAAAACTGGTTATCATTTTGATGCTCATGCCATTATTAATTCAAGTTTTAAGTAATAAAAATGCAAAAGATGCTGTACATTTCTAAGCAAGAAACATTTCCATGCTTCCTGCAAAATGTGCCACATCTCTAAATATACAAATTGCTTTAAATTTACAATTGCAATGGTAAATTTGTAAACCTAAGTTGTTCCAGATATCTTTTAACTAATTTAAGATAGCATCTGTTGCTGTCAGCTATTTTTAGCAACAACAAACCAACAGAAACATAAGCTCTTTGTAACATACAATTTTTTTTTTATAATAATACTTAAATAGAAATTCATTCAAGCACTACACTTCAGCACATGAGATGATGTCATTAGCAATAACAAATTTTAAAAGGACGTTTGGCTTTTGGCTAAAAAGGCATAATCACCATCTTAAATTACAATCATTAATAAAATAAGAAATTTCTCATTATAACTTGAGATAAAATTGTATTAAAGAAATCTTTTATTAATTAAAAATATCTAAACTTGAGACGTAATTCATCACATCAACTTTTATTTGAAACATATATCTCTGATGATATTTCAATACTATTGCTCAAGGTACTACCTCTCAATATTTGTAATAAAATTATGAAATTTGTGTAATAAAATAACTAGTACTAAGAATAAATGACCAGTGATATCTAAGGTTGGTACATGAGTAACATACAATGGTCAATATAAAGTACTATCTTATTCTGGTGTAATGTTGCTGTCATTTTCTACAAGCTATAATTTTTCATGGTTTTTTCTTTCTTATTTTTTTCACAATTAATGATAGTGTATACATAATAACAATCTTGTATTATATGTTAAACAATAAATATGATGTATTTGTGGTCAAAGCTTTGCGTAAATTGACGTCAACAATTTTATTTCACATCATCAACCAGAGACAATATAATATGTAAGGCAGAATTTCAAGAAGGGCCTCTAAGCTATAATATTTCAACATCCTAAACATGATCAAACAGTACACTTAGTAAAACTCAGGACTGTCCCAATGGTACAACTTCTAAAACCCAGTTTCAAACTACCCACAAGAAGATCATGTATCTAAGGACCTAACATTATTATGCATGAAATGAAGTTTCATGTGTATACAATTGTACCTTGTAAAAAATTGCATTGACACTGTAGGTTCTTTACAAGGTCATTAGTTCAAAAGGGAATTACTCTGAATGAACTCCATTGAATGGAAATAGTCCTGTCAAAACTCCCTTTGTTTACAGAATAAGAAAAGACAAACAATTAATTCACCAAAGTTGGAAGTAAAAGATGAAGGATTTATAAAAAATCCACACTCTCGATCTATCAATGACATCCTTGGATGAATTTTACCCAAAATACTTTGGACAAAGAGTTTAAAAAAGAAACAGAAAAAATCGCACACCAAGAATGATACTTCACCATTAATCATAAAGCAATAACTTGTAACTACCTTATGACTGTGAGATAATGAATGATAGTTACTATTCCAGAAGTCAAAACAAATTATCACTACATTGATGTGAAGTTGGAATTAGCGTTAGATGTGTTTTATGGCGAGTCTTAACCAATTATTATACTATTTACCTGTCCTATGTACATAAATAAATCATGTACATTTGGACGAGAACTGGCTGTAATTTATTACTTTCTGTGTTTGCAAATTAAATTCTGCTGCAAGGTGTTATGCAAAAGGAAGCCTGAAATAACGGTTATTGTCTCAGCTTTAATAGCTGTTTCTAATGATAGGAACATCATCTTTACAGCAAATTATTTCAAATAAATAGAAATTTGTGTCCATGGAACACAGATGATGCCCCCGCTTGCATATAACGTTAAAAAGGGACATAACTCAAGAACTGTAAAAGTGATGCTACCCAAATTTGTACTTGATCTGAGTTTTGTTGTAATAAGCATTGTGTATTATTATAACGTTTCATAACATTTAGTTGAGGCAAACTTAAGTTAGAGAAAGGAAACGAAAAATTCAGCAATTTTTCCATTTGTAAAGGGGCATAACTCTAGAACGGTAAAAGTGACGCCACCAAAATTCAAACTTGGTCTGTGTTTTGTGGTAATAAGCATTGTGTATATGTTTCATAACATTTGGTAGAGGCAAACTAAAGTTAGAGAACGGAAACCAATTTTGGGACGTACAGACGGACAAGGGTAAATCTTAATGCCCACTCCACTACGGCAGGGGCATAACAAAATGAAACACAGAATGCAATGGTAACCTTGCATCAGTGGCTGGTCTAATATACCAGGCCTTTAACCTACAAAAAGAAGCTTTTTGATTGAAAAAGACTAAAAAAAACTTACATACTTAGAAATAATTTTAAATAAAAGATGAACATGACCCTCCAGATTGTAAAAAGTAAAATAACAAAAATACCGAACTCCAAGGAAATTTCAAATCAGAAAGTCCTTTTATCAAATGGCAAAATCAAAAGCTCAAACACATCAAATGAATTTAGACGCCTTCTATTTTGTGTATTGGATAATGTTCATTGATGATCTTAGGTCTTGAAAATTTTTGAAAATGTGGATATAACTCTAGCTTCGTTTTATTTATCTTTATCCCCAGATTTTCTAAAGTGTAATATTGTGTATTATGTCTCCAAATTAATTACTTCTTCAATCTGTCCTATTATTGTCCTTATTGTACTAGAAATGGTCAACTGATATAGAAATTGACCCAGGCATTGATCTCTAAGCAACCTTGGTGTGAAAATCCGACTTAATCCATTGAATAAACAAATAAGATTAGCTTTATTGTGCAGTCACTGTACAATGTCCCCAACATGTGAAATTTTGTGTTTCCATCCTTTTGTCCCATTGATCAAGGCTGTCTTCTTAATTTGTTTTTAAAGCCTGCAGGTTATTCTAACACTAGGCTATGCAAACTTTACATTTCAACTTACTTTAATAATATCTTTATACTTATCAAAAAATAACTATGTAAAAAGCTTTGAACAAAGAATTAAAAAAAAATATGCTGCTTAATCAAGGGTGCTGTACTCAATTGTTATTGAATGAGATTTTTCTGTAAGGACAGATTCAAGGTCTTAAAGGCTTTGACCATTGAATTAATAAATGGATAAACGCTATTAAATTGTATATGGCAGTTTAAAAGTAAAAAATAAAGTAAATTTATTGCAGATGATTGTCAAGGAAAGCTGTTAGACCTTCATATACATTATTGTAATAAACATAAGTTATAACCAGGGATGTAAACAGTAAATGCACTCAATGTTGTGGTATTTCTCGGTATATTACATAACACACTATTAAAGGCTAAACATTTGATGAAGTTCTGATAACTGCAACTATTTTGTTTTGCATTTGCTTGCTGCAAACCATAAATTCATTATTAAATATGTTTCCGCAATATAATATAGATGTATAAATTAATCCTTAAAAAATTTAAGGGAAATCCTAAGAAAAACAAATGTTCTTGATTTTATTGAATGACTAGAATCAACTGTATATGTCAAAAACATTGATTGATATGATCTAATAACTCTACATACAAAATTTGAACAAGGGGTCTTCAATAATGACTAACTATTCCCTTTAATTTTGCTAACCAAATGAAATCATCTTAATGATTCATGCCTTTTATAAAACACTTCTGATGTTAAATGTAAATTTGTTTTCCCTCAAATGAACTTGACAATCCATTGTTTGTAACAAGATTACCACTCAGTCAGCAAGTTCTCAGAAAATTTATTGGATAACATATAATCTCTAACTTTTATTTCATATCCAGTGTCTTAAATTTTTTTCCTAACATCTTGCATCATTTAATTAAATAAATTAGTCATCTCAATCTGTCTAAATTCTCAATGACAACATTTTCACTTCAATGAATGGACAAGAACCACAGTTAAAGGGTGCGGGCAAGGACCAATTAAAACTTGCAACAATGAACAATGAAATTAGTATGAAATCAAGATGATGTTAGCTCCCTATGTTCAGGAAAGAGTCATGGCAAAAAGTTTTATTGTATTACGTGGAAACTATTGTTGAAGGATGAAGTGGCAGCTTTTTTCTTACGTGGGGATAAAATAAGAACTTTTATGAGAGAGTTTTTTTTTTATTTTGGGAAAGTGATGTTGAAACTTTATTGGTTCATTCAATCAAGGAACAATTTTAGTGGAGTTAAGACAGGGAACTATTCTGGGGACCTTAAGTGGTAGCTACATTTGGGGAGTGAAGTGGCAGCTATTTTGGGCATTAGGTAGCAACTATTTTAGCTATTTTGGGAAAAGGAAGCTATGCTAAGGAACTAATCTGGGAAATATGAGTGAGAAACAATATCCTTGAATAAATGGTGATCTGTTCAGTCTTTGGTTGCCCTTCCTATGTTTAGATGTTCAATATCAGAATGATGTCAAGTTTACAGCTTGAGTTGGGATAATATTCAAACTAAGAAGTTACAAGAACAAATCTACCCTGTATGGTATCACTCTGAAACAGGCATTATTTATATATTTTGACATTTACTTAAAGAAATTATTAACTCATAATAACAATGACTTTTTGATAAAACAACCTTCCCAGGCCAAATTTATTCCTGCAGAGGTTGGACCCCCAAGATGGAATAACCTTTTTTAAAATAGAGATCATTTGTCCTTATAAAAAAGAAGCCTTATCTGAGCATTTTATATCAGATATGTCAATTAAGTCATTTTAGAAATTTAAAAGTAATTTATGTACTGTGCCATACAAAAGAGGACAATTATTGCCTTTCTTAAAAATCTCAGTTTTTGACAAGATTGTAGTTTGATATTTGAAATATAAAGCTAAAAATATCCCAAAACAGCTTGACAGTTTCATATAACAGTTAATTATATGGTACATAAACTAAATTAGTGATATCTTGATGAAATCATAGGCAATTTTCTTTTGAAATTAAATCTGAAGATTTGAGCTTCAAACTAGACAACCAGAGGTGCATGTAATTGACCGAACTTCATAGAACACATTTTTCCATGGGTTAATGTCCTACAGAGAGGATCATACTATGCTAAAGTCTAATGTCTAAATAAGTACTGGCACCAACTCTCAGATTTCCTTAATGTTATAAAAGATTTAATTGGGTCATCATTTGATCCCCTTATAAACTTCTCTAAAAAGGTTGACCCCCATACCACCATCCTTCTGTCTTTCCTGTAACACATATACCAAGTGTTTTTGTCCAGTCCCTACATAAGGATCCCCCTCTGTCCAGTCCCTACATAAGGATCCCCTCTGTCCAGTCCCTACATTAGGATCCCCTCTGTCCTGTCCCTACATAAGGATCCCCTCTGTCCTGTCCCTATCATTTTTTTAAAGTTTCTATGATATTGGTAATTTGGTATGCCAGTAAATATATCAAAAGGCATCTATGAAAAGCTCATATATGCATTCCTGACTCCCCCACCCCTTGCTATCCTGTAGAAGTCTGACAGATTTAAGAAGAGACTACTAGTATTAGTTCATTTTAGCTACATCACATGACTAGAGAAGGGCCACACACTGAGTGAGGAACAATCATTTATGAAACTATTTAGAGGGTTTTAACTCATATCTTTATCAATGAGTTACTATCAAAAGAAACCTGTATGATGTAACATGTATCATTCAAGACAGTTATATAATTGGGAGAATTTAGCATCAAGTTTCAACAAGACAAAAAGTATTTGCAAGCAAACAAAGAGGAAGTTATCAAGAGGAAAAAGTTTGTCTGAACGAGGAAATTTATCTTTAGAGGAGGAGGTTAATGTCTAGATGAGGACATATCTCCCTTTTGGGAAGTTTATGTCCAAAAGGAAGAAGTTTTGAATTTAATAACAATCCAATCTTTAACTATGATGTCTTGTTCACTTTAAGCAATGTATTTTTCCAGGAAATTATTCCTTTTATTATAGTATTATTGGTTACAAAGTGGTTGGTTATTGGTTATACTAGTTAAGCAACATAGGACTGTAGATTACATGTAGTTCCTATTCTTTGTACAATTCATACTAAATTAAGACCACCCTTAAGATTTAACTATAAACATTAAAAGAAAAAAACTTTACATACATATATACTTTAATAATGCAATTTGCAGGTGTTTTGATAGAGAATGTTTGCTTGAGCAATGATCACACTTAATTCTGTAAGATGCCATGCTAATGTTAATTGATAGAGGTCAGAAATGTATTTGTTTGTACAAATAAGGATCAGTGGTAACTGCTTCTAAACAAATCCATTTAAACTTCTGCAGGTGTGCATGTTTTACAACAGCCATTATGACAGTGCTATATCTTATTTATTACCAAAATTTATCTAGATAAATCTATAACAATAGTGGACGATCAAAGTTGATATGTAAATTTGATTTATTCTGTAATGTTTAGTAACTCTTGAATAATATAAGGACTCTAAGTCACTTATGTTGAATGGTGTATTGACAAGTTAATGTTGTGTTAATTCAATGGAATCACACATGGCCTGTCGGATTAACTGACAATTCCACAGATAAATATAAAGCGTACTTTGGTGTTCTTCCATGTTTGGGTCAATTTACTGTCCTAAACAGAATCGTTGACACGCAAATAGGATTGATACTCAGTATTGTATGTTATAATTGGTACTTAAGTCGGGAATACTCAATGAAATTATTGTATTGCTTAAATTATTTTGAACTTTGTATCTAATAATTATATCAATAATACCATGTTGTCATGAAACAAAATTTAAAATCAATGGTGTACAAAGTTGTAGGGTGGACATTTATCTAATATGCTGATATCAGCATAGTTCACTAACCTATATGTATCATTAGCAAATGACATCTGAATACAACTGTTTAAAAAAGATACTTGATAAAAAGCAGGTACCAAATTTTTATTGTGTCATGTGTTGCTAAGTATAGATAACTTTTTTAAAGTATATATAGTGTTTCAGCTTTACTGCAGTAATTTCATAAGCTGAAACAATTGAGAAAGACAGACAAAAGCTACCAAAGGGACATTCAAACTCATAAGTAAAAAATAATCTGACAACGCCATGACAAACAAACAAAAAAGACCAAAGGACAAACAACAGTATACAAAACAAAACATAGAAAAATACCGACTGAGCAACACAAACCTGAGAAAGGTGTACAGAATGAGCAACACAAACCTGAGAAAGGTGTACAGACTGAGCAACACGAACCTGAGAAAGGTGTACAGACTGAACAACACAAACCTGAGAAAGGTGTACAGACTGAACAACACAAACCTGAGAAAGGTGTACAGACTGAACAACACGAACCTGAGAAAGGTGTACAGACTGAGCAACACGAACCTGAGAAAGGTGTACAGACTGAGCAACACGAACCTGAGAAAGGTGTACAGACTGAGCAACACAAACCTGAGAAAGGTGTACAGACTGAGCAACACAAACCTGAGAAAGGTGTACAGACTGAGCAACACAAACCTGAGAAAGGTGTACAGACTGAGCAACACGAACCTGAGAAAGGTGTACAGACTGAGCAACACGAACCTGAGAAAGGTGTACAGACTGAGCAACACAAACCTGAGAAAGGTGTACAGACTGAACAACACAAACCTGAGAAAGGTGTATAGACTGAGCAACACAAACCTGAGAAAGGTGTACAGACTGAGCAACACAAACCTGAGAAAGGTGTACAGACTGAGCAACACAAACCTGAGAAAGGTGTACAGACTGAGCAACACAAACCTGACAAAGGTGTACAGACTGAGCAACACAAACCTGAGAAAGGTGTACAGACTGAACAACACAAACCTGAGAAAGGTGTACAGACTGAGCAACACAAACCTGAGAAAGGTGTACAGACTGAGCAACACAAACCTGAGAAAGGTGTACAGACTGAGCAACACAAACCTGAGAAAGGTGTACAGACTGAGCAACACAAACCTGAGAAAGGTGTACAGACTGAGCAACACGAACCTGAGAAAGGTGTACAGACTGAGCAACACGAACCTGAGAAAGGTGTACAGACTGAGCAACACGAACCTGAGAAAGGTGTACAGAATGAGCAACACAAACCTGAGAAAGGTGTACAGACTGAGCAACACGAACCTGAGAAAGGTGTACAGACTGAGCAACACGAACCTGAGAAAGGTGTACAGACTGAGCAACACAAACCTGAGAAAGGTGTACAGACTGAGCAACACAAACCTGAGAAAGGTGTACAGACTGAGCAACACAAACCTGAGAAAGGTGTACAGACTGAGCAACACGAACCTGAGAAAGGTACAGACTGAGCAACACGAACCTGAGAAAGGTGTACAGACTGAACAACACAAACCTGAGAAAGGTGTATAGACTGAGCAACACAAACCTGAGAAAGGTGTACAGACTGAGCAACACAAACCTGAGAAAGGTGTACAGACTGAGCAACACAAACCTGAGAAAGGTGTACAGACTGAGCAACACAAACCTGAGAAAGGTGTACAGACTGAGCAACACAAACCTGAGAAAGGTGTACAGACTGAGCAACACGAACCTGAGAAAGGTGTACAGACTGAGCAACACAAACCTGAGAAAGGTGTACAGACTGAGCAACACAAACCTGAGAAAGGTGTACAATTACCTTAGTTCATGTAATTTCTAAATAAGCTTTTTTTTTTAGTAAAACTCTTGACAATGAGTGGGAAAATCCTTTAAGTTTGAAAATTTCATTGAAAACCATCCAGGCAAAAAATGTAAACAGTCACATAGTCTGAGAAGCCCATGTTAAAACATTATGTTCTGTCAAAACACACCTATACATCACAAATATATTCGGGAACATTATTTATAATAATGTTCTGATTTTAAAATTAAGATATCTACCAATCTATTAAACATTACCGATAGAATTCATACTCAATCATAAAATTCTACTTTTCAAAGATTCTATTGAAGATTGTCGATGTGGATTCAATCCAACATCTATTCTCATGAATAATTCAGTTCCGAAAAGCAGCAATGGAAAATTTAAATAGTTAGATGTAAATACTTTTTTCATTCACACTTGGTATCAAATAATCTGTCTGCCGCAACAGACAGAAATTAAAATATATAACAAAACAGGGGAAAATCATGTGAAGCATAAAGATAAATGATATAATACCATATATACACAAGTTTAATTTTTTGCTAATTGTTTGTGGTCTGAAGGAAAAAAAAATAATTGTTATCATTTAACTGACATGTGTCAAAAGATGGTGACAAAAATTTTAACCACAGGTTTTAGACTACCTTTCATTTTGTTAGATTAATATGTTATACAATTAAAATAAAAATATGATAATCCTTCAAATACTACTGTAAGTTACACATCATAAAAAAAAACTGAAATAATGTCTTTGTCTGCAGACTTTTAAAATAAAATTGTAGTATAAAATATAAGGTCAAAAATACAAAATTGTCATGTTTCTAATTTCCCAACTGACCCTGTTACAGTAATTCACTCCAAGTCAGTAGAAAAAACTAAACATTCTTGTCATTTCAGACTTCTTAAAATTCAGATGTATTTTTTGCTGTAATTACTTCAGACATTAAATATTTGAACTTTGGTATGGATTTAATGATAAAAAAACATTATGTTTGAATATTTTCTCTGCATTGATGAACATGATAAAAAATAAAGAATAATCAGGAACAAAAGAAATATTTGTTACTGTTTCAGAAACTAATGACTTAACATGACACATTCTTGATTAGTTTTTTTGTTGTAAACTTGTTGAAATGCTAACCTACTTGATGTTCACCCAATATATATTTAAACTGTACAAATAATTCAGAGATCAGTAATGTTAAGCTTCCTGACTTCACCTATTATTGGTAGACAGACTTTCTGACTATCTATAGTTAAAATATTTTACAGTGTCCTTCAAAATTGAACCAACTGCAAAGTCACCTTTCTGTCCTCAATTTTAGCTCAACATTCAACTTTTTATTTGAGGTATTCATAAACAAAGAAAAAAATCAATAAAATGCTGCCAAAACCTGATTGTGTCACAGACAGGAAGTAAGAAGGGGGGTAGTGTAAACATTAGCATAGAATTAGTCAAATATTTTAAAATTGTATGTATATTTACTTTTTATTTTAAAATATTGATACCCAGTGTTACATGATTTAATCGCTCATGAGGGTTTGTTTTAAGAATATAAGTATAAGAATATTAGAATTTAAGAAAGATACATGTATCGGTATCTTACAGACAGAACTAAATTCAAAATCATAATTTCACACCTAATTGTTAGCGCTCAAGAATACAAACTAAACAGTTTTGTTAACATGGTTAATGATAGTACTTTGTAACGGCCTATTACAAAATCATTATCATAAATATGCTAGAAGAAATAAAGACATTCAATTTAAAAACTGACAAAACTGAAGTATACAATTCTAAAAAACGTATTCTATGTGAGATTTGTTTCAACAAAAGAATGTGTGCATCAACACTTTAACAGAATGAAAAATAAGCTCAGATATCAAAGTTACTACAGGTATGCTTTAATAAAGATAACTGTGTCATAATTATCTTAAAAACTGCTTTTTTTTGCCAAACAATTAGAATTCCTAACAAAGAAAATTTTCATCTGCATTACATGATACAGATTTGTACAGCTGGATGATTGTTGTTTGCTTAATGTCCAGTGGCAAATATTTCATGCATGTTGAGGACAATGTACATTGACCAGAGAAATCAACATCCAATTGTGAATGAACTTTATATCATACCACCCAAAGCATGGGACAACTATATATCATACCATCCAAAGCATGGGACAACTATATATCATACCACCCAAAGCATGGGACAACTATATATCATACCACCCAAAGCATGGGACAACTATATATCATACCACCCAAAGCATGGGACAATTTATCATACCACCCAAAGCATGGGACAACTATATATATTACACCCAAAGCATGGGACAACAATTTATCATACCACCCAAAGCATGGGACAACTATATATATTACATCCAAAGCTTGGGACAACTATATATATTACACCCAAAGCATGGGACAACTATATATCATACCACCCAAAGCGTGGGACAACTATGTATCATACCACCCAAAGCATGGGACAACTATATATCATACCACCCAAAGCATGGGACAACTATATATCATACCACCCAAAGCATGGGACAACAATTTATCATACCACCCAAAGCATGGGACAACTATATATATTACACCCAAAGCATGGGACAACAATTTATCATACCACCCAAAGCATGGGACAACTATATATATTACACCCAACAACACAAACCTGAGAAAGGTGTACAGACTGAGCAACACGAACCTGAGAAAGGTGTACAGACTGAGCAACACGAACCTGAGAAAGGTGTACAGACTGAACAACACAAACCTGAGAAAGGTGTACAGACTGAGCAACACAAACCTGAGAAAGGTGTACAGACTGAGCAACACAAACCTGAGAAAGGTGTACAGACTGAGGTGTACAGACTGAGCAACAAACCTGAGAAAGGTGTACAGACTGAGCAACACAAACCTGAGAAAGGTGTACAGACTGAACAACACAAACCTGAGAAAGGTGTACAGACTGAGCAAAACGAACCAGACTGAGCAACACAAACCTGAGAAAGGTGTACAGACTGAACCTGAGAAAGGTGTAGACTGAGCAACACAAACCTGAGAAAGGTGTACAGACTGAGCAACACAAACCTGAGAAAGGTGTACAGACTGAGCAGAACCTGAGAAAGGTGCAGACTGAGCACAAACCTGAGAAAGGTGTACAGACTGAGCAACGAACCTGAGAAAGGTGTAAGACTGAGCAACACAAACCTGAGAAAGGTGTACAATTACCTTAGTTCATGTAATTTCTAAATAAGCATGTAATTTTTTTTTTTTAGTAAAACTCTTGACAATGAGTGGGAAAGTCCTTTAAGTTTGAAAATTTCATTGAAAACCATCCAGGCAAAAAATGTAAACAGTCACATAGTCTGAGAAGCCCATGTTAAAACATTATGTTCTGTCAAAACACACCTATACATCACAAATATATTCGGGAACATTATTTATAATAATGTTCTGATTTTAAAATCAAGATATCTACCAATCTATTAAACATTACCGATAGAATTCATACTCAATCATAAAATTCTACTTTTCAAAGATTCTATTGAAGATTGTCGATGTGGATTCAATCCAACATCTATTCTCATGAATAATTCAGTTCCGAAAAGCAGCAATGGAAAATTTAAATAGTTAGATGTAAATACTTTTTTCATTCACACTTGGTATCAAATAATCTGTCTGCCGCAACAGACAGAAATTAAAATATATAACAAAACAGGGAAAATCATGTGAAGCATAAAGATAAATGATATAATACCATATATACACAAGTTTAATTTTTTGCTAATTGTTTGTGGTCTGAAGGAAAAAAAAAATAATTGTTATCATTTAACTGACATGTGTCAAAAAGATGGAGACAAAAAATTTTAACCACAGGTTTTTAGACTACCTTTCATTTTGTTAGATTAATATGTTATACAATTAAAATAAAAAATATGATAATCCTTCAAATATTACTGTAAGTTACACATCATAAAAAAAAACTGAAATGATGTCTTTGTCTGCAGACTTTTAAAATAAAATTGTAGTATAAAATATAAGGTCAAAAATACAAAATTGTCATGTTTCTAATTTCCCAACTGACTCTGTTACAGTAATTCACCCCAAGTCAGTAGAAAAAACTAAACATTCTTGTCATTTCAGACTTCTTAAAATTCAGATGTATTTTTTGCTGTAATTACTTCAGACATTAAATATTTGAACTTTGGTATGGATTTAATGATAAAAAAACATTATGTTTGAATATTTTCTCTGCATTTAACTTGATGAACATGATAAAAAATAAAGAATAATCAGGAACTAAAGAAATATTTGTTACTGTTTCAGAAACTAATGACTTAACATGACACATTCTTGATTAGTTTTTTTGTTGTAAACTTGTTGAAATGCTAACCTACTTGATGTTCACCCAATATATATTTAAACTGTACAAATAATTCAGAGATCAGTAATGTTAAGCTTCCTGACTTCACCTATTATTGGTAGACAGACTTTCTGCCTATCTATAGTTAAAATATTTTACAGTGTCCTTCAAAATTGAACCAACTGCAAAGTCACCTTTCTGTCCTCAATTTTAGCTCAACATTCAACTTTTTATTTGAGGTATTCATAAACAAAGAAAAAAATCAATAAAATGCTGCCAAAACCTGATTGTGTCACAGACAGGAAGTAAGAAGGGGGGTAGTGTAAACATTAGCATAGAATTAGTCAAATATTTTAAAATTGTATGTATATTTACTTTTTATTTTAAAATATTGATACCCAGTGTTACATGATTTAATCGCTCATGAGGGTTTGTTTTAAGAATATAAGTATAAGAATATAAGAATTTAAGAAAGAAGCATGTATCGGTATCTCACAGACAGAACTAAATTCAAAATCATAATTTCACACCTAATTGTTAGCGCTCAAGAATACAAACTAAACAGTTTTGTTAACATGGTTAATGATAGTACTTTGTAACGGCCTATTACAAAATCATTATCATAAATATGCTAGAAGAAATAAAGACATTCAATTTAAAAACTGACAAAACTGAAGTATACAATTCTTAAAAACGTATTCTATATGAGATTTGCTTCAACAAAAGAATGTGTGCATCAACACTTTAACAGAATGAAAAATAAGCTCAGATATCAAAGTTACTACAGGTATGCTTTAATAAAGATAACTGTGTCATAATTATCTTAAAAACTGCATTTTTTTTGCAAACAATTAGAATTCCTAACAAAGAAAACTTTCATCTGCATAACATGATACAGATTTGTACAGCTGGATGATTGTTGTTTGCTTAATGTCCAGTGGCAAATATTTCATGCATGTTGAGGACAATGGTCATTGACCAGAGAAATCAACATCCAATTGTGAATGAACTTTATATCATACCACCCAAAGTATGGGACAACTATCCATCATACTACCCAAAGCATGGGACAACTTTATATCATACCACCCAAAGTATGGGACAACTATCCATCATACTACCCAAAGCATGGGACAACTATATATCATACCACCCAAAGTATGGGACAATTTATCATACCACCCAAAGTATGGGACAACTATATATATTACACCCAAAGCATGGGACAACAATTTATCATACCACCCAAAGCATGGGACAACTATATATATTACATCCAAAGCTTGGGACAACTATATATATTACACCCAAAGCATGGGACAACTATATATCATACCACCCAAAGCGTGGGACAACTATGTATCATACCACCCAAAGCATGGGACAACTATATATCATACCACCCAAAGCATGGGACAACTATATATCATACCACCCAAAGCATGGGACAACAATTTATCATACCACCCAAAGCATGGGACAACTATATATATTACACCCAAAGCATGGGACAACAATTTATCATACCACCCAAAGCATGGGACAACTATATATATTACACCCAAAGCTTGGGACAACTATATATCATACCACCCAAAGCATGGGACAACTATTTATCATACCACCCAAAGCATAGGGTAACTATATATCATACTACCCAAAGCATGGGACAACGATATATCATACCACCCAAAGCATGGGACAACTATATATATTACACCCAAAGCTTGGGACAACTATATAAAATACCACCCAAAGCATGGGGCAACCAACTATATATCATACCACACAAAGCTTGGGACAACTATTTATCATACCACCCAAAGCATGGGACAACTATATATCATACCACCCAAAGCATGGGACAACTATATATCATACCACCCAAAGCAGGGGACAATATCATACCACCCAAAGAATGGGACATACTACCCAAAGCATTATATCATACCACCCAAAGCATGGGACAACTATATATCATACCACCTAAAGTATGGGACAGACTAGGCCTTAATAACATATATAAAATAAATAATAATAGAATAATTTTGTTAAGTGTACAGGTGAAAATAAACTTCTGCAAATGTACTGATAAAACCCAAATATCAAAGTTTAAGTTTAAAAGATTTTTGGATAAATAGAGATATGTTCCAATAAACTACTTGAAATTTCTAAATTGTTGAACCTTTTTTGAAGAGTGTTGTGATTTTTTTTGGATTTTTAAAAAAAATTTTTTTACAAGGGACAGCTATTTGCACCTGTATAGTACATGTTTCCTTTTCATGTCCACACTGAAGTTTATTAAACCATATTGTGCTTGAAATATACCTATATCTCCTTCCTGAGTTCAGATGTATGCATATTCAATTCCTGTAGTTGTAATTGTAATGAACCCTAGAAACATGTTAGATAATAAATAACCCATCTATATTTAATAAACATGCATCATTCTCAAAGAAGAAAACTTCCAACGAAGTGTCAGATGCCCTGTAGTTATAAATATGTCAAAATAACAGCTGGAAAGAATATATTTATGAAACAGATCTTTCCTTTATTCACTGACCAAAAAATCATAATTACTAAGACAGCTTGTCTCACTGTTCCTGAAGAAAGGTTTGAATGAGGAAAACAAACCTACCTGTATGTTCATCTATCTGAAAATGTTTCTGTGCATTTCCTTTTGTAATGGAAAATGTCAGCTCCTCTGATGGGTTTTCATCTTTATCTGTAGCTTCAACCAGTCCAACAACAACATCTTGTTTGGAATTCTCCTTGACCTCCATATAGTACACTGGTTGTGACATCTGGGGGATGTTGTCATTGACGTCCAGAACTTTGATGTATACATCCAGGCGAGCATGTTGGGGGACCAATCCACGGTCTTGTGCATACACAGACAACCAGTAATGAGTAGCTGATTCCCTGTCTAAAACCTGTGCTGTGGTTATAGTTCCTGGAAAACAGTTGTGAAAATATGAATATTTTATTAGCTTAACGTAAACAAATAGATAATATTTATTGTTTTTCGAGTACTATTATGCAAAATTTGGTTTTGAATTCTGCTTTTATTACTACGATAAACATGAACAGTAAAGCGTACACCAAATTTTTCATGTATCTTTGTGTTTCATAAATGTTGTATAAATTTATCTAAAATGTGAACATCCTGAAACCAAAATTAAGTGCCAGGTGCATTTCACTAAAAAATTGGTGCAAAAAATAGAAAATTAGAAAATTAGTTGTAAATTGGTATACATCATAAAACAGGAAACTGCTACTAAAGCTTGCATAATTAATTAATTTCAATCCACATGAAACAGACCTTGACATTATTCAACAAGCCAGAAAATAACTTTGCCATGTGCTTTACATGAACCTAAGCTTTTTTCGGTTTCATATTTTTTGCAGGAAAGTCTGGCTACTGTTTCCATATTAACTGGCATCAAAATAATGCAAAGAACTGAGAACAGACACAGACATGACAGCACAATTGTATAATCATACACAGGACCATTGACTGAATAAAACTTAATAGAAAATTGCTCCTGTTCTCATATATATATATGATATTGGAGATTTGAAGAGGTCTAATTCAGAGTCACTTTCATATCATCTTTATAATAATTATTGTTAATTGTCAATATTCATCTAAAAGTCAACATGGATTATTTTTGTCACAATTTTTGTGAACTCTTTTGTCCCCATTCTACCAGACTGCAAGAGATTAAAGGGAGAAGATACCAATAGGACATTTGATGTCTGTATGTTGAAGAAAGCAGTCAACACAATCTGTGAAACACCACACAAAAGACAAAAGATTGAGTAACTTGAATCCTACCAATACCCAGGGGTGAAGTCAAATGTTTTTTGAATGGTAAGCAGATGTTGTGATGTTACACTATTATATAGATTAGACTGTTGGTTTTCCCGTTTGAATGGTTTTACACTAGTAATTTTTGGGGCCCTTTATAGCTTACTGTTCGGTGTGAGCCTAGGCTCCGTGTTGAAGACCGTACTTTGACCTATAATGGTTTACATTTATAAATTTTGACTGGGATGGAGAGTTGTCTCATTGGCACTCATACCACATCTTCTTATATCTACTAACATTGAAAAGACAACAGAACATCAACAAAATTACTATCATTTAATGTAGGAATTCAATGAACCCAACAATAAAATAAAATCAGAAAAGATATCACTTGGTATTTGATATTGATTTTTGATACAATTTTACAAAAGTAATAAATTGTACTTGGTAAAGTATATGTACAACTGCTGACCTATAAATAATTTAAAAAGTAATCCAAGTCGTTGATGATTTTCAATAAGTCTGCATTGGTCTGTCTTCATTGATCCAATTCTAATTTAGGTCATAAGGTGACAAGGACTTCAGATCATTTAATGGTGAAATATCTTCAAACAAGAGCAACAGTAGATTTCATTTTAACCAGATTGTCAATGATAACTTTATATTGAAATGTTTATACCTGTCAATAACATAACTCAGTATTCTCTCAGAGCCAACCTATGCTATCAGATAGTATTTTGACATTACAATTATGTAAAGAAATAAATCAAATTTCTTATCATTGATAAAAACAAGACAAATTTGTTCAGCTTGTATTTATCACAGCTACAGTAATCACCAGATGTTCATATATTTTGTGTCTTTTATCACACTTAATGCAAAACAGTAGGGGAATGACTTATTCCTTTATGTGCATTCCATTTATAATCAATACTACTTTTTTCAATTAAATTCGGTGAAGAATCTTAAATTAAAGACAGAAAAGTCTGTTCATTCATAAATTGAAGCTGATAAAGTACATGTGTAACTTTGCTCTCATACATATTTCTGGTTGTGACAGTCGATCATAGATTGAATTATACAATATGTTGTATTTCTCCTTTTAAAGGCTTCTCATAACATTCATTCTTTGCTTTTGTATCTGCAGTTTTTTTCCTCAAAACAAATGCACAAGATTTTTAATTGTAAGAGAGGGAGCAGAACAGTCCCTGCTCCTTCAGGTGAATATCAATATCTATAAAAATAATACCAAAGAAAACTGTGAAACTGGTACTAATCAGAGGGATGAGATTGAGCATAGATGTCCTTATATGATATAAACAACTAATTTAAAGGCAGTTTAAGTGCCTTACAGCAGTCTACAAAAATAACCAATCCAACACCATCTTAATTTAAAAAGAGATCCCAGTGAAACAAATCATGATTCACATCTTTTTTTCTCCCTTTTATTAACACATAGCATAGAAAATGGTAAAACAGGGATGGAATAAAACAATGATTAGGGTTTTAAGCTGGGTTTGCCTGATATATCCCTGTATCTAGATTATTATAGGTCAGCCATCCTGAAAGCAAATAATATTGCTAAAACAAAACAAGACATGTATAAATAATTGACAAAATAGCACCACAAAAATTATAAAACCCTTTGTCAGACTGCTATATATAAACAGGATTCCAAAAGCTAAACTCACATTACCTGCAAAATCATTGCTGTTTGTTCCTGGAAAATTTGTCATTTATATATATATAGAATATTTGAATCCTGAATAACAAAATAATTCAGTCTTTTAGTATAAAATTTTACAAATATTTTACTTCAGTGTCAAATCTGATCAAATCTACTTGCATATGTTTTACTAAATTGTTCTCTATGAGTGATAATAGGATACAATATTATATTAAAATGTTATATAAAATATAAAACATAGAAAAGAAATGTAACAAATTGAAATAAACGAGAAAATTTTGCTGATTCATTTAAAAGTTAAACTGCAAAAAACTAACTTTTAAGATTATTAAAACCTTTTTCCATTTAGGAGCAACATTTTATCTTTTTAAAATGATTGAAAGGCATCTATGACTCAACAGATTACATTCACCCTGTTGGTCTGTAACAAATAAGTTAATGATTTCCTAAGAAAATTATCAATTTAACCATGATAAAACAGTTTTACTACCAAATAGGAAAACTGTATATCATTACAACTGATTTGTATAAATACAGACGCTAGCTTCCTTCAAGACACCTTACTGAACTAATGACAGAATATAATACCTCTAAGGGGATCGTTTTCTTTTTAAATAAATACTACTGATTACATACAAGAATGCCTGATCTAAGGAATACAATTAGCTCCTGTTTTTTTCTTTAAACTTTACAAGGCTGAAAGGTTAAGAGGACTACATACATGTGTATAAACATCAGTAATTTGATTTCAGATCTCTGAATTGTTAACAATGACTTGATTTATACCTTTTTTCGGTACCAATGTGAATTTTTTAACACAAGGAAGAAACCCTTACATACTTTATTGTTAATATCCTGTAACTGCTAGGCATAAAAACTATAACTTAAAAAAGGAAAAGGAATTTTCTAAAATATGAGAAACACACACACACCAATCACAACCTTGGTAAAACTATGTAAAGGTCCATAGTTCCGGTAACTGTTTGGGCACTACATTAATATTATTTTAACACAATGACCTGCAATGACAGTACGAGCAACTTTTTTTTAGCACTTTCTGGGTTATTTTTTTTTAAGTTCTGTACTTTAAAAGAAAAAAATTAGCATTTTTTATCTAACCTTAAATCTTTTTTTCAATTATTATGATTATGAAATATAAATTCACTAGAAAATTATAAACATGTTTACATGATATTGGTTCACTATTAAGATTTAATCCTGCTAATCTGAATTACAAAATACTTTTTATATTCATAATATTTTTTCTCTAAATTAAATACATAAAATGTGTCCACTGAGGAAGATCAAAGCTGTTTATGTATTAAAACAAGATGACAAGAAGTTATCATTCTATAAATTGAGTAGAATACATTTGATTTATAAGTAAGATAGTTTTGAAGTGGAAATGAGATTTTTATTTTATTCTTAAATCTATGAAGATGAAGACACTGAATTGTAGTACATATGAGTTTTTATTTAACACTTTCTTTTAGAACTATATTCATAACAACTCTTTTAAAAGTACTTGCACATCCTGGAATGGCAATAAACACAGTAAACGTTTATATATCAAGCGCGTCAAGACCAAGTTCAAATATGATTTTTGTTATCACTGTTAAGTAATAGAACCTACTGGACAAGCCGCTTTTGAATAGACATTATAAGGTCAATGTCAGAAAAATATCAACTTTTTTGTATCAGGCAACAGCAAGGTTTACCAAGCCCTTCAGCAGTTCCATGCAGAATACCAAAATGTTAATATTTTTCTGACATTGACCTAATATTGTTTTATACTGCAGCTTAAAATGGCTACAATTATAGTTATAAAAGTGTTTACACAAAAATAAAACTTATTTTCAATCCCTAAATAAGCCCCTGACTGTGAAGAAAAGTGGTGTGACATGAAATCGACATACATGTAGCACGAAATATCACTTTGTTACTATATTTGGTAAATAAAGACATGTGGAAGTGTTCTTGCTGCAGTATAAAAATTGAAATGTATTCATTCAGTGATGTACAATTTGTGTTGGTATAAACTGCTAAGGCAGCCAAGTTAATGGTGAATTAAACTTGCACTGATTTGTTAACAATAAACCATATATGGAGGGACTAAATTTGTTTGTAGGGTGGGGGTGGGGGGTTCTTTGTGTTATATCCTTATCAATATTCCCGTATTAGTCATGAGAAATTCACACTGTAAAAATATTTGACATTCAAACCACTGGTTTGAATATCTAAATTTGTGTACCTTAAGGAAGTAATTCAAAATTTACACAAAAACATCTTCAATTACTTTTCCTTCAGGTGCAAAATTTTAATTCATTTTTGAATTGTTTCTCTGAAGTGGAAAATTTTGTCATCATGGTTTGAATGTTGTTAATTTAAAGTCAGTCACCCCCTCAGTCCAATGTTCAGGTTACACATAACATCTGATTCCCTCTACAAACAAACAGGTCTTCCCTTATGTTTATATAGATTACTAGAGCTGAACATTAACATGATTAACAAAGGATATAGATTATGATATTTGACACTAACTTTTATTACCATAATTCGGTCATCTTGATTTTATGGTATTACAACCTAAATATGGTCATCTTTACAATCTACAATCCAGTCCTTATAAGATATGCCTTCATTTCTATGAATTTTGGTTGCTCTCAGCTTTTAGAAGGTAACTGCTATCAAAATGATTATAAGAATGTCTTATTCATGAATGCAAAGGTTTAAATCAGTTTTCCAATTTTTAATGTCTGCTCTTCAATGTACCTAATATGTTTGTTTCCTGATCGAGAGTAAAACATGATGGAGGATTGATGCTCAAAAAGTTAATTCCCACCACAAACATGTTCCTGTCCCTGTTCAAAGAATAGAACTTGGTTGGTGGTTGTCTTTAGTTATATATATATATCCATGGAAGTAAAATGAAAGTCAATATAATACTTCCATGATATATCTAATGTTTTAGGTCCTTAGGGAGAATTTGGTGTTGATGGCAGATGTTTGATAGTCTATGTTCAATTTATTCACAACTGTTCTATACTCCAGGCAATTTTAAGATCTTGACATAACGTGTCTTTACAGATACTTATGCATTTTTGTTTTTTATAGTGTAATTTACATTGTTACAGTCTCATTGGCATATACATATATACCCTACACCCCCTTTTATTTATAGAAAACTTTCCATTTAAAAGAAGTACTTTTATTTCAGAAAAGTAAAAATTTTGGATACCTGGAAAAGCCTGAATTATGAAGATCAAGTAGACTGTAAATTTGAAAGGCTCTTAGAAATATTGCAGACATGACACACAGTAACGTAACACCCGGTTATAAAGTCTATTTTTCAGGTCTGTGGTTATTCTACAAACTTACACTAAACAGTATTTAAAAAATAACCCAAAAATCACGAATCCAATAAAGGCATATATAGGGAAGTACAAATAAAACTGTGTGTATCAGATGCACTAACAAAATCATCAACTCCAGACACATCCGCGATGACAAATAAATCTATCCTCTTTATAATGATTTCCAAATTAGAAGGCAATCCTTTAGAAAAAAGAATAAGGTGGGGTAATGAAATAAAAAGTTTTAATACTTGGTGTGTTCAAATAAAAGTAAACCTAAAATAAACACCTATTAACATGATTAAAACGATATTAACATATGAATAGTATTATCTGCTTAAAAAATGAGTTTGTAAAAAAATCGTGAATGGATTTGAATGTGGCTTTACCTGAGAAAACATTAATTTGGTACAAAGGTGTTTATTTTCAAAAGGTAACCTTTAAAAGATTAAAATATTGGTGCCTTGTTTACTTTCATTTCACTTATACCTTGTATTATGAACAGAGCTCTAATAAACAGGGTCTAGGCAGTACAGTCATCGGAACACCTACATACAATAAATCGGTTAATCTTGGTTGTTATACACAGCTGTGGACTGTGGTTTCCCAAAGTTTCATAACAACATGTTACATCAATCTTGAATTTAACTTCACCGATATAGTTGTGGTAAATAAATTTGTATTATGATTAGAATAAAATAAAGCACTTTTCAATGGCCATATTTGTATGTTACACTGCAGATGAATTTTGATATATATTAGATATAAATATGATCAAGAAAAGCACCTATCACAATTAAAAAGTTGCAGGGGTTAAAAATGGATATGTAGATACACTGTGGTTCTGTGGAGTGGAACTACATTGTAATGAGTTTCTGTGGTCAGGGACTTCTTTAATATTATCTAAGGAGAACTTCAGTATGTAGTCTGATGGACCAATCAAATACCTGTTTGCACAAATTATTTAAAAAATGAATTTATATTCTGAATGACACATATTCCACTGAATTTTGAGTGACAGGAGAGTAATAGACATTACAATAGGAAATTAATGCATACTTAATTCACAAGAGTCATACATGTCATATCAGATACAACTACACAACAAAAAAATGCTGAGTTAGCTCATCTCAAAAGGACAAAAAACAAAAAGGGATGTATATATCTGACACTTTCCTTAATTATGATTTATATACTGAAATTTATAGTGACGCAAGTTTTTACTGAGGTAACCACTAAAACAGTTGTATATAATTATTACTACTAATGGCTTTGTCCTTTTACTATAGAAAATCAAAGGTTGCTTTCCCACAGAAGAACTGAACTCAGATTTAACCCTGTCATAATAACTTATTAAATATGATTGAGTACTATAATATGTTGTATTTATATGGAAAATAGTTTCTATGGTTTCAAAGCTGGATTTCTTAACAATGTAGTCTGGTAAAAAAAATAAACCCTGGGTATGGATGATTGATGTGACAATGCATGTGACGGTCTTATCAATAAAGAAAAATGGGCAATATTGAGTAATGATATATGCAAAATACTGAAATTGGTCAAGTCTTAAGTGGAGAAGAATCTTCCCAACACTTAGAATGTTGAGGAAAAATTAAGAGCCCTTTATGGAGTCCTTTATTTGTATTAGGCAAAACCTTTCAAAATTTTTGACCCTCAATACTCTTCAACTTCATACTTTATTTGGCCTTTTGACCTTTATGATTTGAGCTTCACTAAGAGTCTTTTGTAGACGTAATGTGTGTCTGTTTTTCTTTCATAATTTTTTTTACTACATTCCTGGTCATTACACTGAATCCAAAGGAGGGCCAAGTATGAAACATCAGTAAACATGGGTAAGCAACTTAGGGCTCTTATTTGAATAAAGTCATTTTCTATATTATATCCCTGGTGTTTCCACAATATAACCCCTGGGTAGACAATGACTCTTTCCCCATGTAAAATCAGACATGTATGAGCAAGAGTGTTGACATTTTACCTTATGTCACTTTCAAATTTGACAAACATTTAAATAATTTATAAACATGATAAATGTACAAGATAAAATCCATTGAAATAAGGATATTGAAAATTATATAAGTTATGCTAAAATTCTTATTAGAGAAAAAATTTTGTCAGGCAAAAACTACTGACTTTTTTTTTAATATAGATACGTTAATTGTATTTACTATTATTCCAATCCCTATATGCACAACCTCCATTTTTATTAATCATGTTTTAGTTATACATTTGTCCAGGGCTCTGATTGAAAAGTGTACTTAATTTGTTAAATTGACACCTTCTGTTCTTTAAAATACATGAATACACAAAACAGAAAACTTGACCCCACTGGGAGTGACAAAAATTTCTTGTAAGTTAAATTCTATCTTACTTCCAAATGACTATAATTAAGACAAACAGTTTAAATGTATGCTTATAAATAAAAAAATCCATTCAAGGTAGATATTTAAAGTACTTCTGAAACTAATAGGGTGCAATACTGCACACTTTTATGAATGGTTTGTAAATGAGACATTTTCTGTCCGATATTGTCAGGCGTCATAGTACAGGGCAGATTTATGAATGAGGAGTGTTCTGTTTCATTTTCTGAGACATAAGGTCTGGAGAAAGGTTTACAATGTATGTGTACCTGTAACATGATCAGATTTGAGGTAAAGATGTCTAATAATGGGCCTTTAATTAGAAAACATGTCTTTGTACTTCCTAGGTCCTACCTAATAACATGTACCATGACCTTTGTTCCTACATGTCATATCTACATGTCTACATAATGTTTACATGGAAGAACTTTTCCTATTCTTTATTATCAGTGTAAATACATTCTTTACTATTGTATACTTATATATGTATACATTCAATTTAATGTTTATAATTTAGTACACAGTCACATTTGTCAAGTTAAGCTTGTACTTCTGCATACTCGTGTATACAATATAATGTTTATAATTGAGTACACAGCCACATTTGTCATGTTAAGCTTGTACTTCTGCATACTGGTGTATACAATATAATGTTTACAATGAAGTACACAGCCACATTTGTCAAGTTAAGCTTGTACTTCTGCATACTGGTGTATACAATATAATGTTTACAATGAAGTACACAGTCACATTTGTCATGTTAAGCTTGTACTTCTGCATACTGGTGTATACAATATAATGTTTACAATGAAGTACACAGTCACATTTGTCAAGTTAAGCTTGTACTTCTGCATACTGGTGTATACAATATAATGTTTACAATGAAGTACACAACCACATTTGTCATGTTAAGCTTGTACTTCTGCATACTGGTGTATACAATATAATGTTTACAATGAAGTACACAGTCACATTTGTCATGTTAAGCTTGTACTTCTGCATACTGGTGTATACAATATAATGTTTACAATGAAGTACATAGTCACATTTGTCATGTTAAGCTTGTACTTCTGCATACTCATGTATACAATATAATGTTTACAATGAGTACACAACAACATTTGTCAAGTTAAGCTTGTACTTCTGCATACTGGTGTATACAATATAATGTTTACAATGAAGTACACAGTCACATTTGTCAAGTTAAGCTTGTACTTCTGCATACTCATGTATACAATATAATGTTTACAATGAGGTACACAACAACATTTGTCAAGTTAAGCTTGTACTTCTGCATACTGGTGTATACAATATAATGTTTACAATGAAGTACACAACCACATTTGTCAAGCTTGTACTTCTGCATACTCGTGTATACAATATAATGTTTACAATGAAGTATACAACCACATTTGTCATGTTCAGCTTGTACTTCTGCATACTCGTGTATACAATATAATGTTTACAATGAAGTACACAACCACATTTGTCAGCTTGTACTTCTGCATTGTATACAATATAATGTTTACAATGAAGTACACAACCACATTTGTCATGTTAAGTTTGTACTTCTGCATACTGGTGTATACAATATAATGTTTACAATGAAGTACACAGTCACATTTGTCAAGTTAAGCTTGTACTTCTGCATACGTGTATACAATATAATGTTTACAATGAGGTACACAACCACATTTGTCATGTTAAGCTTGTACTTCTGCATACTCATGTATACAATATAATGTTTACAATGAAGTACACAGTCACATTTGTCAAGTTAAGCTTGTACTTCTGCATACTGGTGTATACAATAAAATGTTTACAATGAAGTACATAGTCACATTTGTCAAGTTAAGCTTGTACTTCTGCATACTCGTGTATACAATATGTTTACAATGAGGTACACAACCACATTTGTCAAGTTGCTTGTACTTCTGCATACTCGTGTATACAATATAATGTTTACAATGAAGTACACAGTCACATTTGTCAAGTTAAGCTTGTACTTCTGCATACTGGTGTATACAATATAATGTTTACAATGAAGTACACAGTCACATTTGTCAAGTTAAGCTTGTACTTCTGCATACTGGTGTATACAATATAATGTTTATAATGAAGTACACAGTCACATTTGTCAAGTTAAGCTTGTACTTCTGCATACTCGTGTATACAATATAATGTTTACAATTTAGTACACAACAATCCTTGTCAAGAAGCTTGTACTTCTGCATACTCGTGTATACAATATAATGTTCACAATTTAGTACACAACAATCCTTGTCAAGAAGCTTGTACAAAATGTTCAACATAGGTTACAGTTAAAACATGTAACTCTAATTTCCTTATTGTAGGAGTTATTATTTTGTTGCGCTTCTTTATCTGTTCGCATACTGTGTTAAGTACATGTATATATTATTATAGTTTGCATAAACTTCTTGGCAAAGAACATTTTTTCAGAAATTTTATGAAGACTTCACTTAACTCTCTTGTATATATACATGTTTGTATATTTACAAGACTTTGATAGCCTTAATATATATAAATTACATAATTGCTCTGTTAAGCATTTTGAAATGCATTTTTTTAACATCTGTCAACTGTAAAAATTTACCTTCAATAGTAAAAAATTCAGAACAAGCATATAACTTTAATTAAAGACAGTACTATATCAATTTCAAACTGACTCATCAAAAGGTCATTTTCATAATAGAAAACTGTTAAACCAAATCTTATGGGCTATAACTTGAAACAAAACCATATAAAGTTACATTCTGTCTAGATAAAATAGAAAAATATAAGAGGTCAGTGAAAAGCACAGTTAACTAAGGTGTGTATAAATAGAACTTTGATATTGTGGTTAAACATTGGTTTTACCTGCTGAGAGTGATTTATGGTTTTTAGCTTCACCTCAGTAAATCCTTGCATCTGTCTTTTTTAATCAACCAAAGCAAGACCTCACAAAACAATCAGTCTTCTTTTACAGTGTTTTGTAAGTTGCTTACAAAATCATGAAAATGTTTCTGATCTTTTTTAACCTGACCAATTTTATTTGTCAAGTTTTATTTAATCAAATCTTTAGTTTATTCTTGTACATGTATCTTTATCTTAAATCCATTATTGCCGACCGTAACAGCTTGCAGACTATTTGTAATGACTGCATCTACTATATTATGTACAAAAATGTATGTAAAAATATCAATAACATGAAAGTTGGTCAGATGTACTTAACTACAAGACAGGATTTTTTTTTCACTCATATATTCTTGTATTTTGAAAACTTGTCTTAACAAATTTCAGGCAAAGTAATATAACTTAATTTCAATACAAGTTTAGTTTGTTAATATATCAAACACAAGTTAACTTGAATTATGTTTCAAAAAGATGTACTAAAATTTTAAAATATGATTTCTCTATATAGATACAAAGTCATTATACATGTATATATTGTAGTGTTGATGACTTCCTAAGTCACCTTACTATAAACCAACAAATTGCATAACTTTAACCTACATGTAAGATGTACTGCTTCAAATTTATGGTCATGATGGTCATATACAGATACATGTATCATAAAAAATGACTCAGTAAGCTATTCTTGTTGTACAAAGTCAACTGTCCTTGACTATAAAGAACAAGTGCTCATGTGATAATTACAATTGAAACTACTGATTTCAATATTCATGTGAAATTTAAGAAAATGTTATCTTACCATTGAAATCAATTTTAAATCTGCCAAGACCACTACCATCTCTTATGGAATACACCACTGGATTCCGTTCATCCGGATGTGCATCTGGATCTATTGCTTTGACTTGCAGTACAACAGAACTTATAGGCATATTTTCATTTATATATCCTATTTCAAAGAAATTTTTGAATTTTGGCGGTTGCAGATTTTCATTTACATCCATCACTTCAATATTTATAAAACATGCCGATTTTAGTGGTGGATTCCCACCATCCGATACAAATGCACTGATGTTATACACTTGTTTGGTCTGAAAATCCAATTGTTTAGCGATCCGTACAGTACCAGTTGTTTCCTCTATTTCGAACATTCCATCAGTTCCATGATTCAGTTTATAGGCAAGCTTTCCATTTTCTCCTGCATCATCGTCGATGGCCTTGACCGTTGTAATGACAGATCCAACAGGTAAATCCTCACGCACCTTCAAATCGTAATTTTCGGGGACAAATATTGGTATATTATCATTTTCATCCAAGATATTTAAGGTAACAGTTGTAGTAGCCGAGTGGGAAGGTGATCCATGATCACGAGCTAACACTGGGATATAATATACATCATGAAGCTCCCTATCCAGAGACTTTTTCACTGTGATTATTCCATTACCAGGATTAATGAAGAACTCAGGCATGTCTGCCATGATCCAATACTGAATTCTGCTGTTTTCTCCTTCATCTTTATCCTCAGCGAAAACTTGTAAAATAGTTGCATTAAATCCAATACCTTCAGAAACCTCCGTTTCATATTTTTCCTTTTCAAAGACTGGTGGGTTATCATTTGCATCGATAATTTCAACAGTGATATTCATACTGGCAGATTTTCTTAATTCCAAAGGGGCAGAATCAGTTGCCCGTATTTCTAAATCATATTTTGCAATACTTTCCCGATCCAGAGCAGAACTAATGAACAAACTTCCATTATGTAAATCCAATGTAAACTGATCAAAAGGGTCCCCCGCAACAATGACATAAATTACCATTCCATTATATCCTTTATCGTCATCATGAGCCACAACCTGCGTTAAAAGTGTGTCGACTGTAGTAGATTCATCCACTTTCAAATGATGTACATTTGACAAGTTAAAGACTGGGGTGTGAAAATTTTGAAGATTAAGATTTGGGCTTTCTACAATTTGTTCACTTATTCCTTCATTGTTAAGACGGAGATTTGCATCAGTTTTGCCAGCTCCATAGTGGCATTGGTGGAAGAACAGACAATATTAGCATCTGAATTTGCTAACTGAGAGTTCCTTTTGTTATTTACCAAAGTGATATCAATATTAACAGATTCGGATGTGAACTTTCCATCTGATGCTGTTATCTTAAGAGCAAGTTTATCTGTCGAGTCATCAGAAAAGGAGCAATTCAAGGACAGTAAACCTGTACTTGGAATCAACTCAAAGCACCCATCATCATTGCCTTCTTCAATGTTGTATGTTATGATACTGTTGTCAAAGTCTACAGCAGTTATAACAGTAACGGAGGTATCAACTGGTGCATCTCTGGACAGGTAACCAGAACATGCGGATTTTTCGAACAGCGGTTTATTATCATTTATGTTTCGTAGATGAAAATTTAAAGTGATGTAAGATTCTAGTTTGTATGGTTTGCCCCAATCTGATGCTGCAATGTAAACTGGATAATTTCTTTTCATTGTTTCATAATCTAAAACTTTAGTTGTTTTTATTTCTCCTGTAAAATGATCGATTTCAAATGGAACATTTTGGAGATTTCGGATAGAGTAACTAACAACGCCATTGTCACCTTTGTCAGGATCAATAGCATGAACTTTGTAAACCACTGATCCAATCGTAAGGTTTTCCTCGAATGAAATATCGGTTTCTTTTATATCAAATTTAGGTGGGTTATCATTACAATCTAGTATTGTGACAGTAAGATTGGTCGTGGCAGTTTGTTGACTAATTTTATCTTTTGCTAAAATTGTCAGGATGACCTCTGAACTGACCTCTGCATCAACAACTCCATTAGTTTCTATTAAGCCTGTAACTTTATTAATAGAAAACCAATTTTCATCATTACCAGCAACAATTTTGTAGATAATTTCAGAATTTCTGTTAAACTTGTCTTTTGTTGCACTTAAATGGATTACTGATGTGTCAATAGGTACTGACTCTTCAATTGATGCTTGGTATGAATCTGAGATAAATTTAGGAGCTCCATTAAGACCTAAATCAATGTTTATTTTGATTTGTGTGGATGACTTTTTAGACGGACTACCAGTATCAGTTGCTTCAACTGTCAAGGTCAAGTCCAAATCTGATGCTGAATTGTCACCAGTAATCACAGACTTATTTAAGATAAGTAAATACTCATCTGATATGGCACTTTTAACGATTTTAAAATGATTGTCTTTATCACCAGATAGGATTTTGACACTTTGAATAAGTCCATTTGTTCCTACATCTGAATCGGTCACTGTCAATATGGCAAATGTAGTACCATTGATATTTTTCATGTGACGAAATGGCAATTGCTTTACTTTTATATCAGGTGCAAAGAAATTTGCAGGAGTGATAGTAATACTAACTAAAGCTTTTCTCAAATCTCCATTCCTTAAAGTCTTTGGTCCCCGATCTTGAGCTTCTACTTCAAGGTCATATTTTGCTTGAACTAGATAATTCAACTGTTTGGTAACAGTTATCACTCCACTTGTTGGATGAATGGCAAAATAATCTGTCTTCTTTATAAAACTATAGTAAATTTCTGCATTAATCCCAATATCTCCATCAGAGGCTGATACCTGTACTATACTGGAATGTACTGGTGCGTTTTCACTGACAGTTACATCATACATCTCTTTGTCAAACAATGGATGCAAATCGTTCTCATCGAGAACATTTATAATGAGATCACATGTTGCCGTTTTTGTTATTCCTGGCTCTATTTTACCAACAGCTTTAATTTTTAAATGATATCGACTTTCCAACTCTCTATTTAGTATCCCATGACTACTTGTTAGCGTCCTTACTCTGAGAAAATAGAAATCGCCAACACGATATTCCTCCGCTTTGAACACATTCAAGTTATCACCATCAAATATTTTATAATTTACAGAAAGCCATGGGTTGGAAACAGTAATTCCCATTTTATGAGAAGACGTGACATACGTCTTTCCTGGAGCTTTTTCGTAGATAGTTGCATTGTATGTATCTCGTGTAAAATTAAAGTTGTCATTCAAAACCAAGGCGGAGCTCGAGGAAGCCAACTGGAGCAAGAATAGACTCCAGACATACAGCCAGGTGCCATGGTAAGACTTCCACCATCCCCCCTTGTACCTTTCTCCCATTGTCACATATCTGAAAAGAAATAAAATTACACCAATGAGTAAGTCAGTTAAAAAATCAAAAGATTTAGATAATAAACATGACATATCAAATACAGTACTCCAGCTAGAAATTGAAAGAGGCAGAAACCTAGTTAAATTAACAGAAGAACCACAAGAATGCTATGTAGTTGTCTGCATGTGAGAGACAATCAATTGGAAAACTCTATTTGTATTTTAGAAGGCACTGTATCATGCAAACAATTGGGAATTTCTGTTTGTTTTTTAGTAGGCGCTTAAACAAATACAAATGAACTTGGGGTAATAATTACAGTTGTTATGTTGGAAGGTTCGTAAATAGTTTCAAGTTGTATATTTAATTTCAAAATAAAAAATACTGGTACTTCTTTATCAATCTGTCATTTTTTTATTTTTTACCAAATAACATAAACAGATCACAAAATTCTACTGATTAAGTTAAAATATTTTAATTTGATTTTTTGAATTCAGATGCAATTTATGCATTTTTCACCACAAAATACAAAGTAAACAACATGTATATATGCAATTGTCTTAGCAAAAAAGGAAGAAGATTCCAAGAGGGCGATCAAAACCAAAGAGTCATAGAAAAACGGTCAGCACCATGGCATTAGTTAAACGGTCAGCACCATGGCATTAGTTAAACGGTCAGCACCATGGCATTAGTTAAACGGTCTGCACCATGGCATTAGTTAAAGGGTCTGCACCATGGCATTAGTTAAAGCAATAAGACAAACAACTCCACAAAACATAACACACTAAATCAAAGATTGAGCAATCCATTGGACCCACTAAAAAACAGAAGTCTAACCACCTAGAACAAAACCAAACCAAATTTATTTGATCCATTCTTTGCAGGATTAGAAATTTAAGAACATACCAAAATTCAATGTTCCCTATGGTGGTTTGTTATACGTGTATCTAAGAATGCCTGGTTTAGCTTTTAGGACATATAAAAATTTCATTTGAAGTCGGAACTAAATTAAGCCTTTTTGCATTAAACAGACATTACTTTAACATACTTTACCTGTCAATGTCTCCGTTAGACTAATCTATCTACGACTAATGGCCATTTCAATTAAGGTAATGTGTTACAAGTATTCTAAATGTAAAAATAGCTTAAGGAGACACACACACACACGTAAGAGTTATAAAGTTATGTAATGCTTATATCTGTCATAATCAATTCAAGGAGTTTGCTCTTCAGAAATTTAAAACCAACAAAACAATATTAGCTTATGTAAGTGAGCAAATCATTGAAATTATGAGAGAGCAATTTCCTACACTTCAAAATCAAACCTCAAACTGCCATCTTATATTGTTATGCGATAGACACTGATCAAATATTTGATCGTTAAATTATGGTCATGTTTGATTTTCAGACCCGAAAATGATGAACTAAATAACGTCCAAATTATATGTTAAATTCATAGTCTGGGGTATGTTTGCTGTATGTATTTATTAATATAATCTATTCAAAGTACAATCCTATTATGTATTTATCCTTTTATGCAGGTGTGACGAAACAGACATAAGTTTAATCCGATTTACAAATTAATTCTAATTTTTGTCCCAAAATCAGAAGACAAAACAACTAATTCAATAATAAAATCAAATGATCTCATTTTCTGCATGTATACCCTAAATAAGTAACACATTTTAAAGGTTGAGCACACTTGTAGGTGCAGTTTATTGCTATTTCTTCAGACTTGTAAAGATTATGCAAAATAACCCGCAAAATAACCCAGCCTTAAATGTAAACAAAATTCAAAAGATGTTTGCTTTTTAACAACTGGTATAAGAAAATTCCAAACTAGTTGACATCTTGTCTGTCTGAAAATTTATTATTAGTTGTTACAGTGAGATGTATTGATAATACTCCAAGCATTAATCAAAAAGGGTATATATGGGGTATGTCAGTGGGCAGCAACCCAATGAAATAAAAAACAGACAATCTGCAGGTCAAAATATCATCTCAAAAGCAGACAGATCAAATCAAAATACTGTATTACTGACAAAGATAAACTTAAAAGGACATTAAATTTTACAATTAATAAAAAAAATCCTATGATGCAAGACTATTTTGACATTGTGACAATGAATTTTCTTGAATGCAATACAGTTACATTCAATAACATTTGCTGAAAATGCAGAAATGGAGAAAAGACGTTTTTATCTTTTATTTTGTCAATCCTGCACACCTGTTACCCTATTGGAATGTAAACTGCTATACAATCGGACATTTTGATACCTGTCAACCACACTGCATGACAATAATACAACTAACATTTAATGACTCATATATGCATGCACTGCACCTATTACATAATTACAGAAAATCGATTAAAAACGGCATTGAAATTTTATAACAAATGTAGAGCATGACATGAAAATCTGATTTTCCAATTCATTTTTAGTCCTATCAGCAGGATCAGTCAGAAAGATTATGCATTTCCTAGTATTATTATCTGTATTCAACCTTTTTCACATAGGGCTTGGTTAATCAGTTAGCTAAAGGCATTTTCATTCAAACTTCAGATAACAAATACATTTTATTCAAATCTGATATTGCCTTTTTTATCATGTTTTTTGTATTAGCCTTAAGAGATCTTATACATGTTATAAGAGTCTTGTAGTATGTGTGCCTGTCCTAAGTCAGGAATCTTGACTTGTTGCTTTCTCATTGTGATTTGTCTACCAAGTCTAAGGTGTTGTTGCCTAATCTCTGATCACTTTATTCAGGTCTTGTTTAAACTGGACTCTACTTTTTTTTAGTGGATAGAGACTTAGCCTTTGTATGGCAATCCAAAAATTTGTGTTTACATTTAATACCTTTTAATCTAACTATTCTATTTTAATTAAATATAAGAAGATGTGGTATGAGTGCCAATGAGACAACTCTCCATCCAAGTCAAAATTTATAAATGTAAACCATTATAGGTCAAAGTACGGTCTTCAACACGGAGCCTAGGCTCACACCGAACAGTAAGCTAAAAGGGCCCCAAAATTACTAGTGTAAAACCATTCAAACAGGAAACCAACGGTCTAATCTATATAAAAAACGAAACGAGAAACACTTATGAACCACATCAACAAACGACAACTACTGAACATCAGATTCCTGACTTAGGACAGGTGCAAACAAATGCAGCGGTTTAAACGTTTTAATGGTACCAAACCTTCACCCTTTTCTGAAACAATAGTGTAACATCACAACATAGAAAGACACACTATAAAATATCAACTGAAATAGCTTAACTCAATCAAAGGACATAGTAACACCATTGAACATACACTGAACAAATAAATTTGACCTATGATACAATGTAAATTCAAAAATTGTATAAAAAATTTGTATTGAAATTATTTTGGTTGGCTTGTGTTTCAGGGTTGCTGTCTTCATGACATTATCGTCTGATCTCCTTTTAATCATATGCAAGCATATCTTACTAAATATTTTTATAAATACAACATAACTACATATTCTTATGTCTATCAGTTCACTTATACTTGGTAAATGTATGACATCCACATTTTTCAAAAATTTTAGGATACAAACTGGCAAAAACAGTTTAATAGATCAAAATGAACTTTTCCAAAATACTTTACGCATGCCTTGCTAAATATTACATAGACATACAAGGTATGTTTATTACGATATGTCACAAATAACATTATGAAACATGTCTATAGTCAGCATAATTTATGGTAACGTTAAAATTTAACCCTAGACAGTCCCCATGCTTCCTGTTATGTTTAACTTTCATGGCCTTAAAACATGTTCTCTAAATTTACATCATTTTTCCTAAATTTTGTCACAAGATATATACACCTCAAAGTGCAGAAGAAGTAAAATAAAGAAATACATGCAACAAAGGGACATTTCTTATTTCCATGCGTACTGCATCTAACCAAATTACAAATAATATAAAAATAAGAAAATATGGTATTATTGCCTATGAGACACCTCTCCACCAGATACCAAATGACGTATATATTGAGGTAGTAAGCCTTTCCCATAATTATAAAGCATTTTTTTTATCTGGTTGAAAAAGACAATTTATCTCTTTCACGATGTATAATAACATATCTATGTATCTATGAAATTAGTAAATTCAAACTATTAAAGTTAACTTTGTTCAAGGTCCGATATATCCATATTTATATACATTTATATCTATCAAGGCAGACCCAAGTTTCTTTTAATCCATAGATTGTCACCGATTATGACCTTCGTCACACCTGTGTGTAATCTATGACATATGTATAAAGTTGGGTCTTTTGCTCTAAAATCACAAAAAGAAAAGGTTCAATTGCATGACAGTTTTAAGTTTTGACAAAAGATATATTTTGGCATTTGGACAAGGTCAGCTAAAACCATTATTAACGAGTGACCCCTTTGTCAAGATCATGACACAGAGATAAAATTTCCAGTACTATTTGTACTTTTGTTCAAACTTAGTATACTAAAAATGTATACTTGAATGACCACAAGTCCAATCTGCTTAAACTAAATCTCAATACTGTACTTCTGGTAGGTACATTTTATACTTGATAAGTTTTGATTTGGAGTTTAGAAGTTTGAGGACCTCCCTCCATGATTCTGGAGATCATACCTAAACATTTTGGCGAGTCACAAACAGAGAAACTTGTAAGTCTAGGACTAATCGACACTATATCTTTAATGATATAATTCATTTGTGAGAACTAACAAAATCTTGAAGCAAACTTTAAAGTTACAATATTCCATTTTTACCTCGTCATCAAGTCAAAATCTATGTAATAATACATATATATAAATATATTTATTTAAACCACACTGACCCATTATTTCCTATACAGTATTGATTCTCCTTTTAAGACTCAGTGGATAATTGTTTTAGTCTACTTGTGAATTAATTAAAATGTCAGTAGGTTTTCTGTCAAAAAGGTAAAAGAAATCAATTGATCTTTGACACAACAAAACTCAATGTCAAAAACTGTCTAGGTCAAATCTTACATTACAAAGGCAATTCAACTTTTTGTCCCCTAAAACTTTTATGAACATATCTATTCTTTAAAATAGTTACATCTAATATGTATACAGTCCAGTTATTAAAGTTTTAAATTCTATCTGAAAAACTCTACATTATAAGAGCATTAAAATAATGTTATTTTTATTTTGTTATCGTATTACTGTGTATTAAAATAAAATATCATTGATGAATTCACTCTCCAAATCTACCCTCAAAAACTTTTCTTCACATTTGATCAATAATCTTTTATCACTGTTTTACTTGATTCCCTTCCTTTTTTAAATCTTTTTTTCCAGTATTCTGCATATCTACATTTTGTAATTTTTCACTGAGTAACATGCAAGTATTAAGAAAATATTAATAAAGTAAAACAATCTTGTAACTGGTGTCCTAATTCTCGATGACAGGATAAGAGGTAGGAACATATATATTTTGAAAATGACTCTGGGTCAAACTTTTGCTGTATTGCAGCATGGTTGAATTGTATAAACAGGTTTTTCTTTCAAGACAGTGTCAAAACATTAACTAACTGTGTTTACCCTCTTTAAATAAAGAATTTATTATTATTATTATTATTATTATTATTAAAACTACAAACATATTATTTCTATATTAATAAGAAATTCAATTTATTAGAGGTGATCTCAAAACCAAAATAATTTCATGTTTTTAAATGGATTAAAAAAAATGAAATACAGGTTGACAATTAATTTTAAACTTGGCGTAGAACTAAGCCCATTTAGGTGTTTAAATAATAAGTGCATGTACTATTCTCGTGACCAGAGTGTTAGGACTTTTATATATTCCACAGATAGATTGCAAGCAATTGTGAAAAAAACCCAGTACTAACACATTTTTTAAGTAGTACATTGAACATGAAATAAAGGAGAAGTGATGTATACATAAATGTGAAAGCAATCTAACAACACACAAAAAGTATGCAATATCATAATATGGAAAATACATGTTTCTTATAAAATGTTTTCAAATTTGTTCATTTGTTGTTGATCTTTTAAAAGTGGCATTATTTTCCAGCAGGTTTTTCGGGTCAATAGGATGTTTTACTTTTGCCTGTTATCAATAAGGTCTTGTCTGTATTGGCAAAGGATTTAAACAAAAGAAAGCTCCACTGAATTATTAACAAGTAGCACCTCCAACTAATGAGATTTTAAATATTCTTTCAGTTTGTCAGTTTACAAAAACACAAAAAAATATGTATAAAGCAAATTAACAGTTTCTTATTAACGAGCTTTCATAGAAATTAACTAAACTTACCAAAATATAAAACCCTTGTATAATCCATTTACAAATATGTCAAACCAACTAAAAATGCTTGTTTACAATCTCTGAGATACACAGCATAGCATTACAGGTACATGTATATAGGTGTTACACAAGACAGATAACAATCTACTTTAAGATAAGGTTTTGAAAGGTTTATTTTCATCACAGGTAAACATCAAAAGGCTAGTGTACAGGTAAAAATCAGCTGGACAGACTGATTATTATCTTAACTAAGTGATAATGGGTCTGGTTTTCACCAAGCCAGTTTCTCCTAAACAAAATCCCACTGAGTTTGACTCTTCATAAGCTAATCAACACAATAAAGGGTTTATATCTAGTTATTGAATGTGTATTGGAAATCAATGAAGGATTTGAAGGGTACATGTATTTTGTTTCTAAAAAAATATTATGTTTGACTTTTGGAAATATCACTATTATTCATCAATAAGAATAAAAAGGGAAATATTTACAGAAATTATAGCTGATTATTAATAGTATAAATAATTTTTTTAACCTAGTCTAATCAATCTATTTAAGTCCCAGGACTTAGTTGTAACCATTATTTGTTTTCCCTCAAGAAATAATTTAATTTGGGATGTAACATGTCTTCTGATTGGCTGAAAGTTTTTTGTCTATCAGCTCATAGACATAATTTTGTCATATTTTACTCCTTAAAAATGGAATTTAGAATTAAATTATAAGGAATGACTGTAATATTTTTTCTATTCAAAATAACCTCAAAAATGTGGTGCACACTTTTAAATAACCTGCTATGCATGTTATTCAGTGTGCACCACATTTTTGAGGTTATTTCTTCATAGACAGAAAAAATATTAAAGTCATTCCTTAAATCAGAGACATATATGTACATGTCTCTGCTTAAATATTGAACATATTAAATTTTAAAATAGTAACATGCAATAGCAGATAACAAATGACTGCATAAGAAATCAGACAAAAAATATTTCCTCTGAAATAGAGAACAGTAATAAAGCCCATTTTAACCATCTTTATCGTTTTTTAAAGTTTTATTTATTTTTAATCTTTTTTGTTTTCACCTTTGAAACTGTGGTGTAATCGATAACTATAACATGTGATTTGTATAACGTTTTTTATACGTAAAAACTAAATTTATATGATTCGAAATTCAAAAGAAAATGACTGTTGAATTTTTTTAGAAATTCATAAATATCTAATAATAAATCCTATTCAATGAAGTTAGCTTGTTGTGTACAGATTTTTTTGTCACCGTCTAGCGTGTTTTGACAGTTTAAACGTTCTCTGTAGCTACTCTTTTGCTATAAATAATCAAGAAATAAAATAAATAAATAACATTACCCTTCAAAGTAATAATCATATCCAGTTTTTGATGTAAATAAACAATAACTATATTTGTAATGTGTATTCCGACTTTCAAACACCTGTGCATAACATTGAATGTGCCTGACAATGTTTCCGGAAGATGTAAATCGACAAAATATACCCAGGTAAGTTATGTTTTAATGCTTTCTATTGATCGATTTCACTGTTCAATTTATTTGAAAAACATAATGACCAAACATTTGATCACATGCTATGAAATTCTTAACTGTTATAACGAAATTAAATACCATTAAAAAAAAATTAAACCTTTGTGCTACTTTCGTTTTTACTCGCATGAATATATTTGACTCCTCCCACAAAAGAAGCACTATTTTCATGAATGAAATTCCCGCTAACATTAAAAAAAATACATAATTCTCTCCGGGACTTTTCAACGATATTATGCAAAATTCAGACGATATTCACGAATAAATTATCAGAAAATCTAGGTGGCTAACTTAAATATAAGGGGTTGTTTATCAGAAGGGATTAGACGTTTCAGAACTGATGCAGATGCGAAAATGATTTACTCTGGGACTATTATACTAACGGGACTGGAAACTGATCGATCTGTTGAGATTTCATTGTCCCGATAGCGGATTATTGATTTTTTGTTTTGATTGACAGCTTATCGTGCCACGTGGTTAATTAGCCTTTCGGTACATGTAAACAATAGATTTCGGCGAACAAGTCAGCTTATAGAATACCGTTAAAATTGGTGGATTTGAAATTGAAAAAAAAATTAAATGCAAAAAAAAAATAAAATATATGAATAATAAAACTATTTTAACAAATTAAATATATTTACTTGAAATAAATGTTTTCACACTGGAATAAACTAATGCCGGTTAAAACTGGGACAAGTTGTTGGAAGAAGTAGTTTTGAAAGATAAATACTTTTCTTATTGTTAATTAAAATTAATTATTAATAAGTAGTCATTATATAAGTGTTGAAAATAAAACAAATATAGTCGAAATGCCGGCGCTTTACTTGACCGCTAAGAAAACAACGTGTCGCCGAAAGTTAACAGATCATAATTAATCCTAATAAAACAATAATTGTGCAATAAAAACAATGTTGGCAATTTCAGTTCATAATTAATCCCTATAACAAAAGTTACCCGGGTTAAATAAAAATATAGCCACTTGTTTTGAACTTTTCTAAATTTCGTGTTTAGTATAATAGTCCCAGATTTACTTTACTTTTTAAAAAAGATAAAAGAAAGATAACTCATTTTCGTATAAACTAAAATATGGATTTATGAAAATTCTAAGCAAACAAGTTGCGTTTACATTTTTGCGGTTAAGAATAAAATGCAGAGTTAAGTGTTTTTCACAACTTGAATATAACCATGACAATCATCTGCAATCATGAATACTATACATTTTTAAAAAATACGTAAATTGCCAATTTTGAACGAGTTATTCTGAGATGTGGATGCTATACGCACTGCCTTAACTTCAACGAGACGGTCCTCCACCAATGAACTTTGAAAAGTTTTTCCTTTGGAAGCCCTTATAGAACATGAAATCATGTAATGCATTGCTTCGTATACTCAAGGATTTGTATAGGGCCGGGATATCTTGCTATACAGCTGAAATCCTTGTTATACGCTTACTTATTTAAAAAAAAAAATACAGACATGAAATATACAAATAATAACAAATGTGGTTTCAAAGATTTTTTTTTGTGGTTACATAATTGGTCCAGTTCAAAGTTACGTACATAGAGTTTTGCAAACTACTGTCAAACTGTATGGGTTTTGCCATTCAAGATAACTACGTGTATGATTTTTTTAAATCTCATGAAACATTGAAATTAACTTTAAGGAATTCATATTTAATAAATATGTACATTTCTCTGTTGAAATTAAATAGAAGGAATGTAATAAGATATCACTGCAATGAATTTACTATGTATATAAACAAACTTTCTCTAGCAATGGGTTTAACATTCCGGTTTATCGGGTCGAACAAAAAAATAGTGACTATAAATAAGAAGATGTGGTATGAGTGCCAATGAGACAACTATCCATCCAAGTCACAATGTGTAAAAAGTTAACAATTATAGGTCAAAGTACGGCCTTCAACATGGAGCCTTGGCTCACACCGAACAGCAAGCTATAAAGGGCCCCAAAATGACTAGTGTAAAACAATTCAAACAGGAAAACCAACGGTCTAATCTATATCAAAAACGAGAAACGAGAAACACTTATGAACCACACCAACAAACGACAACCACTGAACAACAGGCTCCTGACTTAGGACAGGTGCATAAAAATGCAGCGGGTTCAAATGTTTTAACAGGCGCCAACCTAGACTATTTTTAGCTTATTGGCCTCTTGGATATGCACATTAAATATTGACAATTCTAAAAAAAAAAAAAAAAAAAAGAAAGAAAAAACTAGGTGGAACTGTTCTAGTGGACTATAACATACTTTCATCTATAGAAGTCATTCTGGTAAAGGAAAGACCCAAACACAAATTTAGACTGGATAAGAAAAAGAGAGGCGAAAGTTACCAAAGGGACATTCAAACTTATAAGTCGAAAATAAACTGACAACGCCATGGCTAAAAAAGAAAAAGACCAAAAGAAAAAGATAAGCAATGTCATGACAATGGTGGGACGGCATAAATGAAGGGTAGGAAATTTGGACTGCCACTGGAAAACAATGGTATGTTAGATAATGCAGACATTTAACCTTGTAACAGACCACCTTACGGACACCTCAGATAGTTGTTGTAAAGGTTCTTTCATTTGTAGAGAACATGACACTCTCTTTAAACGATTTTATTGCATTAATTTTAACATACCATTCTGACCGAACGTTGCTGCGGATTTATTCATCCCGCACAGCAAAACGGACGCTCTACTTATGCTAAGGTTTTTTTTAGACGATCGGAAGAATATCATGTTGACCATATTCTATATCCAGTCACCCTTCAAGTGGAGTAATGTAATAAGTAAAGTAACAAAAATACCGAACTCCAAGGAAAAATCAAAACGGAAAGTTCTTTATCAAATGGAAAAAACACATCAAACGAATGGAAAATAACTGTCATATTCCTGACTTGGTACCGACATTTCCCCATGTAGAAATTGGTGGATTAAACCTGGTTCTATAGCTAGCATAGAATTCCATTATAGTTACAACAATGTGTGAGCAAAACAAACAGACAAAATATGTAAAAATGTCAAAAATTGGGGTACAGCAGTCAACATTGTGTTATAATCTTAATCACTATAAAAACAAATACTTATTTCAACAAAGAAAAACCAAAATGGCATGCAGCCACTCTATGGACAAAGCACATAAGCAAAATGAAAGACAAGCATACAAAAAATGACCATAGCAAAATAACACAGTGGCGGGATGTATAAATACCGAGCCACGCCAAAGGGATATTAACAAACATGGACTAAACAGTAAAGGTTAGAAATATACAAAGACAAATAAAAAGAACACTATATCAGTAATTAAGGTGATAAACAACGTCAGTACCTAGAACATATACTTCGAGACCATCATGTATTATTTGTGAAGTTGATACGGAATATTTATCAACAAGGTCTTGGTATCTTCCGATGAACTTTTTAAGAAAAAGGACGAGACGTTCTTTGACATAACCCTGGTTCATCAACTTTCTGCTTAGACACTGGTGACGTTTTAGAAAGTCTGAGTAGCAGCTGTAAGCTCTTGAATACCGAATGAGTTGGGAAATGTATATCCCATATCCAGGTGAAGCTGGTATATTGCTGCTAAGGTGGGGGAAATTTATAATTTCAAAATTAAAATCGTCTCGTTTGTCATAGATTCTGGTACTGAGATGACCGCTTATGCCAAATTCGAGGTAAATAATACGTGGGGATTGTAACATTTGTATCGATATATTTACAATTTCTTATATGAGGTGCGGGGAACAAACCCTATGGTTCACTTGAAAGGTCTTATCATTGCCATTCAGAATATATATGGTTAAGAGGTGGGAGCAGGTCAAGGCAATTAGCAACTAATAATACAAAAGGAGAGGGACATGACGTCCGATGTTATTTAGCCATTTTCCCCCATGCCATTTTCCCCCTTTTTCCCGCGGGGATATTTTTGATCATTGCCATTCCTGTCACGCGGAAAATTGACAATACGTTAGTATAATAGTCCCAGCGTATACATATAGCCACTTTCCCCCCATGCCCTTATTTCCCTCACAATAGGATTGATTGATTGATTGATTGTAGGTTGCTTAATGTCCAGTGGCAAATATTTCATGCATGTTCAATACGAGAACAAATTAACAATAAATACAATAGGTAGGTCCTATAATAGAGGCCGTCCGGGATGAAGGTCGGGGAAATTTGGACTGCCACGGGAAAATAAGGGTATATTTGATAGGGACAGAAATTTAGCCTTGCAACAGGCCACCTATATACCCCTCAAAGAGTTGTTGCAAGGGTTCTTAATGTGCAAAGAGCGTGGCATTCTCTTTACACGAGGCATCGGATTTAACGTCCCCATTCTTACCGGACGTAGCTGCGAACTTGTACATCCTGCACAACCAAACGGACGCCCCACTTTAGCGAGTGTTTTACTGCCAGTCGGAGGAAGACCAATGGTGACCATATTTCTACTCCACAGTCATCCTTCGGGGAACCTCACAATAGGAATATCACTATATATATATATATATACCTTATGTTTGCGGTATACCATCTTTTCCGCAAGTTTATTGTTTTCTGTTTGGTATTAAATTAATAATTAAGATCCATTTTGATACATCTGGTGATCCGTTTATTTGGCAATCGCCATGGCAGTCAGCAGGGTTTAAGAACATCTGTTGTTCGACCTGTTAGTCAAATGCGTTTTGTTAAAATATACTTTTTCACTTTTTTGGTCTTTTGGAAAATGTTGTTTGTGCTGTATTTAGACCCCTCTACCAAGAAATTTGTTTTGCATGCACACGTATAAAAATTGCGGTTTTTATCCAACGCAATCATAGGTTTGAACGTTGTTTTCAATTTAGACTTGACTATATACATATATATATATACATCAAAATTGCACGGCCATTTATTGCACATATTTTCCGAACTTGATTTTCTTAAAAAATTATTAAACTCTGGAACTCGGCTTGGGTTGCATAGAAGAAATGTTAGGTACAAATTGTGTTCATTTTGTCGACACGCGTGTCGCTTAAAAGGTCTGGGATCAGAAAGTGGGATTGGGGCGCCTTAATTTAGTTACAGGGGTAGCCGTTTGCATTCGAAAAAATACCTCCATTCATATATCTTTTCTGTCCAAAATCCGACATATTCGCATTTAGATTACAGGCCAAACACTATTAAGTATGGACTTTGTAAAAAAAAAAATGCCAAACTCTTCGGATGGAAACGTTTATCCGTTAACGGGTAGATTTTTCGTTTAAAAATGGCTCGAGGTAATAACCAATATAAACAAATTTGTCAAAACAATATTGATTCAGTTCATTGGAACGTTATAAATGAAAGGGATAGCACAAGAACACAAGAAGTTCATAGAATTATTCATCGTTGTTCCCGACAGTATATGTTACATTGAAGTCACAATACTTATTGGTGCAAATATCTTGAAAGGGCTTTGTACTCGAATGAAACAGAATTATGGACCTATAAATGTACAGGAGACAGAGTTTTACACTAAAGGGTGCTTAGAATTTCGCTGTATACCATTTATGAATGTGGAGCTTGAAGGCAGACAAAACTGTTCCAGCAAATAATGAGATTATCTTATCATTGAAAAATTTAAAAAGAATGGACAATGTGTGTCATGATTTATCAAAAAGCAAACCCAGTTAAACAAGTAGACCATCCGACCAAATTCCATCTCCATGTGGGCTTCAACTAGAACATGGGTTTGACCATTGGGCCTTACGACATACTCGTGTCGAAGCCTTATATAGCTTACCACTAGTGCGAAATAGGCTTAATCCTAGTCCCCCCATCACACTGAGGGGGAAAAGTGGGACTCGTGCTATTTTTTCCGGGGAGAAAGACTAGATCCATCCAATCCCCCCTCCCAGAAAAAAATTGAAACATGGCTATAGGACATCAGAACAAAATATATGGCGCATTAAAATGGTCTTATCATCAAAATTCAGTACAAGTTCGGACTTGACCATTAATTATATTTCTTAATATTTTATTACTATTTAAAAAAAAAGGGGCGGGGTACCCCCTTGAAGCCAAACCCTTAGGTGCACAATCAAAGTCTAGCCATTGTAAGCAGGAATATATATGGTTTAGGGATTGAGATGAAAATCTGCTACAATGTAAAAAGAAGGAGATGTGGTATGATTACCAATGAGACAACTATCAAACCAAGTTCAAATGAAGTGAAAGTGACCTGCGTACCTGAGGCAATATCTAAAGGTGACTTTATGACCCAAGGGGGTACCTGTTGAAGCCTAATGTTTTGACGTTATTGATCGCGAAAGGAATTATATTATATTAGCCAACATAGCTGTAATAGGCTGTAAATATGCATATGGTAACCGGATGCAGCTAATTCACGTTTTCGCCTTAGTTTGATATTTCATAAGCGAAAACTTGATGGCGATGAAACAAAAAAGATGAAATGACAGAAGTTTACCATTTAATTTTCTCGTTTTCGTTTATTTGCGTTTTTTGTATTTTGCCCATATGCTGTGCGAAATTCAAATGATGGTGTTCACCCAACTTGTTTATTCTGTTCCTCTTACTAGCGAGGCGGTTAAGGGAATACAACCAATTGGCACAGCTCTAGTCTTCAATAAAAATTAATTACAATTTGGACCCGAACAAGTTAGAAAGGTAGAGATGATAGCAACCACTTGCATAATCTAGTGTGGTACTGAAGAATCTTCTTTTGGGTGGTTTAAATTTTGTCCTTCTAGATAAGGTGTAAGATAACTACATATGATGGTATATCTAGTAGATCGTTTATGATCTCGAAGAACATTGTTATACTTTTTTGTACATAAAAGTAACAGGAATTACCAAAATATTAGTCAGTAAAACAGACGGCACATAATTCTGAAAGCGATGTCAAAATGAGTTTGCTACGTGAAGGAAGATAGCACAGGTAGGCTCCACACTTGTTGAATACTGCCACTAATGAAAACATATGCATCTAAAACAACACCTTAGCAGTTATCACGAGAGACAAAAGATACCAAAATGAACATTTCCCTCCCAGAAAAAATTGAAACATGGCTATAGGACATCAGAACAAAATATATGGCGCATTAAAATGGTCTTATCATCAAAATTCAGTACAATAAAATTGAGAATGGAAATGGGAATGTGTCAAAGAGACAACAACCCGACCACAGAACAAACAACAGAAGGTCACCAATAGGTCTTCAATGCAGCGAGAAATTCCGCACCCGGAGGCGTCCTTAAGCTGGCCCTAAACAAATATATATACTAGTTCAGTGATAATGGACGTCATACTAAACTCAAATTATACACAAGAAACTAAAAGTAAAATAATACAAGACTAACAAAGACCAGAGGCTCCTGACTTGGGACAGGCGCAAAATGCGGCGGGTTAAACATGTTTATGAGATCTCAACCCCCTATACCTCTAGCCAATGTAGAAAAGTAAACGCATAACAATACGCACATTAAAAGTCAGTTAAAGAGAAGTCCGAGTCCGATGTCAGAAGATGTAACAAAGAAAATAAACAAAATGACAATAATACATAAATAACAACAGACTACTAGCAGTTAACTGACATGCCAGCTCCAGACCTCAATTAAACTGATTGAAAGATTATGTCTTCATCATATGAATATCAGGCACAATCCCTCCCGTTAGGGTTTAGTATCATACCATCATAAAATATATGAGAAGAGCATAACCCGTGTCATGCAATATGCCCATATGCTGTGCGAAATTCAAATGATGGTGTTCACCAACATGTCAAGTTCGGACTTGACCATTAATTATATTTCTTAATATTTTATTACTATTTAAAAATAAAGGGCGGGTACCCTTGAAGCCAAACCCTTAGGTGCACAATCAAAGTCTAGCCATTGTAAGCAGGAATATATATGGTTTAGGGATTGAGATGAAAATCTGCTACAATGTAAAAAGAAGGAGATGTGGTATGATTACCAATGAGACAACTATCAAACCAAGTTCAAATGAAGTGAAAGTGACCTGCGTACCTGAGGCAATATCTAAAGGTGACTTTATGACCCAAGGGGGGTACCTGTTGTAGTCCCCTATAGAAGCCTAATGTTTTTGACTTATTGATCTCGAAAGGGAATTATATTATATTAGCCAACATAGCTGTAATAGGCTGTAAATATGCATATGGTAACCGGATGCAGCTAATTCACGTTTTCGCCTTTAGGAAAACTTGATGGCGATGAAACAAAAAGATGAAATGACAGAAGTTTACCATTTAATTTTCTCGTTTTCGTTTATTTGCGTTTTTTGTATTTTGCCCATATGCTGTGCGAAATTCAAATGATGGTGTTCACCCAACTTGTTTATTCTGTTCCTCTTACTAGCGAGGCGGTTAAGGGAATACAACCAATTGGCACAGCTCTAGTCTTCAATAAAAATTAATTACAATTTGGACCCGAACAAGTTAGAAAGGTAGAGATGATAGCAACCACTTGCATAATCTAGTGTGGTACTGAAGAATCTTCTTTTGGGTGGTTTAAATTTTGTCCTTCTAGATAAGGTGTAAGATAACTACATATGATGGTATATCTAGTAGATCGTTTATGATCTTGAAGAACATTGTTATACTTTTTTTTGTACATAAAAAGTAACAGGAATTACCAAAAATATTAGTCAGTAAAACAGACGGCACATAATTCTGAAAGCGATGTCAAAATGAGTTTGCTACGTGAAGGAAGATAGCACAGGTAGGCTCCACACTTGTTGAATACTGCCACTAATGAAAACACATGCATCTAAAACAACACCTTAGCAGTTATCACGAGAGACAAAAGATACCAAAATGAACATTTTGTACCATTAAAACGTTTAAACCCGCTGCATTTGTTTGCACCTGTCCTAAGTCAGGAATATGTTCAGTAGTTGTCGTTTGTTGATGTGGTTCATAAGTGTTTCTCGTTTCTCGTTTTTATATAGATTAGACCGTTGGTTTTCCCGTTTGAATGGTTTTACACTAGTAATTTTTGGGGCCCTTTATAGCTTACTGTTCGGTGTGAGCCTAGGCTCCGTGTTGAAGACCGTACTTTGACCTATAATGGTTTACATTTATAAATTTTGACTTGGATGGAGAGTTGTCTCATTGGCACTCATACCACATCTTCTTATATCTATTTAAGCTCATAAGTCGAAACCGAACTCACAACGGCCATGGCAAAAAATGAAAAAAAGACAAAAGACAAACAACAGTATATACAACACAACATAGAAAATTTAAGACTGAGCCACACGAACCTTACCGAAATCCGGGGATGATCTCAGGTACTCCGGAAGGGTAAGTATATGCTGCTCCTCATACGACACCCGGCGGATACGTTGATAAGTTTTATCAAGTGATTAGGCATCACACAATAGCGGATTGGGGATTTAGAAAAAGACTGTAATTTTGAGAAGAAACCACAATAGTTTGAATAGGAGAAATAACAGAAAGGCGTTGCTTAGAAAAAAAAAAGAAGATATAATTCGCCATCCGTACTTATGGTATCTTATACACAAATCAACGTTGTCCATCGTTTTCCTTCGAATGCTATTGAAATTGCATTATATGTTGAGAGGAAATATAAACAAATATTATAAGTGCTCAACTTTGATGAATATGACTGTAACATCACTACACTTTACTGGTTTTGCAATAATTCAGTGCCACACTTGAGTAGGGATTGTATCCTCTTCAAACAACATTTACTTGTGTTCTCAATTTAGCAATTATAACAATCCTGTTTTTGTTATTTGCTTACTTGTAGATATTAGGAATAAAATTCTTTACTTCAAGACAAAGCCACATCTGATATAAGGGATAGAATTCTTAACTTCGAGACAAAGCAAAATCTGATATAAGGGATAGAATTCTTAACTTCGAGACAAAGCCAAATCTGATATAAGGGATATAATTCTTAACTTCAAGACAAAGCCACATCTGATACAAGGGATAGAATTCTTAACTTCAAGACAAAACCAAATCTGATATAAGGGATAGAATTCTTAACTTCGAGTAAGTTTTAAATGATTGTTATAACCAGGGCATTACAATTGGACTTATAGAATGTGTTTATGTGATAGAAGAAGTGCTTGGACGAAAACTGGAGTGTTTCACGGTGGTTTAGTTCAATTGACAAAAAACCTTTTATATAAGGAAGGAGATGTGGTATGATTGCCAAATAGACAACTATCCAATAAAGTCCAAATTACGTGGATTTAAGCAATTATATATATATATACTTACTTGTACTTTGATTTTGGTAATTCAAATCTGAAGTTTGTCAGTTGGCGATTCGGATTTTGTAATTTATGCAAACATTTTCTATTTATTCTAACCGATTGCATTTGATTTTTTTTTCTGTTATGCTATTCAACATTTTCACGAGTACTCCACTCTTCCTGCCAAATCCACACGGCAAGAAAAATCAAGTATAGTTTAGAGTTATCTTTCTTTGAATATATATATTTTTGTATTAAGTGTATTAATGTAAATTTTGTTTTCATGGCCATCCCTTTCCAGATACCTCGAGCTTATATTCTATTCTATCCTATTCTATTTTATTCAATTTATGAACATGTTATATGAGATTCTTTGTGGTTGACATACTTTTGATCTAATTAAATGTAAATTCAAATTGAAAAGTGTTGTCCAGTTTTCGGAAATCCTAGGGAATTGTTGATATATTTTGCATTTATGTGTAATGAATTATAACACATGAATTTGGGATTATTTGACCTACCTTTTTTTTTGCAATTTAACACCGTCTAGACAGGTTCAAGAAAAATAAGTTTTCTGCTATGTATGAAGCCTTCAAAGAAGAAATGGAACTGATTCTTTATATAAACAATTTGTGATAAGAAGTTTCAGATATTTTTACAGGCATTAGTATGGCTGTCCGTCTTTTGACATAATCTTAGGTTTGGTTAGATTTCGGAAATGGATGTCTAGTTAATTTGTCTAAAAGGTTTTAAAGGGGACCGGGTGTTTGTGTGTACATGGACCAAACAATTGAAAATAGCATACTAACTTCAACCAATTGTTTTAACACTTATTTTATTAGAAACATGCTCTCCTTACACGCAAAGACCAAGCGTAAATAGGGATCCCATGTAAGCTTTACTTCTGCATAAGTTTAAAAAAAAAAGATTTTGTTATCAATATAATGTCTGCAAATGACATACAAATCCATGCGAACTGTTTTATTTCTTAACGGTTATATAGTATGAATGCAGCCGTGTAATCTAGGTAAGCCTATAGGTTTCACAATGTACTGCTATAACTTTTTCTTGAGTGTTCAAAGAGTTTGTCTGTCCCTTTTATAGCTTTTCAGTCCCAACACACCATGTCCTTCTTTATATCTGACAGAAACACTAGAACAGTGTATCTGAATGTACTATTTGAGCAATACAAGCTCATTGGGGCCTCTACTTTAGGTATGAATTAACTTTGTTCGGTTGGTGGACCCAAATGTTGTTCAGAATGCTTTTCACAAGGAAGAGTGCTTCTTTACATTTGTTTCTATATCCATATTTTTTTGTTCTTTCCTTTCTTAACGCCTCCATTATTACTTAAGCTTGTTCAGTATAATATACATTCACAATCAGAATTGAGTTACTGAAAATTTGCACAAGTCTTTACAAAACAACGTGTTTTATATGACGTTTTTAGTACATACTTTTAAGATGATTGATTGATTTGTGATTGCTTTACGCCGCATCAGCACATGCTTTAAATGAATTTTATGAATAAATAATAAGTATAACAGAGATATAAGAATAATACAAATATAAGTTTTCAAGTTATAAGAAATAAATAAGGAGTAAAGGCACTTTCCATCGAAAACTTTTCAAAGTATGTTGAGATTTTTACACTGCTGAATGCTTTCTTTCGCAATGGTAACTCACATTAACTTCCATTAAGCGAAATTCCGCTACATGGAAAAAGTTGGTATACAAATTTATATTGAAGCAATTAATATGCATATCAATACATTACAGTGTTCTCGGAATTTCTAAAGAGTTTCTTTCGAATATCAATATTTGTTGTCACATTGACGGACAACCAAAGGAGTTACATATAAAGGTCAGTTAGTATAGCCTACGACTCATATTTAACCATAAGTTCAAAGTCAGTATTTAAATATAATTGTCAATTCACACAAATTTTTCTGGATTTTTTTCTATCATATTAGTTCTATGTATTCATATTTCCAGTAACCCCATATACACAAACCTCTTGCTTTGAAGTATCTTGATACGGATTATGTTCTAATTGATACTTTATGCAGCTAATATGCATAGGCTGAAAATTGTAGATTTTATAGAGACAGACCACAAAATTTTAAAATTATGTTAATTAAATGACAATGCTTAAAGATATAAATACAAATATCCGAAGGACTTAAATGCATGAAATGATGTTCATATATAATAATTATGCATTGATAAAAAGGTAAATAAACGCTTACACTTTACCCTGTAAACATAAATAAGGCGGTGGCGTACACACATTGAGTCAGACAAACGATCTTGTCAAATTTGTCTAGAGGGAGTATCTTAAGTCATGTTCAGTAACATCATCATTTCTACGTTCTGGTTATAATGTGCTTTTAGTATTACTTGTATTATGGAGGCTAAATCTTTAGTTTTGGGATGTTTTCTTTCGTTCGTGACCATTTTAGTTTTGTTTGGTAAGTAACCTTACTCCTGTATGAGAATAATGAAGTCTTCTTTCTTTCAAAGGAATTATTAATTTAAATTTCAAAATAAAAGAAATTATTTTTCCAATTAGTACTTCTTCCCGACGATATAAAAATGATTTCTGTTTAAAAATAAAGAAATCTATTGCCAGCTATTATTTTTTTATTAGTATAACTAGTCGAATCTCTTTACATTGTGAAAAAGGCTTCGAAGCACAAATGGAGGTTGTCTTGATCGTACATGTTTATAGAGACAAAACACACTTGAATGATTTATACAGACAAACGAATTCGGTCACTACTTACATTTTTTTTAAGTAAGACGAAAATTATATTGAGAATACAATATACCTTTTAAAGAAAACACATAGGACATGGTTTCGAGAATTATTAAACATATTTGTCATATTTACGTGCGTTCTATACATTTGCATTTCTATGTGTAGGATATCAAAACTTATATAAAGGAAAGCATAAAAGTTACATATATGTTGATCCGATATTCATAGAGGTTGCTCCGCAGCTGCTTGCAAAATTTCACAAAAATTGGTGAGTTTGTCATTTACGTACTTGACACTTTAATTGACAGTTTTAATTGCGTGTGCTTTTTGTGATATTTGGAAATTCTCACATCCACATAAAAGACACAAACACACAACTTTTTTCTATCGAAGAAGTTGTGGCCATTATCGCAATGTTCGTATTAAATAAAATCTTTGGTATTTATCATAAATCAAATTGTTTGGTCGATTTCCAAAATCAGGAGATGTGTTTGTCTCAGTCACTAGATTTGGATTTTCACAGAATCTAGGGATAGAAATGTTCACGTTGTCTCTTGAAGTTTTTCACTGACAAAAACCCTATTATTAGTCCACTGATTTGTTTTAAAAATATGTAATTCCTTTCATCGGAGTTACGTATGGAGTTTTGAATTTGGTGTACAGCATTATCAGCTGATTAGTTCGCGTCTTACAACATGTGCAGTTGCTATAAAGCATTTTTCACTTTGTTTTCCTCCACATCATTATCTTATGTTCTGTTTTGGTGTACATCAGTGTTCATTGCTTATATAGGTATATAGCATAATCTGCTGTTAATGTTTGGTGTACATACAGCATGAGCTACATTTATTTTTACAACATTATTACCTTCCTATTTGCTGCACAACATTATCTGCTGTCAACTATTGCCGCATATTATCTTCTGTTCTTTTTTACCATACAGCATTTATCCACTTTTCATATTTGCTGTATAACCTAATTTTGTGTTTTCTTTTGCTGTATATAACATCATCAACTGCTTATATCAATGTGCAGCATCATGGGCTGTTTTCCTGTAAAACATCATTATTTACATATAAGTTTATGGTATAACATTATGTGGCTTTTTTAAGTGCACTTCATTATATTTATAGTATATCACTATGAATATAGAGACACTGGGTTTACGTCAATTAAACAGCATCAAAACGAAAAGTAAATAAAAAAACAACATCTAAAGGTACAGTAATAAACGTTCACACAATATCTAAAATTGAAATCTAGAGTCTACTATTTATTTTGTGGTGCAGCAATATGCGCTGTTCTTTTGGTTCTTTGGTTCTTTTGGTTTACAGCATCATCCTCTGTTTGTTTTTGCGGTATAGCTGCATGTGTTGTTCTCTTAAAAGTTATTTTGGTGTACAGTATTATGTTCTGTTTTTTGTGTGGCATAACAGCATCTACTGTTTCTTTTTATGTATAGCAATACAGTTTATTTTTGTGGCATAGCATTCCACGTATACTATCTTTTACGGTTCCTTTAGTTTAAATAGCACTGCATATAGACTCTTTATTGCCTTTTCAATGTCCATTTACATAACCTGCATTTACTTCGCCATCGGTCGATACCTTTTATGTGGACGATTAATATCCACTGTTATCATCCGCCCAGTAGTAAGAGCTTTTGGCTCTGTCTGGCTGCATGATATATCGCCTTTAGTTTGTGAGGAATTGAAAGTTAAATCTTAGTACTAATGTTAGGGTTTAAACTCATACATTCAAAATTGCCTACTAAAAGGACTTTGGTGTTATTAGGTCTTTACACTTTTCGGTGGAACGACCTACTGTATTTGTTCTGATTATTAGGTCTTTCCACTTTTCCGTGGAAAGACCTATTGTATTTGTTCTGATTATTAGGTATTTCCACTTTTTGTGGAAAGACCTATTGTATTTGTTCTGATTATTATTATTTTCTTCCGCCAAATTTTGTTCTCGTAAAATTTTTGTTTCGCAAGATGTCGCTTAGATATTTCTTATATAGTATCATACAGTTTATGCGCTTTTATTTTCACCCATTCTAAGCCGAACAATTTTCTTTGTAGGAGTTATCTCCCGAACACTAGATTTTGACCTTTGCTTTTACCTCATATGTATACATGATAAAGCCATGGGACTTTTGCATTACGTGGCAAGCCACTTGACCTTGGAAAAGCCAACCGGAAGTGACCTGGTGTAAACCGGAAGTAGCTATTTTTTGTACTTATTTAATGTAAAAGTATATTGAACAATATATTTTTGGAATCAGTATCAAGTAAATTGTCAAATAAAACCGGAAGTGACATATTTCAAACCGGAAGTAACAATTTATCTCCTTATTTAGAAACAAATATATAGAAATCATATATTTTGGAATCAGTGTACAATAAGCTATCATTTGACGATGGATATGATATTTCAAACTGAATTTTCGTAGTTCTATATCAAAATTGTTCTTTATAGTGGAAAGACCTTCAATTGTTCTCTGAACAATTGTTTTTAATTTTTTTTTCTTCTTCCACCACTTTTATTTCTTGCGTATAAATTTTGTTTCGCAAGATATCGCTAGATGTTTGGTATATGATATCGAACAGTTTATGCGTCTTTCAAATTTACCTGCGTGAACAAATACTTTTCTTTATAGGAGTTATCTCCCAGAACACTGTTTTCCTTGTGACTGCATCTCCTCCGTAACGCAAAAGAAAGCGACAAATTTATTTTATGAAATTGCTCTTTATATCCTTCGCATGATTTGTCCTATTTTGACCGAGCGATATGAACTCCATATGAGAGTTATTTCCCTTATGCATTTGATATAAGTGATATGCATTTCTATCTTGTAAACCATAAGTGATAGAGATCTAGGATCTTTTGATTTGAGGTCCTTGATCCAAAAATAAGAAAATTAGGTCAAGGTCAGAGGTCAAGGTCATATTTTAAATTTTGATTTTGACTTATTTTCAATTCTTTTCAAAAACCGTATAAGATATCGACAACATATTTTTACTAAATTGTAAGTTGCGACATGTCGTAACACATAAATTTTGGTTGAAAGGGTACGCCAACATTAAATTGGAGTTTTCTCCTCTTATATTAAAAATGAGGCATATAGTGATATAACTCATTAACCATATATAATTAAGACCTATGGTCTTTTGATTTGAAGCCCTTGGTTTATGACCTTGAAATTGAACTCAAGGTCAGGTAAAATTGACGTTCTAGATTTTGACCTTTGCTTTTACCTCATATGTATACATGATAAAGCCATGGGACTTTTTGCATTACGTTGCAAGCCACTTGACCATGGAAAAGTCAACCGGAAGTGACCTGGTGTAAACCGGAAGTAGCTATTTTTTGTACTTATTTAATGTAAAAGTATATTGAACAATATATTTTTGGAATCAGTATCAAGTAAACTATCAAATAAAACCGGAAGTGACATATTTCAAACCGGAAGTAACAATTTATCTCCCTTATTTAGAAAAAATGTATAGAAACCATATATTTATTGAATCAGTATGAAGAAACCTATCTTAGGACGCTAATAGTTACTTAGTTTATAGAATAAATTAGAAGTAGCTTCTCATCAATAATTTAGAAATTGATGTGGAAAGACCTTCAATTGTTCTCTGAACAATTGGTTTTAATTATAAATGAAATTTTTTAAACTAATGTTCATTTGTATTTGGCTTTGCAAAGCTAACGTTTGGACTTCATATCCGATGAACATCTTCTCATTTTGATCTGTAGTTTGCAGTTTGACTTATGTACCTATTATTGTCTTCACACGTTAATTGTTACATTTCTTTATTGTTTAGCAACACCAACTGAAGCTGGTGAATGTTGCCGTTACCGAAGTTTTTTGTATGGCCGCCGGACACATGACTCCAGATGGTGTCCAGTTTTCTGTTGTTATTTCCCGTTATCTGGGACTTATGGCTGTTGTGGTGACATTACAATGCGAGCACCATATCATGACAGATCGGCTTTCTGTAAAGATTGGTTTACGTTCCGATCAAACTTGTAAGTATTTGTAACTATTGATTTTTTCACTAAATATTCAGTTGAAATATTTTAAAACCTGTGAAAAATATATGTTTCAATTAATTTTCTTGCAACATGCAAGAACAATTCTTAAATTTAATTTAATTCTGTTGAAACTGCAGCTGGGTTTTAAAAGTTAGTTAATTAAATATCTCTGAATATATATCAATGTTAACAATTCTTACACAAAACTTAGATTTCTAAAGTATTTACTTCATTTTTATAATAAATGTTATAGCTAGACTTGTTTGAGGTTTACAAAACGAACTTACACAAAAACAATTAAAACTATACAAAAAACAAACACAAAAACATGACAATTCCAAATTTCTGGAGCTGACGATGGTCTCTGTGGCAGTATTTTTGTTATATGAATAAGCAAAGAATTCCACAGAAACTGGTGTTGGCGCTATTTGAACTTGCAATGATTTGAGAGTTTTTCACACCGAACAACCGACCATTATCATTTTTCAAAAGCACAACGGATACGATCATGCACCGCCGTATACGCTGTTACGTTTTTGAAGTCGGTATGAATTTGATTTTTAACAAATTAAAAATTATTGTTTTTACTCCATGTTTAAGGCTTCACTGTGAATTTGAGATAAAAATTAACAACAGCAAAAGCGCTGTGCTTTTGATTTTTATTGGTGTGTAGGGATTTGTGTTATGAATTGATACACTATATCCTCTGTGTGCGAAATCTTCTACTGCATGCTCTTCCCCCATCAAAATAAAATGCTTCAAAATCAAATGTCCCACCTCCCCCTTTCCACCTACATGATACGAGTTATATGAGAAATGAACAGTACAAATTTTAAACACAAATTCACTGAGGTGATTCTAGATGCTTTGAATATCAAAAATATCCTTCTATGTATTTCTTACTATGAAAAATGTCCGTCTGTTAAGTAATTCAAGACAACATATTAATTTGAATAATATAGCTTTTCTTCATGTTTGTTGTGAATCATTTATTTACACTTTATAAATGACACCTATATGTACATGTACTGTTCAAAAGAATGTATAGCTCGGAGATTATTAATATAATTGTTTCTTTTGTAGGTGGGCGCCTATCTTAATAGCTATAATTGCACTACTTATCTTACTGTGTGCCGTATTTGCTTGTTGTCATCTATGTTGTTTTTGTTTCTAACCATGTACCAAATCAAATAAAATCCTATATTTTGTACAAAAAAAAAAGAAAAGTTTGATACAATATTACTTTCATACAACTCATTTGAAAAAGACATAGAAATACATTCATATACGTGTTGTTGTTGTTTTTGTGTAAAATAATGTCTGATATTGTACTATGCTCCTTTAAAAAATGCCTGATATTGTGTTATGCTCTTTAAAACAAAATCATGTCTGATCTTGTGCTTTGAACCTTTAAACTACTGCCTGATATTGCATTATGCTTTTAAAAAAATCTGATATTGTACTATGCTCCTTGTGAGCCCATTTAATGGACAAAGGATATAACATCTTCTTCTTTTGAATAATAATACACGTTCAGTGTTCAGTCTATAATATTGATTTTGATAAAAGTCTACGGCATTTTGTGAAAATAGAATTTTTGACCAAGCAAAGCAGGAACTGCAAGAAAAGATCCGAAATTTCAGGGAGTGTTTTGTGTGTGTAAAACGTTAGTCGGGTTTAAAAGTTGTGTAAATATTTCGAAAAAAACTTTCAGTCATTGTAATCTATCTACCCTGTTGTAAATTCTATGAACAATTGTTATTGTGCAACCATGAATTTTAGTTGTAATGAATATTGCATGCTGATGAACATATAGTTTAAGCTAAGGGACCAACCATTTAACTTCAAGGGTGGATGGGGGTATGGTTTTTGTCTGAGTCAAAATTTAACACTATAAGGTATGGGGAAAATATGGATTCAGAATTTTTTTGTCATCTGCTTGACCACAATATTTTTTCATCAAATTGGGGATCAGAATATTTTTAGGAAAAACCATAACCCCCTTTTGAAGTTAAATGGTCGTTCCTAATAAAGGATCTGAATCAAGTCTGGATCGTACATCAAGAAGGTCAGTCGTGCGCACTGAAATGAGAATCATATATATCTACATACCTCATTTCAAAATATTATACGTTAATAAAATTGTAGTTGTAAGTAACAATATTGTGATTTTTTGTTGTTAACACTTGCATACTAAAAGCAGAAATTAGTAAGAAAACCAAGTATACCAATCGATAAAAGCCTTTCATGGCCTATCAGAACACTCTAAAGCTGTGCACACGTCACCATCTACTAAATTTAGAAATGTTTTAAAGGTTTTTTATGTATCGCTATTGATAAAAATATTAAGGGACGGACTTACAATTTCAATATGACCACAATAATGTGTGGGTTAAAGGTCAATGAGACAGCAAGTAAATAGCACAAGTTCAATAGAATGGACAACAAGAAGGTCACCATAGTCACAAAAAATGCAGATGTAGGAGTCCACGTTGCATGAAAAACCCTAAACGCCTAAAGTATATACGTAAGTGGTGAATTTACCAAATTTGAATTATCAATAAGATGGACATATGTCTAGCAACAAATCCAATTCATTAATTAAATAGAAACTGTTCGAAAATTTTCCAGATTCGGAGGACAATATTCTAAAATACATTGATAAGCCTGCTGACAATAATAATGATGAGGATGTTAATATAGAGGATGATATACCTCTTTGATGATGATATGCAAAGTATTATCGAACTTTTACCACAAATAAAAACTGATATTTTCCTATATTATTGATGATTTGGATTTGGTATCAGATAATTGTCTATTTAATTGACAATTTTGGATGTTGTTGCCGATAATTATGCAGTTTATTACGCCAATGTCCCAGGTTAGGGGAGGTTCAGCACTCACAAACATGTTTAGCCCACCACATTCTATATATACCTGTCTTAAGTCAGGAGCCTTTAATTCAATAGGTATCGTTGGTTGCTATCTGCTACATCACTTTTTATTCACATTCTTGATGTTGTTATGGTACGGTGACACAGCCGACGGACATTATTACACCGCGCACCCGTCATGTAGATATTAACCCAAATACCTACTACCCTTACAATATCTGCAAATGATCTGACTTGGTCTGTTAAAGATTCTATATTGTTGAAAGTGTCCGGTGGAATCGAGTTCCAGTCCATTATAGTATTCGGGATAAAGCTATATTTGAGTGAGTGTTCTGGTTGGAGGTCCGAGGAAATGATATTTATACATGGATTTGGTGTTTCTTCCAGGCATTTTCAAATGCTCTTTTGGTATTTGGGCTTCATTGTGTAGTCCTTTGTGCAAAAGCATTAGCTCTGTGTTCTTCTATCTGTTAATGATGGTGAATTGAGCTGTTTCAGAATCGCTATAATTGATCCAGGTTAATAGTCTGTAATTTTCTGTTATGAACCGGGCCTCTCTCTAGCTTTTGGATATTTCTGATTTCTCCTGGAGATACTGTGTTGTGTAGAATGTTTTTACAGATTTCTTCAATATTCCTTTAGAAATTCGTATATCTTAAGATTAACAATGCTTACAGTTTACGTTTTGATCTATTAAGAGAAAGTTATATTTGAGAAGAGTTTTTAGTGTATATAGAAAATAACTGAGCTTATATTGAGATAATACGTCATCTTGATACTACTCAAAAATCGATATTAATCCAGAAAAGCGCTTCGGACGCATGAAGTTATTTAACGTGTTGTTTTCATTTTTTTAGCCAAATTTCGTTTAGACCTCGTGACGATTAACCATGTATTCATATCTCAGTAATAAAAAAAAAAAACACATCTGTTATGATGTCTCCAACGAAATATTACTAATTTGATCAACAGTCAAGTATTTCCTCATCTCAATCCCATGAAGGCGTACAAATAATTACGATCATGTCTGTAATATAGACCTTGATGGCTCGACAAAGTTGAAATGGTTGAACCTCAATTAAAACATTTGGCAGTTGATTTTTCTCCAGACATAAATCGAAGAAATCTTCTGTAAAACAATTTCTCCCAATATACCAGAATTGTTTAATTTTAACCGAATATCTCATTTGCGTTATATTATCTGAACTTATGTAGGTTAAATAATCTAAAACAGAAGATACGAAACTTGGTGTGGTGGAAAATTTTTGTCTTAGTTTGATGGTCATTTTGCACATGTTGAAAAACTGTTTTATAGTTTCAAACTGTTCGTTTACCTTCAAGAAAGTTTTGATTTGTGGTAAAAGTTCGATAATACTTTGCATATCATCATCAAAGAGGTATATCATCCTCATTATCAACATCCTCATCATTATTGTTGTCAGCAGGATTATCAAAGTATTTTAGAATATAGTCCTCAGAATCTGGAAAACTTTCGAACAGTTTCTATTTAGATAGCGGTGATATGTTATTTTGTTTTTTTTTTTCTATGAGTTGGACTAGCTGTTTTCAAATTCAAAACTGAAGCTTTCGTAAATACGTTTCCATTGATATCTATGCATGTCTGTTTCCCACATGTTTCAACTTCACATGGATTGAATTTAAAAGTTAAAATTCGATTACCATAATGATCAGTGGTTGGCGATGCCAATTACCTCTCATCGCATTAATAACAATTGCATGGGTCCATTGCACAGTGGACTCTTCGGAACAATCGTTTAAAAACAGGAATAAACTAAACAGGTACAATAAATGATACAAGTCACAAAATACAGATCTTTCGTAAAACTATCAAAGGTCAAATAAGAGCAACCCCATATTATTTCTCAAAGGCTTAGAGCTGTCAAAAAATGAAACGATTTTTAAGAAATTAAAATTCATTGCATTTGTAGAACATGAAGTCACAGTAGACTGGACTGAAATAAACGCGAAGTCACAGTACACTTACAGACTAATGTATATTCATTCCATGTAAAAGTATACAGCAATATTTAAGACCATGCTCATTTGATATCAAAGATATATGATTTTGAATAGGGGTTTAATTCATGCTGTGACATTTGTAACAATAATATCTAACTAAATCGTAAAAAACCTTGAAACTAGATCGGATATTCAGACAATACACTCAAATACTTTTAAATTTATTTTTTCATTGTTATGCAACTATGCAATTAATGTATTCCAAATTCATTCTGTAATAAATCATGTCATTAAAAAGTGAAGAATCAATAAAGAAAACAAAATAAACATACCAAACTGAATTTCCTGTTGTCATATGGTGTTACCAAATTGAAGTCACAGTACACTGAGAACGCGGAGGCACGTTTCATAGAGGACACCATTTGTGCATTATATGAAACCGCACGAAATATTATCAAGAGAACAACTATTTTCTTTGTTTATCTTTCGTGTCCAGTTAAAGTATATTTTACAAGTTTTATCACTGTAACATGAATTATAAGCACTTTACATCCCTTGAGAAAAAAGTACAATAACAAAAATATCGAACTCCAAGGAAAATTCCAAACGGAAAGTCCTTTATCAAATGGAAAAATCAAAAGCTTAAACACATCAAACGAATTGAAAACACTGTCATATTTCTGACCTCTTACAGGCATTTCCTTATGTAGAAAATGGTGGATTAAACCTGCTTTTATAGCTAGCTAAACCTTTCACTTGTATGGCAGTCGCATATACTTCCATTATATTGACAACAATGTGTGACCAAAACAAACAGACATAATAGGTAAACATGTCAAAACTGGGGTACAATTGAAACCCCTTGAAGATTTCTTGGGTAACATTCTCAACTCTTGTGTCTTGTCAAGCTTCATGAGCGTTTTCCAAGTAAAATATAATACCGTTGTAAGCTATGCTTATAATTTTACATGAATACAAATACAATGTTTTTCTTTTGTATCTACTAGAAAATACCCGCGAAATATACTTTGGTCCATAATTTGAAGATATATAGTTTTGGTGTAAGGCGATATTAAGATCTTAAATCTTTTTGAAGCGTGTCACAGACGAAATACCACCACTCAATATGACACCCAAAAGAACAGTCTTCCCGACAGAAACTATTGGCATTTGTGATCTAATCATAGGATATGACATTGTTATACCCTGGATGCATTGCACTCATCAAAATAATATGTGTTTTTAAATAACTTTAATTGGTGATATATAGAGTGAAAACTGACTGGGATTTTTCACACAAAATATCCTGACTCTGATTTGGTAAAAACTTTCCAGCCGCACTTCTGTACCCATTTTAACCGAAAACCGAAGTAATCCCTCCACCCTTTTCATGTTGATTTGCTGCGGTTCCCCCGGAAGGAAAAGCTCTTGACGTGTAAAAATCTGTTGTTAAATTGCGTCAAGGGAATGTGTATCACAAAGTGTTTCAGTGTAAGGTCAACATTTACCTTATCTGCTACGAAATAAAATTTAATTTTGCCGGGCAGACGTGCAATGACGGAAATGATGACGGCACGTAAATTTCAGAGCCGAACGTCGTGAAGGACGGTCGATCCGAACTGGCTTTTTTTCCAATTTTAACCCCAAATACCCCCAAAAGATCTTGAAATGAACACATAATAAACTACGCTGGTCATTACCCCTTTGTGGTATAAAACAATATTCGTGGATTTTATGTAAAAGAAGAAAACGCGACACCCAATTTCAATATTCATTTAGTAATTTTGATATCAAACTTTACAACCTTTATTTATTGAGGCCTGTTCATATCATAAGCAAAAGACTTTCCCGTCTCATTTTGAAATAGTAAAAATGACCCATCTATCCTTGTACCCAACAAAAGAAAACAAATGAAGACATTTAGACAACTATAAGCTTGATATCTGACATCTGAAGATATTGGAAGGAATTCCTTAAGTGTCTTATATAATGTTAGAAATTATGCAAAACTAAAATTAATTGACTGTTTCTACGAAAGTATAAAACATATGAAGCTACATATTTTCTTTTCAGATGCATGCAAAAATTCATTTAGAATCCGAAATATCGTCCATTACGTTTACTTTGCATTAACAGCTTTTGATCAGCTCTTTCAACGTTTTAATAGGTTTTGGATTTTCAAATAGAAGAGACATCTATTTTCGAAATGCGCATCTGGTGCTGTAAAATTGGTACCGTTAAAGTTGTGAAACAACTCCAGGTTTTGTTTTGGATATATATATACATGGTACAGCAGCTCAATCTGCGTCCTATATCAGTTTAGAATGTGTATTTACTCCTGATTGTTGTTATGCATTTTATGTAAAAATATAAAACGTTTTCATAAATTGTTAAAACTTAAAGTGTCCTACATAACCTATATTATTATAAGAAAGAAAATAACCTTTCTGCTCTGTTAGGTGTAGAAGGGTCCGTCTAGTATATGATTCATTTCTTCATATAGAACAGCGACTGTAAGAACAATGCAAACCAGTGTTTTGTTTACTAATTAATTTGATATTTTCTACATGAAAAATGAAATAAACAATCTTTCTTGTAAAGAATCTGTGGCTAAACTATCAAAGGTCAAATGAGAGCAACCCCATATTATTTCTCAAAGGCTTAGAGCTGTCAAAAATGAAACGATTTTTAAGAAATTAAAATTCATTGCATTTGTAGAACATGAAGTCACAGTAGACTGGACTGAAATAAACGCGAAGTCACAGTACACTTACAGACTAATGTATATTCATTCCATGTAAAAGTATACAGCAATATTTAAGACCATGCTCATTTGATATCAAAGATATATGATTTTGAATAGGGGTTTAATTCATGCTGTGACATTTGTAACAATAATATCTAACTAAATCGTAAAAAACCTTGAAACTAGATCGGATATTCAGACAATACACTCAAATACTTTTAAATTTATTTTTTCATTGTTATGCAACTATGCAATTAATGTATTCCAAATTCATTCTGTAATAAATCATGTCATTAAAAAGTGAAGAATCAATAAAGAAAACAAAATAAACATACCAAACTGAATTTCCTGTTGTCATATGGTGTTACCAAATTGAAGTCACAGTACACTGAGAACGCGGAGGCACGTTTCATAGAGGACACCATTTGTGCATTATATGAAACCGCACGAAATATTATCAAGAGAACAACTATTTTCTTTGTTTATCTTTCGTGTCCAGTTAAAGTATATTTTACAAGTTTTATCACTGTAACATGAATTATAAGCACTTTACATCCCTTGAGAAAAAAGTACAATAACAAAAATACCGACCTCCAAGGAAAATTCCAAACGGAAAGTCCTTTATCAAATGGAAAAATCAAAAGCTTAAACACATCAAACGAATTGAAAACACTGTCATATTTCTGACTTCGTACAGGCATTTCCTTATGTAGAAAATGGTGGATTAAACCTGCTTTTATAGCTAGCTAAACCTTTCACTTGTATGGCAGTCGCATATACTTCCATTATATTGACAACAATGTGTGACCAAAACAAACAGACATAATAGGTAAACATGTCAAAAACTGGGGTACAATTGAAACCCCTTGAAGATTTCTTGGGTAACATTCTCAACTCTTGTGTCTTGTCAAGCTTCATGAGCGTTTTCCAAGTAAAAATATAATACCGTTGTAAGCTATGCTTATAATTTTTACATGAATACAAATACAATGTTTTTCTTTTGTATCTACTAGAAAATACCCGCGAAATATACTTTGGTCCATAATTTGAAGATATATAGTTTTAGTGTAAGGCGATATTAAGATCTTAAATCTTTTTGAAGCGTGTCACAGACGAAATACCACCACTCAATATGACACCCAAAGAATAGTCTTCCCCACAGAAACTATTGGCATTTGTGATCTAATCATAGGATATTACATTGTTATACCCTGGATGCATTGCACTCATCAAAATAATATGTGTTTTTAAATAACTTTAATTGGTGATATATAGAGTGAAAACTGACTGGGATTTTTTACAAAAAATATCCTGACCCTGATTTGGTAAAAAAAAACTTTCCAGCCGCACTTCTGTACCCATTTTTAACCGAAAACCGAAGTAATCCCTCCACCCTTTTCATGTTGATTTGCTGCGGTTCCCCCGGAAGGAAAAGCTCTTGACGTGTAAAAATCTGTTGTTAAATTGCGTCAAGGGAATGTGTATCACAAAGTGTTTCAGTGTAAGGTCAACATTTACCTTATCTGCTACGAAATAAAATTTAATTTTGCCGGGCAGACGTGCAATGACGGAAATAATGACGGCACGTAAATTTCAGAGCCGAACGTCGTGAAGGACGGTCGATCCGAACTGGCTTTTTTTCCAATTTTAACCCCCAAATACCCCCCAAAAGATCTTGAAATGAACACATAATAAACTACGCTGGTCATTACTCCTTTGTGGTATAAAACAATATTCGTGGATTTTATGTAAAAGAAGAAAACGCGACACCCAATTTCAATATTCATTTAGTAATTTTGATATCAAACTTTACAACCTTTATTTATCAACTGAGGCCTGTTCATATCATAAGCAAAAGACTTTCCCGTCTCATTTTGAAATAGAAAAAAATGACCCATCTATCCTTGTACCCAACAAAAGAAAACAAATGAAGACATTTAGACAACTATAAGCTTGATATCTGACATCTGAAGATATTGGATTTACTCCTGATTGTTGTTATGTATTTTATGTAAAAATATAAAACGTTTTCATAAATTGTTAAAACTTAAAGTGTCCTACATAACCTATATTATTATAAGAAAGAAAATAACCTTTCTGCTCTGTTAGGTGTAGAAGGGTCCGTCTAGTATATGATTCATTTCTTCATATAGAACAGCGACTGTAAGAACAATGCAAACCAGTGTTTTGTTTACTAATTAATTTGATATTTTCTACATGAAAAAATGAAATAAACAATCTTTCTTGTAAAGAATCTGTGGCTGCAATCTTTCATGAAATTTTTCAATGTGTAGAACTGTTACCTTACGGACATTATACAACTGCAGCAGAATTTTAAATAGTAGCTGCAATTATTCTATCCAAACCAATCGAGTGAATGCAACGATACTAATTAATATAGTTAATGCTTAAAATGTAAAGAAGTCAGTCTAATAGAATTATATTACACTAAAATCATATGGATCATATTTATGCTAATAAGTTCGTATTGAATAATTTCTGTGTAAAAGTTTATGATTGATCAGTAACGTAGGGTTTTACAGCTGGTTATCACATGAAAGGGAATTCAATGGAGAAGAATTTAAGACTATTGGACTTTACAACAAGTATGAATGTAGTGAAAATAAAGAAAATTTGAATTGACCCAACACTCTTAGATTTTGTCGAGCCGGCGACTTCTGTCGCAGAAAGCTCGACATAGGGATATTGATCCGGCGGCGGCGGCGGCGTTAATTAACTTTTTAGAAGCTTAATATTTCAGAAGGTGAAAGACCTGGATGCCTAATTCTTTGTATATAGATGCCTTATGATATGAAGTTTCCGTCTGTCATATTTCCATTGCCCTTGATCTCACTTTCATGGTTCAGTGACTACTTGAAAAAAAAGTTCAGATTTGTTGTAATGTTAATTTCTCTCTTATTATGAGTAATAGGATAACTATATTTGGTATGTGCGTACCTTGCAAGGTCCTCATGCCTGTCAGACAGTTTTCACTTGACCTCAACCTCATTTCATGGATCAGTGAACAAGGTTAAGTTTTCGTGGTCAAGTCCATATCTCAGATACTATAAGCAATAGGTCTACTATATTTGGTGTATGTAATGATTGTAAGGTGTACATGTCCAACTGGCATGTGTCATCTGACCTTGACCTCATATTTATGGTTCATTGCTCAATGTTAAGTTTTTGTGTTTTAGTCTGTTTTTCTAATACTGTATGCAATAGGTCAACTATATTTGGTGTATGGAAATATTTTACGATGTACATGTCAGTCTGGCAGGTTTTATTTGACCTTGACCTCATTTACATGGTTCATTTCTCAATGTTTTTGTGTTTTGGTCCGTTTTTCTTAAACTTTAAGCAATAGGTCAACTATATTTGATGCATGGAATGATTTTAAGGTGTACATATCTGTCTGGCAGGGTTCGTCTGACCTTGACCTCATTTTCATGGTTCTTTGGTCAATATAAAATTTCCATGGTTTGGTCTGATTCTTTTATATCATAAGCAATAGGTCATCTATATTTGGTGTATGGAATGATTGTATTAAAGGTGATTTTACGTTTCTGGACTTTTTTCAATGTCAACTTCAATTTTGTCTGCTGTGTAGCTCATGAAAATAATTTCAAAAACAAGAACGGCTATCACTGAAATCCATATACATGCAATTCGCTAAATTTACTAAATGGGGGTACGCTGCTATTTGACTGCAAGGTCCGAGGATGGTGATAGCTTGATCAGAAGTATTTCGATTTTGGTTTGATTAAGATTGAACATCGTGATTGTTAATATATTTAAATATTACAAATTATACTGAAATGAGGTTGAAAAGTGTATGCTAAACGGCCTAAACTATGATTAAAATTCAAGCAAGCTATCTTTGGAGGGTTTTGCTTTTTTTTCTGTTAAACCGTTTATAGTTCATTAGCTGTCAAACATTATGAGGTCTTCTCTAGCGTGTTGTCTCTACACCGCTAGGGTCACTGATGAAGGCTACGCCACAAATTGTGTCTGGTACACTGAAATTCGTATACCACACAACTGGTGCTTTACAATTCCAAAGAAACTGCTGAACAGATGAATTGAACTTTCCGTTGACGGTCGTTCTTTAACGGCCATAAAGGAGAAGCTTCAGATACACTAGAAAATGGTGAAAAAGTAAATTTTCTCCATATCCATTTCAATTTTAAAATGAATTTTCATCTATTTTTTCCTAATGTTTACCTATCTCTTATTTCATGTACATGCATCAGAGCTTTGATGCTGCAATATTAAAGAAGAAATATGAATCATTTGCAACGTCTGATTTTTTTAAATGTGAAAAGTAATTCGAAGTAAATATTTTTTTCCGTTCGTCTGACTGTTTTTTATTAATAGTATAATTATCTTCATAAGGAAAGAGCAAGAGTAATGTTATGATACCGAATAAGATTAAGGTCTTAAATTACTCTTTACGTTAAGCTTACAATAGGAAAATCGAAGTAGATTCGTAATTACATAACATGGTTTATCAATTAATTATAGTTCCATGAAGTACAGCATACATTTCATCTTAATTGGTCAATGTGGTGAATTGATATTGTTTGAAGATTTTAATAAGGTACGCGATCTTAAATGCATATAACCTGTTGTAGTATATGCTAGTAATTGTATGTACAAGACAATGAACCTATAATCGTAAGTTTTCAAAATCACCTTTAATATTGTTATTTTAATTGCCTGATAGCTTTAAATGAAGATCCATTAAACTGGTCATAATTAATCTGCAGAACATTCACAGACTAGTGAGTTTTTTCAGCAATGATAATGAGTATTTGAATATCAAACTGTAAATGTCTTTTGTGATTTATAAGGAAGAGAATAGAACAAAAAGAAAATTAGGTTAAGATTTAAATGTTGAAAATGCGATTTTGACACAACGTTGCCCAAAGAATAGCTAGTGTGAAGTCAGACACGATACATATTAACCAGATTGAATACTATCACCAACCTCAATACAAAGATGCATTTCTTAAGCCTGATCAAACAATTTGACGAAGTTGCTCATACATGTGAATACAGATTCTTGCTATAATTTTGCGGGTTTATTTGCTAGATTTGAAAAGAGGATTGATTAATTGATTTCTGCTTTCTTAACGGCTGTTGGTAAATTTCATGAATGGCCTTTACAAAAAAAGTTTGAAGGTTCAAGGGCAATAAAAACAGGACATCGAAGAAAAAGCATAACACAGTATGGCTAAAAATGAAAAAGTACTAGTATATTCAAACAAACGTCGACAAAACATAAAAAGGTTGATCCATATGATCCTGCCAAATACTGGGAGTTTAAATTCTGTGCTTTTGAAGAATGAACTTTCATGCTCCCACACGTTGGATATGCAGGATCACCCAGAGAAAAATAGTGATGTGTCAAATTAGGTGACAAATCATATAGGCTATGAAAGATGAAGACCAGCTACATTATATTGAACTTGTGTTTTGTTATATGTGTCATAAATATTTCGTAATTCTGATTTCCCAAAGGAGTTGGTTTATATTACTTCAGTTTTGGGTTAGATTACTTGGTGAAGGAAACAGTAGAACAAAGGATAAACCACAATCCTCTTTCACAAACTAAAAGGCCAAGGAACAATGTATTAAAAAAAAAAAAAAACAACAGCGAGTCCCTACCGTCGTCGTGATATACTGTAGTAATATACGGAAATCGACCAGCTACATAAATTATACTGAGTCACCGAGTCCCTATTGCCTTCGTACTATACTATAGTGATCTGTGGAATCGAACATCTACCAGGATTACCGAGCCATCGAGTCCCTATCGTCATTGTGATATCTTGCTCTGATCTGTAGCTATAGACCATTTTCATAGATTACTCAGCCACCGAGTCCCAACTGTCGTCGTGGTGTAATATAGTGATCTGTAGATTTTAACACAACCTATATTACTGGGCCACCGAGGACCTACTCTATTCATGGTACCCTGGAATGATTTATATAGATGTCGAGTAAACTACTTATATATTTTCGACCACGGATTTCCCTACTGGAGTTGTGCTTTTCTGTAGTGATATGTAGTCGTCGATTAAATACCTCTAATACTATGCCACCAACATCCTACCGTCATGATGGAATCCTGATTGATTTGTAACTATCGACCACCTAGCGAGAAAAATCGGCCAACTCTAGTTGTTGTGTCCAAAATATGTAAAGCGGAAGTTTAATTAATTTTAAAATTTTGATATGTAAAATTCAACTGTTTCAAAAAGACAGTTTGCACCTCTGTCGTACTTCATTCGTAAACTAATTTCTAAGTATTTTACTGAGAAAAACTAATGCCAATTTAAACTTACTTTGGAAAATCAGTAACTCCGGTAACTTCTAAATATTAGGTTTTGGTTCCATATAGCAATATGGTATTGAAACTACTGAATGTAACTTAGCAAAAATTGAGGTGGTGTCGGTTCGATATTCTTTTTCAATGTCAACTTCAATTTTGTCTGCTGTGTAGCTCATGAAAATAATTTCAAAACAAGAACGGCTATCACTGAAATCCATATACATGCAATTCGCTAAATTTACTAAATGGGGGTACGCTGCTATTTGACTGCAAGGTCCGAGGATGGTGATAGCTTGATCAGAAGTATTTCGATTTTGGTTTGATTAAGATTGAACATCGTGATTGTTAATATATTTAAATATTACAAATTATACTGAAATGAGGTTGAAAAGTGTATGCTAAACGGCCTAAACTATGATTAAAATTCAAGCAAGCTATCTTTGGAGGGTTTTGCTTTTTTTTCTGTTAAACCGTTTATAGTTCATTAGCTGTCAAACATTATGAGGTCTTCTCTAGCGTGTTGTCTCTACACCGCTAGGGTCACTGATGAAGGCTACGCCACAAATTGTGTCTGGTACACTGAAATTCGTATACCACACAACTGGTGCTTTACAATTCCAAAGAAACTGCTGAACAGATGAATTGAACTTTCCGTTGACGGTCGTTCTTTAACGGCCATAAAGGAGAAGCTTCAGATACACTAGAAAATGGTGAAAAAGTAAATTTTCTCCATATCCATTTCAATTTTAAAATGAATTTTCATCTATTTTTTCCTAATGTTTACCTATCTCTTATTTCATGTACATGCATCAGAGCTTTGATGCTGCAATATTAAAGAAGAAATATGAATCATTTGCAACGTCTGATTTTTTTAAATGTGAAAAGTAATTCGAAGTAAATTTTTTTTTTCGTTCGTCTGTTTTTTATTAATAGTATAATTATCTTCATAAGGAAAGAGCAAGAGTAATGTTATGATACCGAATAAGATTAAGGTCTTAAATTACTCTTTACATTTAGCTTACAATAGGAAAATCGAAGTAGATTCGTAATTACATAACATGGTTTATCAATTAATTATAGGTCCATGAAGTACAGCATACATTTCATCTTAATTGGTCAATGTGGTGAATTGATATTGTTTGAAGATTTTAATAAGGTACGCGATCTTAAATGCATATAACCTGTTGTAGTATATGCTAGTAATTGTATGTACAAGACAATGAACCTATAATCGTAAGTTTTCAAAATCACCTTTAATATTGTTATTTTAATTGCCTGATAGCTTTAAATGAAGATCCATTAAACTGGTCATAATTAATCTGCAGAACATTCACAGGCTAGTGAGTTTTTTTCAGCAATGATAATGAGTATTTGAATATCAAACTGTAAATGTCTTTTGTGATTTATAAGGAAGAGAATAGAACAAAAAAGAAAATTAGGTTAAGATTTAAATGTTGAAAATGCGATTTTGACACAACGTTGCCCAAAGAATAGCTAGTGTGAAGTCAGACACGATACATATTAACCAGATTGAATACTATCACCAACCTCAATACAAAGATGCATTTCTTAAGCCTGATCAAACAATTTGACGAAGTTGCTCATACATGTGAATACAGATTCTTGCTATAATTTTGCGGGTTTATTTGCTAGATTTGAAAAGAGGATTGATTAATTGATTTCTGCTTTCTTAACGGCTGTTGGTAAATTTCATGAATGGCCTTTACAAAAAAAGTTTGAAGGTTCAAGGGCAATAAAAACAGGACATCGAAGAAAAAGCATAACACAGTATGGCTAAAAATGAAAAAGTACTAGTATATTCAAACAAACGTCGACAAAACATAAAAAGGTTGATCCATATGATCCTGCCAAATACTGGGAGTTTAAATTCTGTGCTTTTGAAGAATGAACTTTTCATGCTCCCCACACGTTGGATATGCAGGATCACCCAGAGAAAAATAGTGATGTGTCAAATTAGGTGACAAATCATATAGGCTATGAAAGATGAAGACCAGCTACATTATATTGAACTTGTGTTTTGTTATATGTGTCATAAATATTTCGTAATTCTGATTTCCCAAAGGAGTTGGTTTATATTACTTCAGTTTTTGGGTTAGATTACTTGGTGAAGGAAACAGTAGAACAAAGGATAAACCACAATCCTCTTTCACAAACTAAAAGGCCAAGGAACAATGTATTAAAAAAAAAAAAAAAACAACAGCGAGTCCCTACCGTCGTCGTGATATACTGTAGTAATATACGGAAATCGACCAGCTACATAAATTATACTGAGTCACCGAGTCCCTATTGCCTTCGTACTATACTATAGTGATCTGTGGGAATCGACCATCTACCAGGATTACCGAGCCATCGAGTCCCTATCGTCATTGTGATATCTTGCTCTGATCTGTAGCTATAGACCATTTTCATAGATTACTCAGCCACCGAGTCCCAACTGTCGTCGTGGTGTAATATAGTGATCTGTAGATTTTAACACAAACTATATTACTGGGCCACCGAGGACCTACTCTATTCATGGTACCCTGGAATGATTTATATAGATGTCGAGAGTAAACTACTTATATATTTTCGACCACGGATTTCCCTACTGGAGTTGTGCTTTTCTGTAGTGATATGTAGTCGTCGATTAAATACCTCTAATACTATGCCACCAACATCCTACCGTCATGATGGAATCCTGATTGATTTGTAACTATCGACCACCTAGCGAGAAAAATCGGCCAACTCTAGTTGTTGTGTCCAAAATATGTAAAGCGGAAGTTTAATTAATTTTAAAATTTTGATATGTAAAATTCAACTGTTTCAAAAAAGACAGTTTGCACCTCTGTCGTACTTCATTCGTAAACTAATTTCTAAGTATTTTTACTGAGAAAAAACTAATGCCAATTTAAACTTACTTTGGAAAATCAGTAACTCCGGTAACTTCTAAATATTAGGTTTTTGGTTCCATATAGCAATATGGTATTGAAACTACTGAATGTAACTTAGCAAAAAATTGAGGTGGTGTCGGTTCGATATTCCTGTTTCATATTATGAAGTGTCGTCGGTCACAGGTTTACAGTTCATGTTCCACCTACAATTTGGTCGCTAGCTTTTCATCCCCTCATTTTAACAAACGTACAACACAAAAAGGTCACTCTATTGGCCAATCGAATCTAAAATGTCAAATGTTGTTCCACTATTTTAAAATGTTATCCTTAGAAAGTCGCGATGAATATGTTTTTTTGGATCAAATATCAAAAATACTACAGTAGAACGTCTTAAATGTTTTTCTTCGGTTCTCAAACTTATTGCATTAAAGGTAAACTGAAAAAAATCACTAGCCCAGCATATTTCTGTCATCTCGTTTATATTCAGATATATATAGAACACTTCTATAACACAAAACTAAACAGTTACAAGATACAGAGAATGAGATTTAAAGTATGTTGTGTTGATGGCAATATAACATAATACAATACAATACAACACGTCTCACCTTTTACACACAAGTACTTTCTTTAATGGTCTCTGTTAATGAATTCTTTTTTTCAGACTTAGTCGGGCTGGTGAGGGCACAATTTTGAGCTTGCCACATTGTATACTTTGTCTTTCATTTATGACCGTGTTTTGACATCTTAATATCGTTCGGTTCCTTTGTCTACTGTCTCAATAGTTAAAACACAAATATCTGCTTATTCAAAGAAAGTTATAGAAAGAGTTATAAAAATCCTAGTCCAGAAATGGAATAAAACACGAATTAGACAAATAAAAGTCATCGAGTCATTTTGTCCTAAATACTTTTACATTCCGGCTGAATTATCTTTTACCACGTGCTACTCGTTTAAAAATATTTGAAAGGAAATGTGTAATTTATTCATAAAAACTCGGATTTCTATTTTTGTTTAAAAAAAAGGAGTTTTTTTCAGAAGTATGGTGAGTAAATATTAGCTTTTGATACAATTAGTCTTTGTTACAAGTATGTAGTTGATATAGTTTATGAACTCAACGTTTTACAAAAAAAAAACATGAGATAGGGAGTGATGATTACATTGTTTATGATTATGCAATATTGATGTGTTTATTACAAAGCAAAATATAAAGTTATCTACATAAAGTATCAATGACCTGAAGAGACTTAATTTTATAAGTATCAAACACTCTTTTTCTGGTGATACATTGAGTTTTAACACACGACAAGCATAAAATTATGAAGACACTTGTCAGGTTTTAAACCATGCATATGTTGCCCTTCACAATTTTTTGTTGCTGGGTTGCCTTCCCAATAACGTATACCAACAACACTTTTTATTCGTAATTCTGCGTCATATAACCATTTGGGGTGTGTATACAGTTCTTAATCCGCGTTGTTGGTATGCATGTTATGTTAAGAGATAAAAGTTCTCATAAACTGTTAATTTGCACTGTCCAATATAGCATATATTATTATAAAATTGATATTTATATATGGATTTAGTCACGTATATAATTCATTTCCTCATATTGAACAGCGATAGTAAGAACAACGCAAACCAACCCATTGTTGGTTATTCTAATATGACGTTCTTCAAACGCTTTGAGTACACAACCGTGGTAAAATGTGAATATATTGTTTGTGCTCTTTCTGATCATACTCCCATGTCATATGCTTTTTTATGAATGAGCTACCCGACGTCATTGAACGATGACGTAAGAATATAAGCATTTTCCGGGAAAAAGCACGACTGTGAAACCGAAAGTCATCAAAACAAGGAAACATAAACAAACGATGATAAAATGTGTTATAAGCCAATTTTTTACATAGAAGTAAAATTATCATTTAACTTCATCCAAACCTATCAAATACGTTATTGTAAATAGTTTAAGCATGTCACTAGTTCAGTTTGCTCTGTTAACGGGAACGGCAAATATTTGCCTTCATCTAGAGCGCTTCGATCCAAAAGAATTGCCGTATTTGTCCTATTAGAATAGAAATAATTCATGGGTGCTTAAATTTATACTGATTTTACCACGGGTTTGCCCTTTATGCGGCGGTAAAATATTTAGCATAAAGGGCCAACCCGTGGTAAAATCAGTATAAATTCAAGCCCCATGAATTATTTCTTAAATAATTTTATATTTTCCACATGCAAAAATTAATTAACCAATCATCTGTTGATTTTCCTGTAAATATTTCAATGTGTAGAACAGGGACATTTAAGGAAAAAACGCAATTGCATTAGAATTTCAAATGCTGTTAGATAGACCCCCAGTTGCTGCAATTATTATCTTACCTTAACCAATCGTATGGATGAGGAAATACAAATCAATTTAGTTGATACTAAAATGTAAAGATTTAAGATTTTTATAGTATTTCATTGGACTAACAGCATATGTATATTAGAAGTTATCTAAAATAAATCAATCAACTGAACATGCCGTACGGTGACCTATAGTCGTTAATTTCTGTGTCATTTTGGTCTCTTGTGGACAGTTGTCTCATTGGCAATCATACCACATCTTCTTTTTTATATGTAAAAACCAACTTCCGTATTCGAAGAAAATGGTGGGTTAACCCTGTTTTTAAGGCTAGATAAACCTTCCACTTGTATGCAAGTTGTATATAGTTCCGTTATACTGACAAAATTTGGTAAGCAACTCACACAAATATAATTGGTTAATGTGACAATAATTGGGATTCAGCAGCCAAAACTATGTAAACATACATCACATGACCTTAGATGAATTTTTGAACATTTAGCGCCTAACGATTTTATGTATTTACACATCCCTGGATTTGAAACGTTACGGTTTGAGCGTTCCTGATGAAGGTAAATTTAGCAAAGCTCTTCGGACGCACGACATTTATAAAGTGATATATATTTAACTTAATGTGTTCATATTGAATAATTTCTGGCAACTGTATGTAATTGATCAGTAACTCGGTTTTATTAGTTCAATATTTACAACTTGTCATCTTATGAAAGGCAATACTGTTAAGGTGCATACTCCCTCAGTCAATGATGACATTAAACGTTTTTAACTGTTCAGTGAAGCTCCCTTTTGATTCATTACTATTCAAAAGTTTAATTTTCTTACCTTTTTAGACTTAGTCTTGAGTGTTTTTCATGAAAATTATTTCAAAATACGTTTTGGAACGCACTGAAATCAATAAAAACGTTAATGATTTCCTTAAGGGTAACGCTGCTGGTTGACTGTCAAGGTTAGGGTCAGTTTTGTGTCCAGTATTTCGGTTTTGGTTTGATTAAGATTAATAATTGTGGTTGTTAATATGTTTAAATATTACAATTACAATTACATGTATACTAATATGAGGTTGCAAAGTTTATACTAACCGGCTAAAAACTATGATTAAAACTTAAACAGACAATTTTTGGATTTTTTTCTCCTTTTAAACCGTTTTAGTTCTGTAGCTGTCCAAATTTAAAAGATCTTGCTATTTCCAAACATTTGGTCTCAAGCGTCCTTGTTGAGGGTTACACCCCAAGAAGGATCATGTATATATATACATTATTAGGTCAATGTCAGAAAACTATCAACTTTTTTGTATGAGGAGGCCTAAAATTGAGAAGGGCTAGGTTTATCTGAATTTGACCTAATATTGTTTTAATACTGCAGATCAAAATGGCTAGGTATGAAAATGTTAACACAAGATTAAAACGTATTTTCCATCCCTAAACGAACCCCAATTTTTGAAGAAAAATGACGTGAAATGAAATCGACATTGCACGAAATATCACTTTGCTACTATAATTGGTAGGTAAGGACAAAGGAAGCGTTTTAGCTGCATTATAGAGTGAAATTCGTAATTGGTAAACTGATGCCTTTTTATTTCAAATAAAACTGCTAAACAAATGCAAATAAACTCATCATAGATACCAGGATTGAAATTGTGTACGCCAGACGCGCGTTTCGTCTACAAAGGCCTCATCAGTGACGTTCAAATAAAAAAGTAAAAAAATAAGGCCAAACAAAGTACAAATTTGAAGAGCATTGAGGACCCAAAATTTTGCCAAATACAGCTACGGTAATCTATTCCTGAGGTAGAAATGCAATGAACTCTTCAATTACGGTTTTTTGTACGATACTATTATCTAAAACCAGTAAGACGAACGGAAAATGAAAAGTCTTTGAATGTTTGACAGTAGAACAACACAATCTGCGGTGAAAATGAAGTCATAAAGGAAAATTGTCCATAAGCACATGTTCTCCATAACCCTTCAACTCCTAAATCAATTTGCTCTTACAACGTTTCATGGTTTTTAACCTTACCCTTATTTCTCGTACATCATAAGAGCTTTGATAATGCAATATTAATAAAATTTGCTGCTTTTGATGTTTTAAAATGTGAAAATCAATTTCAAGCAAATATTTTTTCCGTTTGTTACTGTTTTTAAATAATAGTATCATTATCTTCATAGGAAACAACAAGTGTTAATGTGACGATTAAAATAAGCTTGAGGTCTTAAAAACTATTTGCAATAAGCTGACAACAGGATAATCGAAATGGATTTATTTAGATGAAATGGTGAACCACCCAATTACAGTTCCATAAAGTATAGCATAAATTTCTACTTAATTGGTCATTGTGGTGAAATCATATCGTTAGATGAATTTAATCAGGTTCGCGATCTTACAATATTTGATCTTGATTATATAGAATATGGTAAAGTGCTTTCGACCAATGCAATTGCGTGATTTTTAATTCTTGATTATCAAGAATGAAAGTTAAAATGTTCTTAGTGAGGGATTATCCTATTGTTTAGTTACAATTTATAAGTAGAATTTCTTTCAATTACTTAAGAACTGTCTAGAAGTATATTTGTCAGCTTGACTTTCAAATATTCGGCTTTGAGCGTTCCTGATGAAGATTAATCCAAAAAAGTGCTTCGGACGCATGAAATTTATAAGGTGTTGTTTTAATTTTTTGGAAGGATTTCTGATAGAATAAAAAAAAACGAAAGCGGATTGAAGTTAAAATCAAATTTAATAACTGGCGGACTGCTAATTTATTCAAAAGGCTTTGATAAATAAAGGCAACAGTAGTATACCTGTGTTCAAAAGTCATAAATCGATTGAGGGAAAACAAATCCGGGTTACAAACTAAAACCGAGGGAAACACATCAACTATAAGAGGAAAACAAATGAACAACAGGAACACTGAAGTGCAACAAAACAAACGCCAATATACATAGAAACGAACTATTTGATAACAACTGCCATATTCCTGACTTGGTACAGGACATTTTAAGAAAAATAAAACAGTATATAAAGTAGCAAACCCAATAAATCAATTCAGCCTAAACATTTAGCTAACCTGCTTACCAAAATTCAGACCATTTTACAATATTCTAAGAAATGGTAAGTCAATGGAAAGGTATATACTATATAATTTAATGCGAGGACTATCCAATTTAGCACATATTAACAAATCATATAATTAATCTATTGATAGTTGATTTTTACAGAATACTTGTTTCACATTTGTTTGTAAAACGAAGTAAATAAAAAAAGATTAATTAACTAAGTACTATGTAAAATCGACATGTATGGCCATATATAGTCTAGTGTCAAAAGCATTCTAAACTCGACTATCAATAGATTTTAAGTAAGATTTCATGTTTGGAAAACCTTTTGTAATTTCATAGTAAAACTTAAGATATATTTTTCAAAATTTCAGTACAGGTGGTGCAAGTTTTTCAGACATTATCACAGTGCTTCAAATCCTGATGAAAGGTATCATTTTCCTATAGCAGGTTTTAATCAAATAGATCGTCATCACCATCAATTTATGTGATGTAAAAACAAGTATATCTACAATTTCTCGATCAATCAGTTTGAGTTTCCCTTCAAAAAGTTTCATACAACATACATTTGTGTTCTGTCGTTTTATTAGTGATCTTGTTTTTAAAATGATTTTTGAAATCTAAAGATTTTAAAAGTATGACATTTTAAAATCATTGTGAAAACTAATTACATTAATTTGATTTAGAACACAAATTTTCATTCCAAAATAGCCCGGGCACTTATTGTTCTAAACATACCTTGATTGCAATACAATTTGCTAAGAAGGAGAATTAGTTTTTAATTGCATAACCTGTTGAATTACATAGAAGTAATTTTATATACATGACAATGAATCGTTAACCGTAATTTTTCAAAACCACCTTTTAAACCGTTTTAGTTCTGTAGCTGTCCAAATTTAAAAGATCTTGCTATTTCCAAACATTTGGTCTCAAGCGTCCTTGTTGAGGGTTACACCCAAGAAGGATCATGTATATATATACATTATTAGGTCAATGTCAGAAAACTATCAACTTTTTGTATGAGGAGGCCTAAAATTGAGAAGGGCTAGGTTTATCTGAATTTGACCTAATATTGTTTTAATACTGCAGATCAAAATGGCTAGGTATGAAAATGTTAACACAAGATTAAAACGTATTTTCCATCCCTAAACGAACCCCAATTTTGAAGAAAATGACGTAAATGAAATCGACATTGCACGAAATATCACTTTGCTACTATAATTGGTAGGTAAGGACAAAGGAAGCGTTTTAGCTGCATTATAGAGTGAAATTCGTAATTGGTAAACTGATGCCTTTTTATTTCAAATAAAACTGCTAAACAAATGCAAATAAACTCATCATAGATACCAGGATTGAAATTGTGTACGCCAGACGCGCGTTTCGTCTACAAAGGCCTCATCAGTGACGTTCAAATAAAAAAGTAAAAAAATAAGGCCAAACAAAGTACAAATTTGAAGAGCATTGAGGACCCAAAATTTTGCCAAATACAGCTACGGTAATCTATTCCTGAGGTAGAAATGCAATGAACTCTTCAATTACGGTTTTTTTTGTACGATACTATTATCTAAAACCAGTAAGACGAACGGAAAATGAAAAGTCTTTGAATGTTTGACAGTAGAACAACACAATCTGCGGTGAAAATGAAGTCATAAAGGAAAATTGTCCATAAGCACATGTTCTCCATAACCCTTCAATTCCTTAATCAATTTGCTCTTACAACGTTTCATGGTTTTTAACCTTACCCTTATTTCTCGTACATCATAAGAGCTTTGATGATGCAATATTAATATAATTTGCTGCTTTTGATGTTTTGAAATGTGAAAATCAATTTCAAGCAAATATTTTTTTCCGTTTGGGTTACTGTTTTTTAAATAATAGTATCATTATCTTCATAGGAAACAACAAGTGTTAATGTGACGATTAAAAATAAGCTTGAGGTCTTAAAAAACTATTTGCAATAAGCTGACAACAGGATAATCGAAATGGATTTATTTAGATGAAATGGTGAACCACCCAATTACAGTTCCATAAAGTATAGCATAAATTTCTACTTAATTGGTCATTGTGGTGAAATCATATCGTTAGATGAATTTAATCAGGTTCGCGATCTTACAATATTTGATCTTGATTATATAGAATATGGTAAAGTGCTTTCGACCAATGCAATTGCGTGATTTTTAATTCTTGATTATCAAGAATGAAAGTTAAAATGTTCTTAGTGAGGGATTATCCTATTGTTTAGTTACAATTTATAAGTAGAATTTCTTTCAATTACTTAAGAACTGTCTAGAAGTATATTTGTCAGCTTGACTTTCAAATATTCGGCTTTGAGCGTTCCTGATGAAGATTAATCCAAAAAGTGCTTCGGACGCATGAAATTTATAAGGTGTTGTTTTAATTTTTGGAAGGATTTCTGATAGAATAAAAAAAACGAAAGCGGATTGAAGTTAAAATCAAATTTAATAACTGGCGGACTGCTAATTTATTCAAAAGGCTTTGATAAATAAAGGCAACAGTAGTATACCTGTGTTCAAAAGTCATAAATCGATTGAGGGAAAACAAATCCGGGTTACAAACTAAAACCGAGGGAAACACATCAACTATAAGAGGAAAACAAATGAACAACAGGAACACTGAAGTGCAACAAAACAAACGCCAATATACATAGAAACGAACTATTTGATAACAACTGCCATATTCCTGACTTGGTACAGGACATTTTAAGAAAAATAAAACAGTATATAAAAGTAGCAAAACCCAATAAATCAATTCAGCCTAAACATTTAGCTAACCCGCTTACCAAAATTCAGACCATTTTACAATATTCTAAGAAATGGTAAGTCAATGGAAAGGTATATACTATATAATTTAATGCGAGGACTATCCAATTTAGCACATATTAACAAATCATATAATTAATCTATTGATAGTTGATTTTACAGAATACTTGTTTCACATTTGTTTGTAAAAGAAGTAAATAAAAAAGATTAATTAACTAAGTACTATGTAAAATCGACATGTATGGCCATATAGTCTAGTGTCAAAAGCATTCTAAACTCGACTATCAATAGATTTTAAGTAAGATTTCATGTTTGGAAAACCTTTGTAATTTCATAGTAAAACTAAAGATATATTTTCAAAATTTCAGTACAGGTGGTGCAAGTTTTCAGACATTATCACAGTGCTTCAAATCCTGATGAAAGGTATCATTTTCCTATAGCAGGTTTAAATCGAATAGATCGTCATCACAAATTTTCATTCCAAAATAGCCTGGGCACTTATGTTCTAAACATACCTTGATTGCAATACAATTTGCTAAGAAGGAGAATTAGTTTTAATTGCATAACCTGTTGAATTACATAGAAGTAATTTTATATACATGACAATGAATCGTTAACCGTAATTTTTCAAAACCACCTTTTAATATCGTTATTTGAATTGCCTAATACTTAAACAAAGATCCATTAAACTTGTCAAGTAACTAATAATCAGCAGACCTTCACATGTTAGTGAGTTTTACAGCAACGATAATGAATACTTAAAATATTAGAATGTAAATGTCTTTTCTTATTAATAATGAAAAGAATAGTTAAACTGAGATAAAAACTAACGCCACTTTTGATTTACTATGGATTAATTTTATACGTTTAACAACAATGTTTGCGGATTCGTGGTTAAAGGTTAACAAATAATATCTTACCAAGTCGGGAGCCTGTAATTCAGTGGTTGTCGTTTTTCTGTATATCATGTGTATTGTATTGTACATAAATCAGGCCGTTATTTTTCTCTTTATTTTTTTACATTTGTCATTTCGGGGCCTTTTATAGCGTACTGTGCGGTATGGGTTTTGCTTATTGGTAAAAGCCGTACGGTGAACTATAGTTGTTATTTTCTGTGTCATTTAGAATCTGGTGGATAGTTGTCCAAATGGCAATCATACCACATGTTCTTTATTTTATATTGGTTTCATATAGCAATATGGTATGTGAATCTGGTGAATGTAACTTAGCAAAGAATTGAGGTGGTTTCGCTTCGATATTTCTATTATGAAGTGTCGTTGGTCACGGGTTTACAGTTCCCGTTCCACTTAAACATTTGTCGCTTGCCTATTCCTCACTACATTCAAACATACACACAGTACAAAAAGGACACTCTATGAGTCCATCGAATCTAACATCTTAGAGAGGTATTCAACTATTCATTATAATCCTTAGATGGTCGCGATATTTATTTCTTGTCAAATATAAAAAATAATACAGTAGAACGTCTAATATGTTTTACTTCGGGCTTAAAATTTAGTGCATTAAAGGTAAACTGTTAAAAGCCTCAATTCAGTTTTTGTCATCTCATTAATATTCAGTTACAGGAAACATTCATACAACACAAAACAGTTACAAGATTAAGAGCATGAGATTTAAAGAATGTTGTGTTAATGGCAATATAACATAATACAATTCAATACGTCTCACTTTTTATAAACAAGCACAAAACACAAGTTTAAAAAATATGTAAGAGGTCATTTATATGTAATCACGAGATAAGGTTATTCATATATTAGAAGCAAATTATTTAAAAAGACTTAAGGAGGTTCGCTACTCAGTTTCATAATAACAAGCTTTTCATGACACTAGTATAAATTGAAAGGGGATTATTAAAGGAACCAAAAGAGCAACAAAAAAATTTAGGTCAATGTGCTTGTTTTTCGAGATATTAGCCATTGAAATTTTGGCGGGAAAATGTTCTCTCTTGATTTTCATAGCCTTATCATTGAAAAATTTAAGTTCTCAAAACTATTAAAAATAACAAAGATTTTATAAGACTTTTACAGATGGCTTATAATTATACATGTAAAAGATTTATAAAAAGAAAAATGTTTGGAAAACCTTTGTAATTTCATAGTAAAACTAAAGATATATTTTCAAAATTTCAGTACAGGTGGTGCAAGTTTTTCAGACATTATCACAGTGCTTCAAATCCTGATGAAAGGTATCATTTTCCTATAGCAGGTTTAAATCGAATAGATCGTCATCACCATCAATTTATGTGATGTAAAACAAGTATATCTACAATTTCTCGATCAATCAGTTTGAGTTTCCTTCAAAAGTTTCATACAACATACATTTGTGTTCTGTCGTTTTATTAGTGATCTTGTTTTTAAAATGATTTTTGAAATCTAAAGATTTTAAAAGTATGACATTTTAAAATCATTGTGAAAACTAATTACATTAATTTGATTTAGAACACAAATTTTCATTCCAAAATAGCCCGGGCACTTATTGTTCTAAACATACCTTGATTGCAATACAATTTGCTAAGAAGGAGATTTAGTTTTTAATTGCATAACCTGTTGAATTACATAGAAGTAATTTTATATACATGACAATGAATCGTTAACCGTAATTTTTCAAAACCACCTTTTAATATCGTTATTTGAATTGCCTAATACTTAAACAAAGATCCATTAAACTTGTCATAGTAACTAATAATCAGCAGACCTTCACATGTTAGTGAGTTTTACAGCAACGATAATGAATACTTAAAATATTAGAATGTAAATGTCTTTTCTTATTAATAATGAAAAGAATAGTTAAACTGAGATAAAAACTAACGCCACTTTTGATTTACTATGGATTAATTTTATACGTTTAACAACAATGTTTGCGGATTCGTGGTTAAAGGTTAACAAATAATATCTTACCAAGTCGGGAGCCTGTAATTCAGTGGTTGTCGTTTTTTCTGTATATCATGTGTATTGTATTGTACATAAATCAGGCCGTTATTTTTCTCGTTTATTTTTTTTACATTTGTCATTTCGGGGCCTTTTATAGCGTACTGTGCGGTATGGGTTTTGCTTATTGGTAAAAGCCGTACGGTGAACTATAGTTGTTATTTTCTGTGTCATTTAGAATCTGGTGGATAGTTGTCCAAATGGCAATCATACCACATGTTCTTTATTTTATATTGGTTTCATATAGCAATATGGTATGTGAATCTGGTGAATGTAACTTAGCAAAGAATTGAGGTGGTTTCGCTTCGATATTTCTATTATGAAGTGTCGTTGGTCACGGGTTTACAGTTCCCGTTCCACTTAAACATTTGTCGCTTGCCTATTCCTCACTACATTCAAACATACACACAGTACAAAAAGGACACTCTATGAGTCCATCGAATCTAACATCTTAGAGAGGTATTCAACTATTCATTATAATCCTTAGATGGTCGCGATATTTATTTCTTGTCAAATATCAAAAATAATACAGTAGAACGTCTAATATGTTTTACTTCGGGCTTAAAATTTAGTGCATTAAAGGTAAACTGTTAAAAGCCTCAATTCAGCAAGTTTTTGTCATCTCATTAATATTCAGTTACAGGAAACATTCATACAACACAAAACAGTTACAAGATTAAGAGCATGAGATTTAAAGAATGTTGTGTTAATGGCAATATAACATAATACAATTCAATACGTCTCACTTTTTATAAACAAGCACAAAACACAAGTTTTAAAAAAATCAAAATATGTAAGAGTCATTTATATGTAATCACGAGATAAGGTTATTCATATATTAGAAGCAAATTATTTAAAAAGACTTAAGGAGGTTCACTACTCAGTTTCATAATAACAAGCTTTTCATGACACTAGTATAAATTGAAAGGGGATTATTGAAGGAACCAAAAGAGCAACAAAAAATATAGGTCAACGTGCTTGTTTTCGAGATATTAGCCATTGAAATTTTGGCGGGAAAATGTTCTCTCTTGATTTTTCATAGCCTTATCATTGAAAAATTTAAGTTCTCAAAAACTATTAAAAAATAACAAAGATTTTATAAGACTTTTACAGATGGCTTATAATTATACATGTAAAAGATTTATAAAAAGAAAAATGGGGGTCAATGGGCAAAATTTTTTAAGGCATTCACATGGATAAAACCAGACGATTCGGAAAATCTGACAAAAAATCCAAAACATGACAAGTGAACATCCTTAAAACAATTGTAGGAAAAAATATTGACATGTCTATAAAATTCTACGAAGTCTGCAAGTAGATACACAAACGGATGGCATATCTTTAATAGTATCTGTGACGGTGACGGCACTATTTCGTTGTATACTTTGACTTTCATTTAAGACCGTATATTGATTTCTAAATGTCGTCTGGTTTACTTTGCCACTGCATTGCTGTCTCAAAAGCTTTAACCCCAAATCTCTCTTTATTCACAGACCTTAGTAGAAATAAAATACGAATTAAAAAAATAAAAATAATCTAGTAACTTTTTCGTAAACGAGTGGCTTTCAGTAACTGCAATCTTGAATTGGTACCTTGGTTTATTATTTCACTTTCATTTTTTGTTAGAGTTATTATTGCGTGCTTCGTACCAATCTGATGAGTAAAACCCTTTCCAACTGATTGTTTTTAATATATAAAAATAAGAAATGAGACAACTTTCCACCTGATACCAAATGACATAGAAGGTAACAACTATAGGTCACCCACCGTACGGCCTTCAACAATGAGTAAAATCCATACCGCATAGTCAGCTATAAATGGTCCCGAAATGACAAATGTAAAACAATTCAAACGAGGAAACTAACGATATGTGTTGTTATGTTGCTCTGTTACACCACTATCCCAAGTTAGGGAAAGGGGATTAGAGCACTTTTGTTTGTCGTTTATTATTTTAAGCATAAATCAAGACGATTGTTCTCTCTTTTAAATCACTTCACATTCTGCCATGCTGGGACCTTTTATATCTCATTTTACTGTAAGTCTTTTTCTCATTTTTGAAGGCCATACGGTGAATTAAAGTTGCTTACATCCAGGTCCTGTGGTTTCTGTTTGATAATTGCGTAATTGGCTATCATACCAAATCTCCGTAACTGTATATGAGTATCTAACACCGAATCCAAATTCTAAAATATCAATTAAATAGGAAAATATTTAACAACGAATCCAATTTATCAATTAAATAAACACAAATTTGAAGAAACAGGGACAATCGCTGACGAGCTTCCTCCTTTGGACTGGCACATAGATGTGTAACCTGATGAGACTCAATTTTGTAATTACCAAACACCTTTTCCATGTTGATACATTGAGTTAAAACACACAACAATCATAAAGTTATGCAACCAAGTTACTGACACTTGTCAATTTTTGAATACCATGCATATGTTGACCTCTACATGATTTTGGACGCTGGATTGCATTCTCAACGACGTATATCAACACCACATTTCATTCATAATCCTGCGTCATATAGCCGTTTGGGATGTGTATACAGTTCTTACTCCGGGTTGTTGGTATGTATGTTAAAAGATAAAAAGTTCTCATAAAGTGTTAACTAAAACTGTCCGATATAACATATATTCTTATAAAATTGAAATATCCTTCCTGCATTGCAAGATGCAGATGGGTTCATTCACGTATATAATTCATTTCCTAATATAGATCAGCGACTGTAAGAACAATGCAAACCAACACAATATTGGCTAATTAATTTTATATTTTCCACATGATTGAATGAATAAACCAATCATCTGTAGTTCTCATAAAATAATTTCAATGTGTGGAACTGTGACATTTAGGGAATTACGCAATTGTAGCTGAATTTTCAATACTGTTAGCCAAACAGATTTTCGGTTGTTGCAATTATTCTCTTACCTAAACAAATCGTCTGGATGAAGCGATACTATCTGATACATTTGATACTAAAATGTAAAGATGTAAAATGCATTCAACTAGTATCTGAAAAAGAGAATTTGTATTTCATTCTCTTTTTCTATGTTTCCCATTTGTTTGACTAAAAGATTGAAACAAACAATTTAATGCCGTGGTTGTAACAAATTCATTTGTCGATGGCATCAAATAACCCTACAAAAACACAATTGGGGAAAAATCCCCACATATGAACACTTGGTTTACCTTAGTTGTACAAAAACATAGAAATTAAGAAATTTGTTGACAAGTATTGGGGGAATGTCCCCACATAGTTGATGCCCAAAGAGAAATCAATACACTGGGAAAATACCCAAACAATTACGATAACCATAAAGAAATCAATAGGCTGGGGAAATATCCCCACACAGTTGATAACTAAAAAGAAATCAATAGACTTGGGAAATTTCCCCACAAATATGATAACCAAAATGAAATCTATAGACTGGGGAACTTTCCCCACACAATTGATAACCAAAAAGAAATCAGTTTACTAGGAAAATTTCCTACAAAGATGATAACCAAAAATAAATAAAAAGACTGGGGAAATAGCCCCACAAAGATGATAACCAAAAATAAATCAATAGATTTGGAAAATATCCCACAGAGATGATAACCAAAATTAGTTCATAGGCTGAAGGAAAATCCCCATGCACTGCGCAATGATTGCATATACCATTGCCATACAAAAGTAAGAAATATGTCGTCTTACAGATACATTAAGAAAAGAAAAGAGGGGAAACATATCCACCAGCAGATAACATAAAAAGAAACATTGATCGGGAAAACATTCACTATGACAAAACACATGACGGGTGTTACATGTTGAGCAGGATCTGCAAACATAAAGCAAACCAAATAAAACAGACTTGAAAAGAAAATAAGATCGTTCAGTTCTTAGATGTCCTCATACAACAGCAATATATCTTGCCTTGAGTTGGAGTCTTCTTTTCCATTCCTGTAAATAGATGAATTGGTGATACAAAACTTTGCTAAATGTACCAGAAAGTGTGACGTAACGTTATCATTACATATAAATATAAGCTAACTATCTTTACGCGTTTAACTGCATTAAATGTCTCAAAGAAACGGTTTTTTTTGGATACTTTTCTATGATTGTAATTCTGTCTTTGATATATATAAATGCAAAGATTTTACTTGCATAGGGGACACTCTAAAGAAGACACGATTTTTATTTGTTTATTTTCTGAAAATCAATTAATAAATGTTAGTCTTAATTTTGGCGGTCAAACCTGATCAATCGACATTTTTAGGAAGAAACCAACGCATGTCATAATCAATAATTCAAATTAGATACTGATCACGTGACCGTGTTTGCGTTATTCGGATTATCTTTAGACGATGTTAATATTTTTTCACATTTATACAATGGACGGTGTCGACAGCAGTTTTCCTGATTTCACCCAAACTTAAGACTCTTGACTTCATCAATATAAGCTTTTAAGTGTGAAAAATAACCAAGAAAAAAGACATTAATTCTTCATACGAAGAGTCCAACATCGACGATCGGCTTGTAACTACACTGACTGAGACACCAGAAACAGAAAAAAAAAAAAAACGAGAGTAAAACTCAAATAAGGCGTTTGCTTTACGTTTTTAATTTTACTGAGTTTGTGTTTGCTACGGAGGATCATTTTATAGGTAAGAATAGTCAAGTTCAATATATAAATTTGGGCATGCCCAGTTCCACAATTATATTCACCCGTCTATACATGCATTCGGATATATTTTTTACAGTTAATAAGACAGGAAATATTTAATTGCTTTAAGGAGTCTTCAAATATCACTTAAACTACTTTTCCCTGTTATGTCGGGCATAAGACGTTTGGGCTTTTTTACTTGAAACACGAAAGGTCATTTGCGCTTTAAAATTTGATACATCTCTATAAAGCTGACATGAAATTTGCGTTTTTACCTATAAAATCTTAATGAGTTGTAAACATTACACAAAACGTGAGTGTCCTGAAAATTTAAGAGCAAACGTCCCCCCCTGTTATGTCAAACCGTCTCGGTAGTCACGTGGTAGCGTGTCCTCCCCGAGTGCGGGAGGTCGTGGGCCGACAAAACCAAACATATACTAATAATAGGGTGGCATGTTTTCCTGCGGACTGGTACTGGTACAGAGTGTCGGTCTAGTACAAAGCAGGGTTAATATTCATATTACATAAACATGTCCTCGTCCTAAATATGCATTTAATTCTATACCTGTCTGTTAATGTTTTTGAGATAGAAAACGTCATTTTTCCACCCCCAATAATCTCTGTGGGGATATTTCCCCAGTCTACTGATCTCTTGTTGGTTATCATCTTTTTTGTGGGGAAAAATCTCAAGTCTTCTAGTTCCGTTTTGGTTATCATATTTGTGAGGAAATTTTCCCAGTCTACATATTTGTTTTTGGTAATCAACTGTATAGGGAAATTTTCCCAGTCTAATGAGTTCTTTTTGGTTATGAACTTTGAGTGGAAATTTCCCCAGTCTATTGATTTCATTCTGGTTATCATCTTTGTGGGGAAATTTCCCCAGTTAATTGATTTCTTTTTGGGTATCAACTGTGTGGTGAAATTGCCTTAGTCTATTGATTTCTTTTTGGTTATCATCGTTGTGGGGAAATATCCGCGTCTATTGATTTCTCTTTGGTTTTCAACTATGTGGGGAAATTTCCCCAATACTTGTTAATAAATAATTTCTATTTTTGTTGTACAACTAGAGTAAAAATTGTTCATATGTGGGAACAATCATGCCATCAAAATGTTTGTTGCAATATTTTGGTTACACAAATGGAAAACATCGAAAAAAGAGAATAAAATAGAAATCTCTCTTTTTCAAATAGAATGCATTGTAAGTTTTTAATAGAATTTCATTAAACTTCAATCATATGTTTATTAGAAATTATTTATACTAAGGTTCGAACTCCCTCAGGTAAAGTTGACCTGTTTTTGAATTTGACTATTTATTTAAGGTCCCTTTTGGTCATTCAAGGCATAACGGTTTTATATAAATACACATCCCTAGATTGAGAATGAGAGATGGGGAATATGTCAAAGGGACAGTCAATCATAGATCCAAAGACAGACAACAACGCCAAGGCCATATGGGTCAAACAACAAATAATAGTACAAATGACACAACATAGAAAACTAAAGACTCAACACGAACCCCACCAAAAAAGGGGTGATCTCAGGTGTTCCGTACTAGTCACATCCCTAGATTTCAAACGTTTAAGTTTGTGCGTTCCTGATGAAAAACGTAAAATAACAAAAATACCGAACTCCAACGGAAATCCAAAATGGAAAGTCCTTTACAAATTGGCGAAATCAAAAGCTCAAACACATCAAACGAATGGAAAACAACTGTCATATTACTGACTTGGTATAGGCATTTCCTTATGGTGGATTAAACATGGTTTTATAGCTAGTTAAACCTCTCACTTGTATGACAGTCGCATAGAAATCCATTATATTGACAACAATGTGTGAGCAAAACAAATATACATAATAGGTAAAAATATCAAAAATTGGGGTACAGCAATCAACATTGTAATTTAATCTTAATCACTATAAAAACAAATAACTATTTCAAGAAAGAAAAACAAAATGGCATATAAACACTCTATAGACAAAGTACATAAGCAACAATGAAAGACAAGAATACAAAATTGACCATAGCACAATAACACAATGGCGGGTTGTATAAGTACCGAGCCAGGCCAAAAGTATATTACCAAAAATAGATTAAACAGCAAAGGTTAAAAACGTTCAAGGACAAATAAAAAGAACACTTTAACAGGTAATTAAAATGATAAACAGTGTCAGTATCTAGAATCTATACTTCAAGACCATCATGTATTATTTGTGAAGTTGATACGGAATATTTATCAACAAGGTCTTGGTATCTTCCAATGAACTTTTTTTTTTAGAAAAAAGGACGAAACGTTCTTTGACATAACCTTGGCTCGTCAACTTTCTGCTCAGACACTGGTGACGTTTTATTAAGTCTGAGTAGCAGCTGTAAGCTCTTGAATACCGAATGAGTTGGGAAATGTATATCCCATATGCAGGTGAAGTTAGTATATTGCTGCTAAGGTGAGGGAAGTTTATAATTTCAATATTAAAATCGTCTCGTTTGTCATAGATTCTGGTACTGAAATGGCCGCTTGAGTCAAATTTGAGGTATAAATCTCAAAATGAGGCAGAGGATGCCCTGTCTGTTGTTTCTTTAATTTCTAGTTCTGGAGGATATATTAATGTTAATACAGGAACGCGCTTTGGACTCTAGAAATCTGTAAAATGTTATTCTAATCAAATGAGTTCGTATTGATTTATTTTTGTATAATGTATGTAATTGATCAGTAACTAGGTTGCATAAGTTAAATATGTACTTTTTAATAGGGAAAGATTTAAACTTTGGGACTTAATTACCTACGTGTGAAGGTAGCGAAAAAAGAACAAATTGATATCATCAATACTATACACCTATTGACTGGTTATGAGGGTAATAACAAGTTTGTTGTCCCTGAGATACCAACTATTGCCGAGGGCAATAGTTAGTATCAAAGGGACAACAAACTTACTATTACCCTCATAACCAGTCATTAAGTGTTTTATTGTACTGAACAAACTAATTTTTTAAAAAGTCTACATACACCATCTAAAAGAAAAAAAATGTCACATAAACATGCACAAGATGAACTATAAGTTTTTTTTATAGTCCGTGTTGTATTTGTAAATATTTCATATACTGTAATCAATACCAGGAATACTTGTGTAAAAATTCCCGTGCATATAATAAACACTAGCTAAAGTACTGTACACCAAAGCAATCACAGTTTATGAAGACGACGACAGACCCATATTATACATTTATTATGTTTTAGATGTAAAAATGTGTTGCGTAGATTTTCTTTTTCGTTTTTAATTGCTTCTGGTAAGTGATATATTAATTTGAAATTACAACGACAGACACAAACAGATTATACCGTTTACGATATCAGAGTTTCACGTTGCCAAGCGCTCAAATCCAAGCATACTAGTTAATGACGTCATTATTGTCCTATGCAAAATAAGTATGAAAAAGTACGGGAAATATGATCATAAAGCTATTGACCGGGGTAATAGTCTTTGAAACTATTGACTGGCAAATAGTCTGTTGAATGAAAAAGCACAAATATTTCATTATTTTTTATATAGAAAAAACATACTGAGATATAATAATGATAATTATTAAAGTTTTATATATTCTGAAAGGTAACATTATCAATGACGAATGGTATTTGTAAGGGTATCATCAATGAAGTTGCTAATGTTCCGGTATTTGCATAATTTTGATTATAGATTCTCTGTTTATTGCACTGAAAACTAATATGCACACTCCTTCAAGCAAAGTTGACATTATACGATTTTTGCTGTTCCGTGAAGCCCTTTTTGGTGTAGTTCATGAAGATTATTTCAACATACGTTTTGGTATGCACTGAATTTCATCAAATACTTTAATGATTTTCATTGGGGTAACGCTGATGGTTGACTGTCAAGTCCCGAGGATAGGGCCAGCTTAGTCAGCAGTATTTCGATATTGGTTTGATTTAGATTAAACATTGTACTGATATGAGGTTTCAAAGTTTATGTTAGATGGTAAAACTATGATTAAAACTCCAGCAAACTACTTTTTGGTGTTTTTTTTCTTCTTCTGTTTAACAGTTTTAGTTCTGTAGCTATCTAACTTTAAAAGGGTTTTCCTAACGTTTGGTCTATATCGTCGCTAGTGAGGGTGAAACCCTAATTAGGGCCATAAACACAGAAGTTCGTAATAGCAAAACTGCTAAACAGGTGCAATGAACTCTCCAATGACGGTTTGTTTGATACAATTATTGAACAAAAGTAAGACGTACGGAAAAATGAATACATGTTTAAATGATTGACTGTAGGACAACACTATATGCGGTGATATTGAAGGTACATTGGAAAATAACCGAAACGTAAATTTCAATATATCCCTTTCAATTCTAAAATGAATCTGCTTTAACAGTTTTCATAGTTTATTTTTACCTAGCTCTTATTTCTTGTACAGGCATGAGAGCTTTGATGATGAAATATTAAAGAAGAAAAATAAATCATTTGCTGCGTTTGATGTTTTGAAAATATGAAAAGTAATTGGATGCAAATATTTTTTTCCGTTCGTCTTATTGTTTTTAATTAATAACAGCATTATCTTCATAGGAAATAACAAGTGTTAATAGTACGATCACGAATAAGCTTGAGGTCTTAAATTACTCTTTGCACTAAGCTGACAATCGGAACATCAAACTGGATTAATATAGAATTTGATGTATCAATCAATTTTGTGCTATGAAGTATAGTATAAAGTTTAACTTAATTGGTCGTTTTGGTGAATTCATATCGTTTGATGATTTAAATCAAGAACGCGATCTTACAATATATATTTGATCTTATTTATTTAGAAAATGTTTAGAAGCATATTAATCAGCTTGGAAGGATTTCAGATTGAAACAAAACAAATCAAAGTGGATTGACGTTATAATTAAATTTAATAACTTGCGGACTATCCTATCAAACTTCAATATGGCTTATGTAAAACAAAATATTAAAGTAGAAATATCAAATAAATGAAACAAGCCTAAATATTTAGCTAACACGCTTACTTAGTCACATTTGATAAGGGACTTTCCGTTTTGAATTTTCCTTGGAGTTCGCTATTTTTGTTATTTTACCCTTTACCAAAATTCACATTACTGGATGCATGGTTGTTATAAATAGGAATTTCTTATATTCTAGTAAAATTAAGCAAAATGTGAAATTTACCTTGATTTTTTTTAACAATTGAAAATCAGTTCAATGACTTCCCATAAAGAGGTGGTATTGGAATTAAAAGGTGCAGTCGATTGAATTAAAATGCAGCTGAAAATTGATTTACTTGAACTGTAAATAAAGTTATAATTTCACACTGGAAGGTTACAAGATTTACATTCATACTCACAATTGGGAAACATACAATTCCTACCATTGCATCATATTGTATTATTTAGCCTAAAATTGTTTATCAAATTTTCTCAAAACATAAGTAATTCCAACATCACTTAAACTAAAAAGGAATTCATGCACGCTTTAAATACATTGCACTGATCATGAAATCAAATCTTTGTTAAAACCAATTAAGTGATAATTTAGCCTTGAACACCTTTCAATATTCTAATTAACAGTTAGTCAATGGAAACGCATATACTATGAAGTTTAGGGTGAGGGCTGTGCCCCGAACGCTTTATTTCATAGTATATATCTTTCAATTACCTATCCAATTTAACACATATTCACATTTCAAGAAATTTGATAATTGATCTATTGATAGTTGATTTTTGCCGACTGCTTGCTTTACAGTTGTATGTAAAAAAGAGCCAATAAAAAGATGTTACTAAGTATTTTGTGAAATCTACTTATGAGTTTATGAATGCAGCAAACACAGATTTGTAATTTGATGGTTATATATCAATCAAATTAAAAAAAATGATTTTGAAAGGCCCATGACTCCAGAATGAAAACAAAAAATGGTATTTGCTAATGTTGGTATGTACATATTGAGATACAGAGATATTTACTTTCTTGCATGTTTAGAAGACAAAATCAGTTGGCTTAAATCAGGCATAGATAGTCTAGTGCCAGTTTGAAAACATTTTGTAAATTTCGCAGAAAAATCAAAACTATGTTTTATAAATTCGTCAACATTTAGATAGGTGTAGCCCATAGAAAGTCAAGGGGCAAAGGCATTCAAAACTCGACTATCAATAAATTTATTTTAAGATTAAATGTTTGGAATAGATTTTGTATTTTCTCAGTAAAAACAAAGATTTGTTTATTTATCAAAATGTCAATACAGGTGGTGCAATTTATTTCAGACTTTATCACAGAACTTCAAATCGTGATAAAAAAGACCAATTTCCTATGGAAGTATTTATAAAATTAATCGTCATCATCATAATTTTTGTGATTTTATTTTATTTCTCAAGCATATCTTAAATTTCTCGTCCAGTCAAGTTGCTTGAATTTCCCTTCAAAATATTTCATAGAACATACTTTTTTGTGAACTAAGTAACTACATTGATGTCCAATAATAAGATTGTGTTGTACTGTGTTCAATGTATTAAAAACAATACATTTCTGTCTTTTTTAATGATCTTGTTTTTTCAATGTTTTTTGAAAACCAACGATTTTAATAGTATGATATTCAAAAGTCAATGTGAAAACTACTTGCACTAATTTAATGTAGAACTCAAAATTTTATTCAAAATAAGCAGTGGCGCTAATTGTTCTTCACATAACTGATTGTAATACAATAGAATCTTATCCTTGTGATCATTCATGCATATTTATTTAGTACATGGAAAAAGAATTTACTTTGAAACTTAGAGGGTAAATTCAAGCAATTTGATTAGACGAGGAGTTGTAAATATGTTCTAAATAGAAGACATAGCTGTTTAATTGCATAACCTTTTGTATTATATGGTAGTAATCTTATATACATGGCAATGAACCGTTAATCGTCATTTTTCAAACCCAGCTTTTTATAATATTGTTATTCAAATTGCCTTATACTTTAATGAAGATCCATTAAACTGGTCGTACTTAATCAGCATATCAAACAGGCCAGTGAGTTTTCAGCATTGATAATGAATATTTGAATATCAAAATGTAAATGTCTTTTGTGATTAGTAATGAAAAGGATAGAACAATAAAGAAAATTAAGTTAGGATTTATAAGCTGAACTATTCCCAAAAGAATAGTCTTGTGCGATGTCAACCACGATACATTTGATTGACTTCTTCTTGCCTAGCGCAAAAGGGTAGATAGTTCATGCGTGGTCGCATGGTCTGAACAAAACAAGTTTGAAGATTTCAGGGCGATGAAAAAGCAGAAAACAGTACGATTAAAATTGAAAACAAGTATTTACAAACCACCATCAACAAAACATAACACAGGTTGATCAATATGATCCTACCAAATACCAGTGGTAAATTTCTGTTCTTTTGAAGAATGAAATTTTCGAGCTCACACACATTGGATATGCAGGGTCGCCCAGGAAAATAGGAAAATCGCATTTGGTGACAAATGATAGAGATGTCGTTTGGAGATTCCAGTTTCATATCATAAAAGGATCGTCTGTCACGAGTTTATTAATTGTTTCCGTTCCACGTAGAAATGTGTTGCATGATTTTCCATCCCACACATTCAAACACACGCACAGTACAAAAAGGACACAATATAACTCAATCGAATTTAAATCTTAAGTGCTATAATCCTATTAATTATAATCCCTAGATAATCACTTTATATAGTCATCTGTCAAATATCAGTAATAAAACAATAACGCTTCTTCTAAAATGCTTTACTTCTGGCCTCCAGGTTAGTGCGTTAAAGGTAAACTGTAAAAAGCACATACTCAGTATATATTTGACATTCTCATTAATGTTCAGGTATATACAACACGTTAATCAAACAAGATAAAACAGTAAGAAGATACAGATTTATAGCATTTTGCATCGTTTGCAATACAACACTATTTCAATACAATATAGTATTAATTTACGTTTCACTTTTATAAAACACAAGTATTAAAACATACAAAATAAATATTAGAAACCAATTCATAGAGAATTAGAGAGACGTTTATTCATGCATCCGCCGTAGGCGAATGGGACATTAAGTGTTACGCTTGACCGTCCGTCCTTCCGTCCGTCCCATTTTCGTTTCCGCAATCTAACTTAAATTTGCCTAATTTTATGAAACTCCTACACAATGCTAAGAACCAAAACTTGCAGACAGAGTTCGAATTTGGGCAGTGAGTCACTCACCTTCTAGAGTTATGCTCCTTTATAACATGGAAACTTTGCATTTTTTTTCGTTTTCGCACTCTTATTAAAGTTTGTCTCATCCAAATTTTATGAAACAATGCTAAGAACCACAACACGCAGACAGAGTCCAATTGTGGGCAGTGATTCGTTTACTATTCTATAGTTATGCTCCTTTTTAACTTCGAAAATTGCAAAGCTTGAACGGGGGGCATTCGTGTCCTCAGACACATTCTTCTTTTAATTATATATATGAAACAAATAACTTAAATAGACTTTAGACCATTAAATTAAATATCTACACGTATTTAAAAAAATCTACAACGTCCATTTCATTTAAAAGGTGTCTCTGCAGGTTTTGGAACTCAAACGGATGATGGATCTTTGAGTCTGCTGTAAATTTATTTACAAACCGATAGTCAGCTATAAAAGGCCCCGAAATGACAAATATAAAACAATTCAAACGAGAAAACTAATTCTGTTTGTTTTGTCATTGGATTGATTTCACATTAGATTAAAACTAAAACTCCTCTCCTTTTATTCATAGAAATTTGTTAAAAGGAGGTTTAAAAAGGGTATACAAATCCAAGCCCAGAGATGGAACAATGCACGATTTAGACAAATCAAAAGCATGGAGTCATTTTGTTACTAAAAGAGTAATCATATAATTATTTGTGATAAAATATGCTTCATAACATATTGAAAAAGTAAATTCGACAAAATTGTCGCCGATCGTAGAAGGATGTGATCAGTTTATGGACACATTTATTCGGCAATGAAATTCCAAAATATTTAAAAGGCAATCTGATCAAAATGCAGATCCTGTCTCCACGCTTTGTTTACAAGACCTGTTAACGAAACATGGACACAGAATGTGTATTTTAATCAGATTGATTTAAAGGATATTTGATTTTGTTTTATTGTACAAAACATATTTAGGTACGCTCGAGGCCAAAAGTTTGAGTAACGTAATAACAAATACACATTAATTCATGGGTAGTTCAAAAGAGAGGCGAACGATAACAAAGGGACATTCAAACTCATAAGTCGAAATAAACTGACAACACCATGGCTTAAAATAGAAAAAGACAAACATCTGAATCATGCCACCACTAGCATATGTAGTTTCACAATAACTTTGAAGCCCGGCTTTGATAGGTGATAAAATTGATGTTACTAACTTAGAAAGAAGTTTCGTGGAGCACTTGGAAGACCCAGCAATATAACGTTGTTTGTAAGGACACTTATGTGGTTTAGGTATTCGATATAGAGATGGAGGATCCCGTTCTTCCTCTTTGGTTGAAATTCCAAAGGAACATAGAACAGACCTTTTATTATCTAGGATTTCCTCCTTGGTAAGTGTCGTGGGGGTATATGTTGAGTTTCCAAGTGAATTGTCAATACCTAATTGATTTATCAGGCAGTTTATGTAATGTGATTTACACACAAAAACGGTGTTGCTTGGGGCTTTATCTGCGGGGACAACAACATATTTGTCATTGAGTTGGGATAGGTGTTTTGCAACATTTGGGTCTTTAAAGATTGATGAATCATGGGTATTCATAGACCCATTCAGTTTCTTATTCTGATTTGTATCAACGACCTCACAGCCTTAATCCATTCAGAAAGAGTATCTACGTCTTCTTTCCCGCGTTTAACCCATTGCCTGGAATAATCTCGACTGTATCCATCAGTATTTTGAAGTTGTGTTTCGACTTGATGGATTTCGGGGCTTTGGATAACACATTTCGCAGAGAAGTGTTATTGACAATGTTTAGGTAACTAGTAGTAAATTGGTGAGCCGGATCATATATGAATGGGGAACTAGCACAGGTGCAATCAGGAGGTATAGACTTAAAGTCGTCAATATTGAGATCCTGCAACACGTATTTGTAATTGAAAAGTTTAGTTGCAATTGATTTGGTATAGGTTTAAAGTAAAATAACGGAACTCAAGGAAAATTCAAAACGGAAAGTCCATTATCAAATTGCAAAATCAAAAGCTCAAATACATCAAACGAATGGAAAACAACTGTCATATTCCTGACTTGGTACAAGCATTTTATTATGTAGAAAATGGTATAAGAAATGATAGGTACAGACTGATCTTTAAAATAGGGAGGTATTTTCGAGTGAACCGATTTATGATGAAGAATATTGCCCAAGTTGAGTTGATGGCATCGAGACCTTTGTTGGCGAAGGAAAGTTTTAGAAAGGATCTTTTCTACTTTTCCAATGCGAACTGGTTTGAAAAGTCTGTGACGATGATAGCTTTGTATTGGTTTAAATGGGGGTTTGTAACAGTGGTTCCTAAACATAAGTTGTACAGAGAATGAAGTTTTGAAAGGGATAATGAATAAAGCTTCGTGCGAATGTGATGAATACCTAACGGCTTTTGTATAAATGGCAGCAGGTCATTAATAGAGGCATCATGGAGAGTAGGTGATGTATAATGACGATGACTATGACTGCGTCTACGTCTAGGAGTAGAGTTTAAAATGTTCATCATATTCACCGAGCTACAGGAAGGAGTAAATAGAATACCTATACCATCAATTTTGTCATTGAAACCATATGCTGTTTCAGATCCCAATTGTCGAATCCAGTAGTATTCTTTTTGTCTACGGAGAGGTGTTGCAAGATGAGGATTGTTAGTCCTGTGATATATATTTTTCGATGACGCGAACTTGCATAGAAAGTATTGAATGATCAGGCTGGTTAAAATGCTGGTAAACAATGTCGCTTGCATTGTTGGTGATGTCTGATCTATGGCCGCATGTTTATTTATCCTTCCTTTCGTTTCACTGACATATACCAATCCGCAAAGGTTACACTTTTATCCGTAGACGACATTTGTTGATTTACAATTCAGATCATCGTAGCTTCTGGTAAAATAAGATTTTCCATTTAAATTGCTAGTGAATTGAGCATCTGATATTTAAATTTTACAGGTTTTGCAGTTTTGTTTTGGTTTTACATTTCGAAATGAGACAGTGTTGTTCAGAGTCATTAAAATCCAAAATATTTTGTAGAAGAACTGAACACCGAATCGTACGAAAACAATTGCTGTTGTCATTAGTATGACGATCTAAATGTGTCATATTTTTATCATGTCAGGTGATGAAGGGACACCTGCCATATCAGACAACATCGTGTCCATGGTGACGTCTGTTTCTAACCTTTTTATACTGGGCGACGTCCGAGCCAGTTTTCTGTGTGATCTTCGTAAATTCATGCATATTATGCTACTGGACGGATAAAGTCCTCGGGGACAAAATGTCTACCAGCAGAGAAATTGACCCAGTGCTTGTAAAAGAGAGGCGAAAGATACCAAATGGACATTCAAACTCATAAGTCGAAAATAAAATGACAACACCATGGTTTAATAAAGAAAAAGACCAAACAGACAAACAACAGTACACAAAACACAACATTGAATACTAAAACACAACATTGAATACTAAAGACTGAGCAACACGAACCCCACCAAAAACTTGGGGTGATCTCAGGTGCTCCGGACGTTTAAGGAGGTCCTGCTCCACATGTAGCATCGTGTTGCTCATGTTAGTACAAACCCGGTGATTAGTCTGATTCGGTAGGTCACATTCGGGGAAAAGGGGACTTTAGGCATAATACATCAAGTTAATATAACTTATAACGGTTTCTCCTTATAAAAAATTATTACAATATATTTTATAGCATGCACAATTCTTCCCACAATGCAACAGTAAGCCATGCGGTGTATCTCAACATGTTAAGCCTTTCGCAATGACATGTTCCTAAAAATTGCTCGAAGGCCTTAAATTTAGATTAAAAGTCTTGTTTCCTTTACTTTTTTAAAATATTGTCATACAAAAAATGATAACTTATAGAAATGTCCATTTGCTGGAATAGCATTTCCAGTACCAATTTTAAATATATAACATCTTGCGCATCCAACTGTTAATCTGTCATACTGAAAGTAAAGACATTCGCCATGTTGTAAACATAAGGAACCACATGCTACCACACCGCACCGGTTTACACTAAAAATTTCTTCGAGGGCATTGACAGATCCTGAATAAAGATCAAAGCGTCCCTTTGTTCCACCAAAGTTCCCTCTTATGCTACTACTGCATGATGGTGTGTCTAAAAATTTAAAAGAAATTCAAATAAGCATCAACTCCATTACCGATATCATATAAAATACAGATATGTCTAAACGAAAATCCTTAGTTTGATAGCTATGAGAAATTCACTTTCATGAATATTGTAACCATGAGAAATTCACTCTACATAAATATTTTAACCTTGACAATTGCACGTTACATAAATGTTGTAACTATGAGAAATTCACCTCACCTAAATATTGTTACCATGAGAACTTCACATTGGTTTCTGAAGGAAAGTTTTCTCATTGGCAATCATACCACATCTTTGAATTTTATGGTATTTTGGTGGTCTGTAATAAAAAAGCTTATAAAAACAGAACGCTTTTTTTCATTATCTAGAGACGACATTACTTTCACATTCTTCACTGGTAAATTTAAAGTGACATTTGATTTCTTTTTTAATCTTTAGTAACTGGGAGATGGATTTAATGGAATCATGTAGTAAATTCCATCCCGGATTGCCTTATAATAATATGTTATGATTCGATACCTCATATTTCAAGTGATGACTTGCTTTTATATCGTGACTGTGCTGTTTGTTATATTTCAGAAATGATTTTTCAAATCGGATGGGCAAAAGATCTTATAAGCATGATTCAGGCGATGTTGTTTCAAACTAGTTTCACCTTAATCCTGTCTTTCGTATACAAAGTAATTCATGATGGTAAATGATGTGCATCGATACAAAATTTTACAAAACATGAAAGAATTGCGATATTGTAATATAACTTTATGTTCAATGACAATGTTTAGCACTGTTTAACATTTTTGCTTGATGAATGTGTGTTCAGTTTTTGCAAACTGATATGTTTTATTAAGAAAATTTCATATTCGAATTTCAGCATAGGTTATAATTATGAACTTTTGGTTTTTAATCCTGTGAGTAAAATAAATGCAAGGGAAATGTCCTTTCTCTTTTTCGACCTTCATCCAAATCGACCAATTTGTCATCCTTGCGGAGTGTAAGTAGCAAAAGAAGAGTGACAAGCTCTCTGCACGTTAAAGAACACATCAGAAAAAATAAGGGTCCGTATAGGTGACCTGATACAAGACAAAATTTTCCTTAATCAACATATCCTTTTTTTCAAGTAGCCGTTAAAGTTTCCCGCCCTTCATCCCGGCCAAAACTATTGGCAGAACCTACAAATTGGATATAGTGTTTATTCATTCTCGTCCTGAATATGCATGGAATACTTGTCACTGGATTTTATACAAACAACAACCAGTCAATCAATTCTATGTTTAAAAAGAACAGTAATACTATTTTATGAAAACGCCACTTTTAATTTTCTTTTAAAACCTTATAATCAACTTTTTCTAATGAACGTATAATTTATAAGCTCCTCAAAGAGGACGAACAAATTACTTCATTTGAGATATTTTATCACCACGAATCAAGGGTAGCTCCATCCGACCAGTGAAAAATTCGACATTATTTATTTCAGACCAAAAGACTTTTTTTATTGATACTGGTATCGTCAAAAGAGTGTGAATGTCAAGAAACCTGAATTCACCTACAAATCCGTACCAAAAATGCAGGTTGACACCCAAAACTACGTCCCAAAAATTACCCGGGTTTTAGAAATGATTAAGTGCCAGTCTTTGTAAGAATCGGGCAAAAAATGGCCGAAAAAACCCACCAACCTTACAATCCTATTTTGAAATTCCTGAGTTAGAAATGGTAAGTCTTTCGTTTCTGCGTGTCTGGTAATTCGAGAAATCTTTAAATTACTTTTGGTTATAATGATAGAAAATTATGGAGTTATCTCCCCTTAATTGTTAATTTCTAGTATTTCAACCAAATAATATCATGAAATACCAGAACAGGAAACGAATGTTATATTTGTGAAGCATTTTACATTCTGAACTTAAATTAATGCAATCTTGAGCGGGTTTGTGTTCGTCATGTTTTCACCACTGCCCGATTCTTAGGCAGATTGGCACTTAAATAATGGAAGGACATTTATAAACCGATATACCGCGATGACATTTTGGCGTAGGGAGACTATGTTATTTGAGATATGCTCAATCAGAAGTAAATCAAAGTTAATTGAACACTGAAAAACTAAAAAAAATACGAAAAAGCTTAGGAAAATATAAAGTATTGTAAAATCTTATATAAATACTCACATGTACTTCGTGTCGGTGAAGTACATGGCGTCTTTGTTACGGAAATACTTGGTTCCGAATCACTGTGAAAGCCGACACATGTAATCAAGCCTTCAAAATTTCCGACAGAACTATCGAACATTCCACCAACCCGAAGAGTGCCCGGCACAGGGAAGATTACATTGTCTTTATAAGATTCATCCTTATCATACACTTTACTGGTATCCATGTACATCCACATTTTCCCAGTTGATTTATCTATTCCATAAGAAATGTAATACCACGTGTCTTCCGAGACACTTGACCCACTAACCTCGGTTTCGGTTTTAGTTTGTAACACCCTTGCAAAGTGAATTTGTTTAGTTACAAGCCACAATTTAATGTCTTGCAAGTCAGTGACCGGATCATCAGGTTTGTAATGAAATAAGGCACCATCCTGTATCGGTGTTCTTAACCAAAAAGAGAAAGAAAAATCGCTCACAGTAACCCCTTCAAGTCTGATATCGTAATGAGAGCTTCCGTCAAATACCGCACTTTGGATGGAAAATCCAGAAGGTTTTATGTTACTAAATGTCATATCACATCCTGCGGAATCATCTTGAGTTGGGTTATTTATGTTTACCTCACGGGCATATGCTTTATCGTCAAATGGCCAAAGAAGTTCTAAATTTGCTTTCGACAGTGTAATAAGACCTGAAAAAAATAAGATGTTAATTTTGCTATAATGCAACCTTGAAAACAATAGAATGGTCGCCTATTTCAGTGAAAATAGCTGTCCTAGATGAAAGCGGTTTGTGTTAAATTGGAAGACAGATTGATAAGCTGTCGTTTTTCTACATAAATAAAAATATCAAACATTATTTTGTACAAGATTTACAAAAACATCGATGTAAATTTAATCCTTTTTGTACTATTCATTTAAAACATACTAACAGAAAAGTTCAACAATTCTTTTGAAAAATACCAACAGAAAAGTTCAACAATTCTTTTAAAACATACTATAAGAAAGGTTCAACAATTCTTTTAAAACATAGTAACAGAAAAGTTCAACAATTCTTTTGAAACATACCAACAGAAAAGTTCAACAATTCTTTTAAAACATACTAACAGAAAAGTTCAACAATTCTTTAAAAACATACTAACAGAAAAGTTCAACAGTTTATTCAAATCATACTAATAGAAAAGTTCAACAATTCTTTTAAAATATACTATCAGAAAAGTTCAACAATTCTTTTAAAACATGCTAACAGAAAAGTTCAACAATTCTTTTAAAACATACAAACAGAAAAATTCAAAAATTCTTTAAAAAAAAGTAAAATAACAAAAATACCGAACTTTAAGGAAAATTCAAATCAGAAAGTCACTTATCAAATGGCAAAATCAAAAGCTCAGACACATCAAAATAATGGAAAACAGCTGTCATATTCCTGACTTGGCACAGGCATTTCCTTATGTAGAAAATGGAGTATTAAACCTGGTTTTATAGCTAGCTAAACCTCTCACTTGTATGACAGTCGCATAAAATTCCATTATATTGACAACAATGTGTGAACAAAACAAACAGACATAATAGGAAAAAATGTCAAAAATAGGGGTACATCAGTCAACATTGTGTTATAATCTTAATCACAATTAAAACAAACATATATGTTAACAAAGAAAAACAAAATGGCATATAGACAAAGCACATAAGCAAAAATGAAAGACAAGAATACAAAAAATGACCACATCACAACAACACATTGGCGGGATGCATAAGTACCGAGCCAAGCCAAAAGGATATAACCAAAACATACTAACAGAAAAGTTCAACAATTCTTTTAAAACATACTAACAGAAAAGTTCAACAATTCTTTTAAAACATACTATCAGAAAAGTTCAACAATTCTTTTAAAACATACTAACAGAAAAGTTCAATAATGAAAAACAGCTGATAAAAACCATCATCATCTCGTTATCAAAAATATTTTGCAATTATCTACTTCACAAATTTAACAAACAATGTTATAAAATAAGTGATTGAATTAGATTCCACTAATATTGATAAAAATTCTAAAAAAAAAAATATTAAAATAAAATGGACGAGAACGTTGTTATGCAGAAAGGCAGTTGTTTAATATGAAAATGGCAAGAAATATGGAATCTAAAAAAAAGTCTTTTCGATTACTGTTATAACAAATAAATTCATTAGCTTCTCGTCATCAATTCGTGCAATGCTGCTTAGAATGTGGACCACAACTTCTAAATAAAAAGGAACTTGTTGATAAAACCTGCCTATTTCCTCAGATGATATATTTTTCAGAAAAATATTGAATAAAACACAAACGTATATACAATATTTATCTTAAACGGCACAGTTTCAATAGTTTCAAGCTTAAAGTTATGCATATTGTAATATGACATTCTGATCTTACCTTGCAAGACTAGAACCTCTGTCAGCAACGTCATGACTGAAGAATAATTCCTGTTATCAATACTCATATCAAAATAAACCTCATAATTGTCAAATCGATTTTGCCAGACTTCAGAAGGTAAGGTTTTTCTATAATTAAATTCCGGCTACTAGCCCAGTCGTTCATTTTAGTATTAGGAAGTATTGTATTTGATAAGGCATGTTCTTTTCTTACACCACAAAAGCAAAAGTGATTCTAACAGTGGATATATCGAAAGTTTCCTCAGTACCGTAGAAGTAAATGTAATAACAGATGAACACTCACGGTTCTACAATCTGTCGATATCTTTATTGTGGCATTGCACAAGGGCATGTTTTCTCTGACTGTTAATGACGTCTTTACACTAATTCCATTAGATGTTGGATGTGTACTGATTGATATTTTAGTCTTAAATACATGATTTTTTTTATTAGTTGTTATAGCTTTGAACTAGCTGTCAGTAACTGCGAGTACTTTCAGATCTGTACTTAGTATCGTTTTTGTTGTGGGGATGTATAAATACCCTGCACGTCCGGTCGGTTTTCTGTTACTTGTTTTTCTGCTTTGCATCGATATGATGAGTTCAGCTCTTTTCGACAGATTTATATAGTTTGTTCATATATTGTGTGTTACACCACTGTCCCAGGTTAGGGGAAGGTTGGGCGCCCGCAAACATGTTTAATCCCGCCACATTCTGTATGTGTCTTACACAAGTCAGGAGCCTGTAATTCAGTGTTTGTCGTTTGTTGCTGTATATCATATTTGTTTTTCGTTCATTGTTTTGTACATAAATCAGGCCGTTAGTTTTCTCGTTTGAATTGTTTTAAATTTGTCATTTCGAGGTCTTTTATTGCTGATTATGCAGTATGGGTTTTGCTCATTGTTAAAGGCCGTACGGTGACCTATAGTTGTTAACTTCTATGTCATTTGGTCTCTGGTGGAGTGTTGTCTCATTGGCAATTATACCACATCTTATTTTTATATTTACTTCTGCCTTGTTGAATAGTAAAATATCTTTCTAGTAGTTTAATACGTTAGTACAATTACCAGTATCGCCGAGATATAGCCTTTTTTGTGCTGAGGCAGCGTAAAGCAAAGACCAATCAAGCAATCAACCGATCAACCAATCAATCAATCAATCACTCAATCAATTATTAGTACGAGATAAAATCAATTCACTTTGAGCTTTGATGTTTTTAAAGCCAGTCCTTAAATCATCAGGGATGAAAACTCAGACCAGAAGGTTTTCTTTTATTTTCAAATGTAGACCTTTTCTCTTTCCTTTATTTAAAATCAAACTCTTTATTTCAATAACTAACAAGAAGAAGAAATTTAGAAACTCAATGTCGTATTCCTCATCCCCTAATTTTCGATGGAACCCCCCCCCCACCATAAAACATAAAACATAAAACATGACTGGTCGGTGCCTAAATAATCAATACTAGGATTACTTCACTTACGTGTCAAGCGTGCTAAATGTTAAACCTAGTATATTTGATAACTTTTTGTACCACATGAAAGAATAATGAAAACACACACACAATACCATTTAAATATCTGTGAAAATATTTGAATCATACATAGCTCACACAAACATGCACAGATTACACAAGTTGGCAGATTCTGACAGAGTTCCAGTTGAAAACATTGTAACATCTAGTAAGGTTAAACTTAATTTTAATTTAATATTTTTTGATATTTTACTGCAACAATCAAGCAATAAGATTGACAAGACTGGACACAAGTTATTACAATTCTACCAAGTCCTCTCCTTACATATACAATACACATGTAAGCTTAAGATAACAGCAAACACCGGCATGAATAATCAAGCTTTGGTTATAAAAAACAAAGGAAGGAGTCACACATTGGCATGGCAGAAATAAAACAAGACAGAAAAGACTGTTGAACAAAACTGACAAAGTTTATACGAAGACGATGGAACTGCACACGCGGTTTACAAAGACGGAATTTCCGGATTAGTCCATCGGACGGCCATTCTAAAAATAACACGAACACACAGTTTGCAAATATGATCAAAAACAAGATTCTTGTAACAAAAACAAAACAAAAGGAGCTTAAAAAGAATAACTAAAATCCATCTAAGGTCAACTTTGCCCGAGGGAGTTGAAACCTTAGTTTTAAAAAATAATTTATCAACGGAGAACTAAATTCCATAAGTATGTTACAAAGCATGCGAGTACCGAGGCACCGACTACTGATCTGATGATACTCTCGGGGACAAACAGTCCATCAGCAACGGTATCGACATAGAGCTAGAAAAATGAAAATCACATCATACATTTAATTGGTCCGAAGCAAAAAAAGAAATAACAAAAGATACAAATACAAAAACGATCGGCTAATATAAGCTACTGTGTAACAATTCTTGGAAAATTGACATGACTGTCCTTGGTATACGTATATTTGCCAAAGTAATTCGTACTAAATAGATATAGGAAGATGTGGTGTGAGTGCCAATGAGACAACTCTCCATCCAAATAACAATTTATAAAAGTAAACCATTATAGTCCAGAATAATTATATATTTTTGAAAATATACCATAATCAGAACTGATATTTTAACATTATAAAACCATTTTATGGTTTATTCTTTTAATGTGATAGAACTGAGCGTTTTGTGTTAAAGATGCAATTTTTTGGTTTTGTTGTGCTTTTTACAAAACCTTGTTAATACCTAACTTTACTTTCATACTTAAGACAATAAAATTGAGAATGGAAATGGGGAATATGTTAAAGAGACAACAACCCGACCAAAGAGCAGACAACAGCCGAAGGCCACCAATGGGTCTTCAACGCAGCGAGAAAATCCCGCACCCGGAGGTGGTCCTCAGCTAGGCCCCTAAATAAAATTGTGTACTAGTTCAGTGAAAATGGACGTCACACTAAACTCCAAAACATATAAATGAACTAAAATTAAAAAAACATATAAGACTAACAAAGACCAGAGGCTCCTGACTTGGGACAGGCGCAAAAATGCGACGGGGTTAAACATGTTTTGTGAGATTCAACCCTTCCCCTATACATATAGCCAATGTGGAATAAATAAAAACACACATTTTTTATTTGTATTTTTATTTTTGTTTACACGTAATAGTCAAACAAACAAATGTAATCAATATGTAATCAATTGTATATTATTCAACTTTATTGAACAGATCGTTACTTAACATCATTATTGGAAAAAAAAATATACTGTATTGATTGTTGGTTGCTTAACGTCCAGAGGCAAATAGTTTATGCATGCTCAGGACGATATTGTATTGTAAGTATATTGATACATGTAAATACATTGTCCGGGTAAGCAAATAAATATTTTAAATGTTCATGTACATAGAATGTATATATAAATAATTCAATCAAAAGCATGGGAAATTGCAACCCTGTTGTTCACTTACATCAAATAAAATTTTTATTCCAAAGTGGTTTGTTTCAAGTATAAACTTACTTACCTTTGACTAACAACATACATAGTCACAGTAAGCAACAACATATGTGTGTAAGAAAATGTGTCCATGGTGTTACCATGCGTCATAGATTTCAGCATATGTATCATTCCATTTTTTAAAGAATTACAGGAAAGTAATTTAATGATGTAAATTATTTGGTATCTATGCAATTTTTACAGTTTAGTATTATAACAAATAACAACTAGATGTGTCGGAATGACACGAATGGTCCCGTCTCAAAAAGTTGAAAAATCTGCAATTTCAATAACACATGTGGACACAAACATGCATGGATAGTATCCAGTTCTCAAGACCAATACTAGTTTGATGAAAAATTTCATTGACCAATGAGTAATTAAATTTCAAACTATCAGCAAACAGGAAGTGGATGTACTACAGATCTAACAAGATGTGTTGAAACAACATGAAAATCAGCATAGCGGAACGAAACATAAACTTGATCTGTAACTCTTCATGGTAGTCTCACATATCAAAAAACAGTGCAAAATCTGAAGGCGTATAGAAAAAAAGTCTGTATAACTGTGATTTTCAACAATTTTCAAAGTCTAAAACCCTTAATTTCGGCAAAAATTAGCGGAGCGAAACGAAACTTAAACTTGATCTGTAACTCATCATGGTTAACTCACATACCAAAAATCAGCCCAATATCTGAAGGCGTTTAGAAAAAAAATACGTATAACTGTGATTTTCAACAATAAATCAAAGTCCAAAGCCCGTAATTTCGGCAAAAATTAGCGGAGCGGAACGAAACTTACATTTGATCTGTAACTCATCATGGTTAACTCACATACCAAAAATCAGCCCAATATCTGAAGGCGTTTAGAAAAAAAGTCCGTATAACTGTGATTTTCAACAATTAATCAAAATCCAAAGCCCGTAAAATCAGCAAAAATTAACGGAGCGGAACGAAACTTAAACTTGATCTGTAACTCATCATGGTTAACTCACATACCAAAAATCAGCCCAATATCTGAAGGCGTTTAGAAAAAACTCCGTATAATGGTTTGTTGCGGAATGACGGAATGACAGAATGACAGAATGACGGAATGACAGAATGACGGAATGACGGACAAGGGTAAAACTATATGGCCCCGACAACTTTGTTGCGGGGCCATAAAAAGTTAACAAAGTCCATTGTGTAACAATTAAGTATCCTTCGAGTTATATTTTTGCTCAATGTTCCACCAAAGACTATTACACCATTGACTTATTTGAGAAAAGTATCTCAAAAATGATAATAGCTGCTCCCTTCATTTGAAAATGCAGAGCGTCTGATTTTAACCTTTGCATACATTTTTTTGGCTGAAATTATAGTTTTGTTATATATTTTGTTGGCTTCAAATCTCAGTTTTCCTAAAGAATCTTTGTTATTGTTACATATGCAGTTGTTCTTGTTTCATGTGGAAAAATTCTCCAGAAATATTTTTAAGACAGTTTCATCTACAATTCAAGGGTTGGAAGAGATTAGTTTATGACAGAATGTTTTAAGAAATTCATCGTTTTAGAAAAGAAATACTTGACTTATTTTGATTTTAAGTAAGGGACAGGTCATAAATGGAAGTACCTGTTAAACAGAATTAAAATGGGGAAAAAAACATTTTCAGCTGTATGCATCATCGTCCATGCTATTTTTACTCTCTTTATGAGTTATCTGTTACGATGCTATTTTTGTTGCTAATCATGAATCATTTTGCAAATAGCTAGAATGTCTTATATTACAAGTCAGTACTAAGTTACTACAATATGTCGACTGTTTTAACAAACAAAAAAATATTCCTTCAAAATTCGCTTCGAATGTGTCATTGAACTTAGGTGCTACATAGCTGTAAGCACTTTCTGTCTCTTCCAATACACAAACATGTGACTTGCAACAACAAATCCACCAAAAACAGACATTGAACACGTGTGCTCTAGAAATGTAAGACAGGAACCATATACAAAAAAATCAACATTTGAGCACTTCTACTCAAGAACTCTAAGTATTTTCTTACAAACAATCGAACATTTTCTTATCTGAAACTACCATGCAATTCTCAACAAAGATTAATTCCACTGCATCATATTGAGACAAATACAATTTATTTTTCATATCGACTTATACACATTAAGTATTCCGTTTTTTGTCAGAATATACTTTTTTTGTTTCCTATAATTGTTTAATCATTATTAACCAAACCAGTGGGATAAATGTCAGATAAGTCACTCTACAAGTAAATAATCAGAGTGAAAAACCCGTCTCTACAACAAGAGGATCAAAGTTTACAAAATGATAACCCCGTCAAAGTCCATGCTTTGGTAAGGAAAACCTATCAAAATATTGAATGCAAAACAAAAATGGAGGTTCACTTTGGAATTATATGGCGGAGATTCAGATGAAGATACTGTAACAATTTACTTTGCTTTGATAGATTGAATATTTACATTGAAACATCGATCGATTCCAAATTATATAATACTTTCAATTTGAAGCATTTTTTCCTGATAAACTTCAAATGCAAATACATGGTATTGTCAAAATTATATTCTGATCACACTAACAATTATCAATAGCAATAGGCACAGTGAATGGATACACAAGAAAACTTTTCGTTTTGCTATTTCCAAAAAAATTAGAAAAATTCATTAAGGTAATCTGCCTTTGAAATGCTTATAACATAAAGCCAGAGATGGGCCTGGGATAAATAATACACACGAGACAGTAGCCTGTAAGTCAGTGGCCTGGGGGTAAATAATACACACTAGACAGTAGCCTGTAAGTTAGTGGCCTAGTGGCCTGGGGTACACACGAGACAGTAATAATCACACACGAGACAGTAGCCTGTAAGTCAGTGGCCTGGGGTAAATAATACACACGAGACAGTAGCCTGTAAGTCAGTGGCCTGGGGGTAAATAATACACACTAGACAGTAGCCTGTAAGCCAGTGGCCTGGGGTAAAAAATACACACGAGACAGTAGCCTGTAAGTTAGTGGCCTGGGGTAAATAATACTCACGAGACAGTAGCCTGTAAGTCAGTGGCCTGGGGTAAATAATACACACGAGACAGTAGCCTGTAAGTCAGTGACCTGGGGTAAATAATACACACGAGACAGTAGCCTGTAAGTTAGTGGCCTGGGGTAAATAATACTCACGAGACAATACACACGAGACAGTAGCCTGTAAGTCAGTGGCTGTGGGTAAATAATACACACGAGACACAACAGTAGCCTGTAGGTCAGTGGCCTGGGGGTAAATACACACGAGACAGTAGCCTATAAGTCAGTGGCCTGGGGTAAATAATACACACGAGACAGTAGCCTATAAGTCAGTGGCCTGGGGTAAATAATACACACAAGACAGTAGCCTGTAAGTCAGTGGCCTGGGGTAAATAATACACACGAGACAGTAGCCTGTAAGTCAGTGGCCTGGGGTAAATAATACACACGAGACAGTAGCCTGTAAGTCAGTGGCCTGGGGTAAATAATACACACGAGACAGTAGCCTGTAAGTCAGTGGTTGTCGTTGGCTGCTGTCTTCTCTTCGTTCATTGTATTCTCTTTTGAATTGTTTCACATTTTGACATGTTGGGACTTTTAATAACTGGCTATTCGATATGGGTTTTGCTCATTTATGAAGTTCGTATTGTTACCTATAAATTCGTATATCCACGTCATTTTGACTCTTGTTATCCCATTGTTGTATCCTTGGCAATCATACCATCTCCTTATTCTTAAATAGGAAGCTACATAACAGAAAAGTTTCACCGTCGTTTTGTAATATTTTTCCTATACGTATTCTATGCTTTTGTTGATAAATGTTTACAATTAAACCTAATAAATTTTTGAAAAGCTTGAGTGAAAATGCAGAAATTATTTGTCAGAGATCTTATATTATATAGATACCGATACACTGCAAAATAATCGTCATTCAAAATTTCGAATTAAAAAAAAAAGATTGAAGATTTAGAGAGCAAAAACAAACCACGAAGCTGATGACGATGACTCTTTCTAATAAAGTAGGAGACTTTTGAATAATTTCAAAACATTGGACAGTCGTGATCAGAATCTTGTCTGTAAATATAATGTTGCTCATAAAAATAATATCAAACCACATTTATTCTAAACCTTACTTCTATTTTTATATCGTAATTAGAATTAAAACAATCTTAGGCTTTTCAACAGCAAAGGAATAAGGCATCATATGCTAACTAATCCAGTTAAAATGGTTCTTTCTTCCGAAACGATTTTAAATAATTATTGGCCTCTCACAAATACTGTCGATTTCAATTAAATTTTATGAACAGACTGCACGAAACCTGGAAGGAGTGTTGTATCTGATTTATTGTTTTCCTGAGCGACAGTATTGAACCAACAACTATTGCTACATTAGAGTAGCTTCCTGTTGTAGCGAGTACAATTTCCTTGTTTTATTAAAAAAAAAATTTTTTCATAATCTGAATTGCATGCGACATTTAATATATATTAACATCAATTGCATTTATTCATTTATTCAAAAATCCTTTCTTTTCAGACATGATGCTTAGAAATGTGTAAGTTTTTGATACGCAGATATATTGTTTCAATGTTTTTCTATATTTCCGTACTTGTGTTTTATAGATATAAGAAGATGTGGTATGAGTGCCAATGAGACAACTCTCCATCCAAGTCACAATTTGTAAAAGTAAATCATTATAGGTTTCATAAAATCGGGTCTTTTGCACTGGGTACAACTTTGAAGGATAACACATATTTTAAAGTATACATGTATCAGCTGATTTCGAATGTAACAATATTTGTCTTAATGTTAAGAGTTTCCGCGGTTGATTCGGATTTTGACGGTACGTGGCAAATGCAGTTATACTGGCGACGCGAACATCCTTCGATTTTGTCTCTTATATGAAATATTATCTCAATTCCACCATTTTCAATATCAGTTGTGAGAAAAAATGTTGAAATTTATGAATCAATACTTACAAAGCGTGTATCACTTTGAAGCTTTGTGACCGCGTTTTCCAGTAAGAGCTCTCACTCATTTCGTTGATAAACTTTGTAGTGTAGCCAATTTAATCATTACAGGAGATTATCTTCATCACGTTGAATTTGAATGTTAAGTGAATTTTGTTTACTTTGCACATTTCGTAATACATGTATCTTTTGTTTGGCGAACTATGGACTGGAAGCTATACAAAACCCCTTAAACTGTAACAGCTATGGAAAAAAAAAACAGAATTTGAACAAAAGCATAGAAATTATTTCATAATGTTATAAGAAAATCATTTGAATTGATTCATTTTAATTCCCTTTTCTGACATAGAACAAAATAGATTTTGCGCATTATGTTGGTGGTGCATTCAATGAAACATAAATTATTTTTACATTTTGAATATAGGTTGTTTGCATAGTATAAATGGAAAATGTTTTATGAGTTTGAATGTACCTGTACCTTTGGTATCTTTCGCCTACCTTTAAGTATGTTTACATAGTTTTGAGTGATTGTTCGATTGAATTTGTTTCTAGTAAGTTGAGACAATTAGCACGTGGGATGTATGACAGAGTTAATGTCTCTAGTAAGTTGAGACAGTGAGCCTATGTGATGTATGACAGAGTAAACATATCTCTAGTAAGTTGAAACAGTGACCATGAGGGATGTATGACGGAGATAATATGTCTGTAGTAAGTTGAGACAGTGAGCCTATGTGATGTATGACAGTAAATATATCTCTAGTAAGTTTAGACAGTAAACATGAGGGATGTATGACAGAGTTAATATGTCTCTAGCAAGTTGAGATAGTGAGCATGAGGGATGTATGCCAGAGTTAATATATCTCTAGTAAGTTGAGACAGTGAGCTTTAGTGATGTATGACAGAGTTAATATGTCTAGAAAGTTGAGACAGTGACCATGAGGGATGTATGACAGAGTTAATATGTCTCTAGTAGTTTAGACAGTGACCATGAGGGTTATATAACAGAGTTAATATGTCTCTAGTAAGTTGAGGTAGTGAGCATATGGGAAATATGACAGAGTTAATGTGTTTCTAGTAAGTTTGGACAGTGAACATAAGGTTGTATGACAGAGTTAATATGTTTCTAGTAAGTTGAGACAGTGAGCATGAGGGATGTATGACAAAGTAGAGATGTCTCTAGTAAGTTGAGACAGTGAGCAGGCGGAATGTATGACAGAGTAAATATGTCTCTAGTAAGTTGAGACAATTAGCATGTGGGAAATATGACAGAGTTAATATGTTTCTAGTAAGTTGAGACAGTGAGCATGAGGGATGTATGACAAAGTAGAGATGTCTCTAGTAAGTTGAGACAGTGAGCATGCGGAATGTATGACAGAGTAAATATGTCTCTAGTAAGTTGAGACAATTAGCATGTGGGATGTATGGCAGAGTTAATATGTCTCTAGTAAGTTGAGACAGTGAGCACGAGGGATGTATGACAGAGTTAATATGTCTCTAGTAAGTTGAGACAGTGAGCACGAGGGATGTATGACAGAGTTAATATGTCTCTAGTAAGTTGAGACAGTGAGCACGAGGGATGTATGACAGAGTTAATATGTCTCTAGTAAGTTGAGACAGTGAGCACGAGGGATGTATGACAGAGTTAATATGTCTCTAGTAAGTTGAGACAACGACGACGGGATGTATGACAGAGTAAATATGTCTCTTGTAAGTGAGAGACAGTGACCAAGTATGTCTCTATGACAGAGAAAAACACTTTAACATATTAACCAAAATATCATTGATGTGTCTCAATAGTCATGTACATTAACAGCAACCTTAAACTTTATCCTGTGACGTAAGCTATTGTGATTGGTTGTTCGGTTTACACCTGAACATCATTTATTCAGATTAGACTGCTTAGATATTATTTCAAATGTCATGAAATCATACATAATGGGATTAAAGGCAATTTCTCGAATTGGGCTTTAAATCTGAAGCCAATTTGCATTAAGGAAAAAATTGACATTTTTTTTTCAGGAAAGGAGTTAAGATTTTAGAAATTGCTTTAAAAATCAGCGTTTTCGAGAAATCTGAAATTAAAAAAGTCTTGAACGTAATAGTATGTAAAAAGAAATTTTTCTTTTTAATGGGAAACTTTCTAAAAGTTTAAGAATATTTGATAAATTGAGCAAGTCATCGCTGTAAAGACTTATAGCCATTGGGGTGAACTGAAAACAATCACAATTCCAAAACTTTGTCCATCATCTCAGACAAATTTTTAAATCTATTTTAAGGACGTATATTTCACATTGACCTCATTGACTGATACTTCATTAAAGTCCACAAAAATAGTTTTTTGCTTTATTGAACTAAATTGTGTTTGTTAATAAGGATATCACAATTAAACCAGAACTTTTTTGTAAGTTTAAGATGCAATTCATTGTTACGGTTTCAGCTTACATGGACATTAATACGTGTTAATAGCATTCTCATGTTAGTCGATACAATTTCATTTTTACTTTGTTGGAACCAGTACATAAATATAGTTTTTAAATGGCCTAGAGTACTATGTAGGCAATTCTCTATAAACCACAGCGACAGTTAAGTTTAGGATGTATAAGATGATGCACTCATCACGGATACAAGGTTCACTCTCATGATGAAAACTTATATCACTTGATTCAATCTACTGCACTGTACCCTGGAACCATTTCAGAACATTGTATCTTGTTGAACGATGTGATTTATTAAGATACTAGCAGGGGTAGACTACGATTTTCAAAGAAAGAGGGGGAAGGGGGGCATTTACAAAAATCTCTTGTATCGGAGAATATAGGCAAAAACATCAATAGAATATTTTAAACTTGGGTTTTCGTCTGAGCTCCCCTCGGAAAATCAAATGTTGTTATGTAGTGTGTAACATTAAGTAAATAGTTTTAAAACATTGGGTTTGGTCCTGCAGTATTAAAAAGCTAAATTCCAATTTGAAATACTAGTATTCATTTCTATGCAGCCGGCCATATCTTAATAGTTTAAAAGCATCAATAACTTCCAATATTGGTATCAATGTCATCAATACTCTATAAATGATGTTTACAGTTGCACAGTTTAGATATTTAACAATTTCAAACTGTCAACAATCCTGAAATAAGAATTATGTTATTTTTCTATAGAAATCCATGGATTATGCATTCACAGTCCTAGTGAACTAAGCATTTGTTTGATCATCACATGTCATAAATATATATAATCTCTTAGCATAGAAACTAATCCTAATTATTATTGACACATCAAAACATTTGAGTTTCGCTCATACATTAACACAGAACACAGCATGTAGTTTCCGTTTTGAATTTAAAACCACATCAATCCTAATCTTGTAATGTGATAATGCTGTGGAAAATCCCTTTTTACGGCAACATTTAGTGGTTTACATCCTCGCCCTTTGGTCTCTGGTTGTTAGATGTCTCAATGGAAATAATACCACAGTTCTCATTTCTATATTGAATTTTTAATTTTATTCAAAGAAACCGAATAAAACATATTCGTCGCCTTGTTTTACGACAACAAGAGCAACATACATTACACAACAATCTCATTATCAGATTATCCAAAACAAAGAAAGGATTAAAATAGTGCAAAGATTTTTCATAAATTCACAAATATAGAACACTTTTGTTTCCGTGTACTTAGTCAGTGGGAAATCTAGCGACAAAAAAATATCGCCCTTGCAACACTGACAAATGGAACTCTTCAACGTTTGTAACGTTTTTCTGCAAAGACGTTATTCATCATTATTTCACAAGATAACGTTCATAAATAGAATAAGATAGTAATTACCAATGCAAGTAAAAATAAAACTGATTTATCACATAGTTAAGCGTTTCCTCATAAACATAGCAAATGACGAGGACAGCAGACTATATAGGAGTATTGAATGAGATTGGTTCAAAATGTTGCTATGCGAATACGTACCGACCTCAATTTCTACTGGCTCTTTACGTCACAGGAAAGCAACAATTCTCCGTATATGTATGAATAGTTATCAAAGGTACCAGGATTATAATTTAATACTCCAGACGAGTATGAAGTCAGAACAGAAAAGGTCCGGAAAAATATTAATAAAATCACTCATTTTTCATTTAAGTAACTAGAGAAATAAAACTGACCTTATTCCGACATAAATATGAAAAGCGAATATATCAACATATATGTGCAAAAATCTATACCTAATCTTAAAGTTGTTAAACAATAATTATATCTTAAACGGATACTCCTTTTTGTAAAAATTTTCTCCTTTAAACTTGTTAGCCTGAACAGAAATGACTTTTAAATCGTTATTTTCCCACAAAGACAATATTATAATTTGAAAGTTCCCGTGACAATGAGTAGACTCGATATAGTCTCGAGTCTATAAAAGTTGTGAGTACATTTAACAGAATCAGTCAAGAATCTGTCATTTATACCAATTCTCCAAATAACAGCTAACATAAGGATATGACAACTACTGATGGGGTTCCTGACATGGGACAGGCACATGAAAATGTGACGGGGTTAACTTATTAACTCTTTAATACTGGTATGATAGATAAGCAATCTAAAAGAAGTTAACAAGCTGATATGATAGCCGGCCTTCTTACTCAAAACGGTTCCAATTCTTCGAAGTAGATTTAAATCAGCAACTTCATTAGCAGTACAAAAAAAAATCGATCTTGCGTAATGCCAAAAAAAAAAAAAAAAAAAAAATTTCAATGTAAAAAAAATTAAAACCTTATTCTAAACTAGATGTTCATTTCTCCAAAATATCAACCGCAAGGATTAAGGTAGATTAACTGTATACAGCCATCTTGGATGGTAAAATAGTAGTACACAATCGGTATAGTTATTTGCTTAAATCTGCTACTTTTGATAAGGATTGACAATTAATGTGTAACGGTTCGTTTGTACACGGTACGATTTTCCATCCGTTTTGATATCGTCGCTCAGGTAAATCGTACAGCGGTCTGTTCACACGATGCGATTTTGAACCGATTTGTCGAATGAAAATGGGGTACCAACCGCTTTTGAAACGAAATTTTGATTAAACAAACGACATACGATTTTAGTGTCCACACGGTGCGATTTTTGTCGAAACGACATCACAGGTGAAAAATGGGATGGAAATTGGATTTAAAATTGTACCGTGTAAACGCACCTTAAGACTGTTTATTTCAAAAAAGAAAAATAAGTTATTTTTTGCATTATTTATACTGTTTTAACAAATACCAAATATTTGTTTTTGTTCGAATCACCATTTCAACTTAGCCATCTAAGGGGAGATAACTCTAATAGTAAAAAAATGTATAAAGGAATGTTAAAAGAAATTTTCATTTTTCATTATTAGCAAAAAAAAAAACAAGTTCTGTGACACCATTTTTTCTTTTTATTTTCTTAAATCATATTATAAAATCAATCTTCTCATCGTTTATTTTAAAACTATATCTCATGGATTTCTTTTAATTAGCAAAAAAGTTTTTTTTTTTACGAATAATCTACACAAAATTGGGCAATTTTGCACGAATTGTAGTTTGAAAAATAGCACGGTGGCTCATACTTTTTATTATACTTTTGAAAAAAACATGGTAAAATCTACATTTTGGCAAAGTATAAGAAACTATCTGAAGGATTATATACCGATGATATCCTCTTTAATAGCAGTATAATTACAACCTTAATCTATAACAAAGAAAGATCAGTTACAAGTATTTATTAAAAAAAAAAAAAAAACAACCTAGGTACGGTGTGATACATTGTACATGATGACAAAACAGTAAAAAAATTTAATATAAACACAAATGACAAATATATCATCGAATTATCTGTCTGGTCATAGGAGATATTTTAAATTATATAAGATGCATTAGAAAAAGGAGATAACTCTTGAAATTACAATATAATCGATATAAATTTTGACTACAATTATCTCACAAGACCAAAGAAATTTTCACAAACTCATATTTGTCAGCTGTACCAATGAATTTAATGAAATGAAACCATGAAATATCTGCTTTATTCTTCACCATGTACATTGGACCCTGTCTAGTTTTTGAAAAAAAAAGTTGTACTTTAAAGACATCTTAACTTAGTAGTTAAAATATATTAATACCGTAAAAATCTATGCGTCAAATAACTTTTTATACATTATGTAATTTTCTATCTGTCTAATCTCTCATTAACTCAAACATTCCTTAACAAATTGTTACTAACTTTTAATTCAGTTATGTGTGGTGCCATTACAACTATCAGCCTAACGACTTTGATTATTTTCAGATTAGTCGTTCCAGAGTTTGGTTACTTTAATCATCAAGTACTATGCAATTTGTAACGTCTCTATCACGACAAATTGAACATGCTTTTTTTCAAATACTTATGGTGCACATGTTACGAAACTTTTCGATTATATATCATATAATAAACGATTTTAATTAAGATAAGTCGTTCCAGAGTTACGGGACCTAGATTCGAAAGTTAAAAACTAGATAAGGGGCATATGTCTAACGATAACTCAAGTTATCTTCAACGAAATCTTATGAATCTTTACACGCAGTTTTATATGTTCATTCAGTGACATGCATTTTTAGTCTGATCTTTTTGGACGGACGTATTATGTGCTCATTGTGCAACTGTTTATTATTAATTCCCGAAGGTCGAATGATACTCCTTTATTCAATAGCAATATGATGTATATTCAGATCGAAGTCCTTACAGGCATCAACCAATCAAATTGTTTTATTTTATCATCCTTCTTTTATCTTTATTCATTGTTAGTGTCTTTTTTTTTTTTAATTTTCTTTATGATACAGTTGTTGATCTGATTAACCAATTGATGAGTTGTATTGGGATATTGACTTTTACCAGCTTTTAGTCTGGGATTCTAAGTCATTACGGTACTTTTAAAAATTATTTATTGAAAAAATGATAAGTTACAGGATTCATATCTTTATATCTTAAAACTGAGAGACTACTATACTGTCATAGTAATCTCAGCTTAAAACAAGTATATAAATAAATTCCAAAAGAAGGATATAACGAATCAGCGAGAGATATTTCTTTCATGGTTGTATTAAAAAACCATTAATGATTTGTATGATATTACGGAGAAAATGTAAGTAGCGTGGTATCATATCACTCAAAATACCATAGAACTGCTCTTTACAACTTTCTGAACCAAAAATATGTTCAAATATTTAAAAAAATAAATGGAGAATGTGTCCATGGGACACAGGTGATGCCCCCGCTTGCATATAACGTTATAAAGGGACATAACTAGAGAACTCTAACAGTGACGCCATTCAAATTCGAACTCGACCAGTGATTTATGGTAAAAAGCGTTGTGTATAAGTTTCGCAACATTTGGTTGGGGCAAACTAAAGTTAGAGAACGGAAACGATAAATGCAGCAATCTTTTCATTTATAAAGGAGCATAACTATAGAACTGTTAAAGTGACGCCACCCAAAATCGAACTTGATGTGTGTTTTGTGGTAAAAAGCACTGTGTACAAGTTTCATAACATTTAGTTGAGGCAAGTTCTAGAACGGAAATTAATTTTGGGACGTAAATACAGACGGACTAGGGTAACACTTAATGCCCCCTACGCCGTAGCAGGGGCATAAAAAGCATTGCATAGCCTTTTAATCAAAATATCAGGTCGAAACCAACATTGACCATGTGGAAATAGTCACAAGAGACGAGATGTTTCATCTAAGCAATAGTTGATTTAGATACCTTAGATACATATATCTTCCGCTTATTCGAATTAAATTTATCGGTATCAAGAGAATTAGTTATCCTTGTACGAGTGTAATTTATCATAACAAACATACAGAGTCTAGGCTTAGCATACTCTTGAAATTGCGAAACGCTCGAAAGATTATTTCTTTATGATGATTGAAACACCATACATGTGACAAAAAGATAACAAAGATGGCAAAAAACATTAAATTAAAAAAAAAAAAAAAAAAAAAAAAAAAGGATGTTTTTCGGATTTTTGTGCCGTTGGATCGCTGTTACGTTTACGTTTTATTCATTACAAACTTGCAATAAGACACGAAGACGAGAAGACGAAAAATAGTCCATAATACATTAAACAGAAATCTAAATATCGGGTTATATAATCTTTTACTTTTAAATTAGGATTTATTAATTAAAAAACTACTGACAAGGAATAACTACAAACAATTGTTTTTTTATCAACAGATGTAATTTTATGAAGTTCTAAGTAGATTAATATATTCATACTGATTAATGAGTAAGATTTAGAAACTAAAGTTATTTGATCTTACTATATGCTTTATTCCTTTGCTGAAACAATGGTATACAGATATAACAAAACATGATGTGTACAAGTATTTGTGTAATGCAAGTGAAAATGAAAGGCAAATAATAAACACAAATAGAAAGATAAAAGATGGTATAACAATATAAATCACAATTACAATATACATTTATTCAAATCCTCCTATTGAAAAACTATGTTTTAAAAGTCGACAGGATATTATAACACGTAATCAGCTTTTACTTCATCTTTTGTTAATTTGCTTGAGTCGATCATATACACATGCTTATGCTTGTTGTTCCATAAAACTGAAAGTAGCTGAAAATAGACAAATGTCAAATCGTTATTCGTCTACCAAAACAACGAGGGAAAGCAACTGTTTGTCGTAAAAATAGGTAATGACGATAATTCACATTTCAATTTCAAGCACTAGGAAAAGAAAATAATTTTTGAAATGCCCGTTTTTTTTGGTAAGTTTATATACTATTTCTAGCGTAAAATGAGGCTGAAATAGTGTTGTCAGACTAGTAAGTCAGTCCACACATTCTAATTACCCATCTCCTTAATTTCCATTGCATCGGTGGCCTCGTGGGTCATGGATTCGATCCCGATCAAACAAAAGACGAACACTAGTATTGGCTGCTTCTCCGTTAAGCACGCGGCACTTAGGAATAAGAGCAACGACAGGTCGACTCGGAGTTCGTAATGTGTTTGGGTATGGTGACATTATGTGAACAATTAGCTTGTGAACTAGCGCGTTAAAAATCCGACTCAGGATGTTTTAACTGTATGTCAAAGTATGTCACCTCATTTCTGACTATTTCGTATTAATACAAACTATACTACACAGGGAAATTTCATTCACATCAATTTCACATGAATTTAATTTCATGTGAATCTCACATGAAATTCACGTGAATTTCAGTGAATTTCACTTCAAACGAGCTTATACGTGAAAATCACGTGAAATCAGTTCATGTGAATCTCATGTGAAACCTCGTGAATTTCACGTGAAAATCGCATGATTTTTTTTTCACGTCTAATTCACATTTTCTCATTGTTGAAGACAATACGGTTGCTTATATTTGCTTATATCCACTGCATTTGAACTTTAGTGAATAGTTGTCTCATTGGCAATCATACCACATTCCTTATTTTCTTATTAATGAATGAGCAGCATGCAATATAATAATGACTGTCTTTTTTTTAAATTGATGGGGAAAAAAGCTAATTTCTTTAAACAAAGTATGATCATTTCAAATTAAGAGAGTCTTGCCTTTTAATTTGAACATTTCTACCTTTTATGCATTAATGATTATTTTTTCAAGGAATGTAGTGCCTTTTGTAACAAAGCAAAGAAGATCTATCTGATTATTATTACTTGATTTTTGTCAAAAAATAAACTTTGATTGTAAAATATAATTAAAAGGGACTTTGGGTTTACGTCAAAGAGAAAGCAATTAAGCGACACAAATAACAAAAAGACGTCTAGAGGGATTTACAGTCTTCAACAGTAAAAAGGTGTCTAAACAATTAGTCTAAATCGTTTCAAGTCCAAACACTATGCGGGTGTTTTTTTTTTCTCACAAAGTGATGACTTGTTAATGGGATAGCATTTTAATTTCTTTAAAAGGTATCATGCTTATTTCAATTTTATGCATTTCTTGTTTCAAATTTGAATAATGACATTGTCTTTAATTTCTTTAAACATAAAAAAATAAGAATACAACATAAACTGTTGAACCATTAAGGGTAACTAGGGAATAAAAATATGGTCACTTTGGTCTTCTTCCGACCGGCAGTAAAATTCTTGCCAAAGTGGGCGTCCGTTAGCCTGTGCGGACTGCAAATGTACGCAGACAAGTCCGGTCAGAATGGGGACGTTAGATCCGATGCCTCGTATAAAGGGAGTGACACGCTCTCTCCACGTAAGTAACCTTGCAACAACTCTTTAGGGGTCCTTGACTTATCATAAGTGGTTCACTTTAAACTTACTTAAATACAAAATTTAAACATGTGAACTATGCAAAAGTTTCAAAGTCAATGAATCATGACTGAAAGTGCAGGGCCAAATAATCTCCAATGGGAATGAGAAATGACAATACTTATAAATCTGCATACCGAATACTATTGACTTATTATAAGTGGTTCCCTTTAAACTAACCTTAGCACAAATCTTTAACATGTAAACTATGCAAAAGTTTCAAATGAACCACGATGAGAGATGGGGTCATATAATCTCCATGGAAATGAGACTTGCAAATGATAATACAACTGCATACCAAATATAACTGGTTCATCTTAAACTGACAAAATCAAAAACTTTTCACATGATAACTATGCAAAACATTTAAAGTCAATTGCCCATGACACAGCGGGCGGGGCCAATATGGAAATGAGATGTGCCAATGCTAATATATGCATACCAAATAGCATTGACCGACCACTAGTGGTTCCTCTTAAATTTACCTAATTACAAACTAATACATGTAAACTAAGCAAAAGTTTCAAAGACAAAATCTATGACTGACGGGTGGGCTAAATTATCTCCATTGAAATGTGATGTACCAATGCTCATACAGCTGCATACTAAACATCGTTGACCTACCACTAGTGGTTTCCCATAAACTGACCTAATCACCATAAACGTTGCATTGTTGACGCCACCGCTACAAGAAACAGTCTCGCCTTTTCAACTTCGTCGAGGTGAGACGAAAAGCAGAAAACATATCACATACCTCAGATGCTTTCTCTTTAATTTCCACTGAATATATCTCAGGAGTGAATTTTATGAATTTGACTTTCTCAAGGCCATTTTCCTTGACCAAATTCCTGTAAATTAAGTTTGATAGAAAAATAAAAGGTTTTATATTCCAATGCTTCACGATGAGTCACAGTATCTTTAAGTGAAGTGTTTTTATGTATCTTAGTCAATATATATAAAAATTCACAATTTTCATTTGAGTGTTTGTAAACATTATTAGGTCTTCTCATTTTAGGCTCCAAAAGAAAAAAATATTTATCTAATTCTATTCTATTGCAAATAAAAAAGCGGTTTTGTTTTCCCCACAGTACGTTAAAAACTTTGAGTGTCAGTATATTGTAGCGTAATCTTCAATGTATACACGCCTTATGAATAAGAAGACCAAGCAGGTTTCTGGTTTGCGGTATTAAATCCTGTAGTTTGATAAATGGAATAGTCGTGGATCATTAATTTATGGAAGCTCGTTTAGGAGCTCTCATAGATATAGTTTGAATTCGACATCACAAATTTAAAAAAAAATCGTGACCAAGGATTAAAACCACGAATTTGTTTACCATAAAAATCGTTACAACGGATTTAATTCTTTATAGCGAATCCAAGAACATAGATATCACAAGTTTTTATAATTCGTTATTACGAATGTTAGAAAACATGATCATACATTTAGAAAATGTAATACCACGGATTTAATCTGAAATAACGAATTTCATGATAAAGAATCACTTAATTATCATAGTTTTATGTAATTCGTCTTAGCATATTATCTTTACCGCAGATTTTTATTATTTTCAATTACACCGAGAATAATTTTTTATCACGACGATGATAAATCATGATTACGAAATTAATCTTTTTTTCGAATTCAATCACGACTAGCCAAAATGTGTGCCAACTTATTCCTCAGATTCGTTATCATGAAACTCGCAATTTCGTATTAAATCCGTGGAAACGAATTTTAAATTTGAGATCATGTTTTCTCAAGTGATTGGGGACGATTTGTTTTTGAATTCGTTGACTACTCGACCAAGTAGATTATATAATGAGTGTTCGGGACGATGTTTTGCTTTTCTATACGATATGGTTTCATCTTTCTTGCATTTATTTTTTATTAGTATCGTGATTAGTTGCACTACACTTTAGAACTGTATATATTTTCTAATATTTTTGTAGCATCGTCATCAACAGATTGAACCCGTACTTTTTTCTCTCACTCCTTCGACAACACCACCTAGAATTGGATCCAACTTTCCTCATTTAACTAAAAGACAAGCATTAAGTTAACCAGGTGTTGCCTTCTTGTTAGGATTGAATAAGAACGACATATTACAAAGCAGTTAGACATAGACAGATTTACTTATAATTACCATGCCAGATCTTCATGATCCCTAACAATCTCTGTTAAAATTGAAAGAACTGGTAAAACGATATCATCTGAGAATATATCACTGTTTGTCTTAATTGGCAACACACCGAGCAAATGCTTCATGGCGCATACTCCTAATAAATAAAATTTCACTTCAGTTTAATTGAAAAGTATTAATACTTTCAGCTGAAATTTCGTTTTGTATTCCACATCCTGTTCATGAAAGTTTCTAAAGACTCAAATTGGTGTTTTTATAGTTATACTTTATGTAAATATTTTGTGCACAACAAAAGAAATGTTATACCTAAAATCATCTTATTTGTTTAATAAAATAAAAATGGGCGCTTACATTCTGAGAAACAATTTTTTTCCCAAACTGCACCAATAACGCCATCCGTTTAATGTGATATTAGTTACAATACGTTGTCTTCAATCAGGATAATATACACTGCAATAAAGTTTCGATGTTTGCACATTACTTAAAAAGGTCTTTTAGTGATGTCTGTTATTCAGTTGCAGTCTTATGGATGTTTGCTGATCATTTCAAAACGAGCCAAAAGATACATACGTGTAAAAGCAGAAATGACGGTATAAATTTGATACAAAATCAAAAGAAAACTAACAAAAATCAATAATATAGTACTCAGATGAAGTAGAATTCATGCAAAACCTTCTCAAAGACAAAAAGAAAAACCTTCTATGACTGAGTGTGGATTTGCATTGCGGGTAATGCATGCATATCAGGAGACGCTACCCCTGTCGACATAACCGGTTTCGTTCATTTACGAGTTGATGCGAACCCCTGTTGTTGATGTATATTTAACCTTGATTTTAATAGATTCATGAAATGTGAACATTGGAAATTACTTTTGCATTTAGTACTCCATCTGTAAAGTTCCCTATACGATTCAAAGTAATTCTTAACAATTTTAATTCCTAATCAAGGTGTACCACACCTATAATCTCATTACATACCAAACAAATACTTGTTCTTTTCATCAAAAATAAGACATAGTATAAGATGGCAGGTTTTTGTCACCAACGCTTGATCCCTTAGGTCAGAAAGGCAATCGATTAGCACTGGTAGAACCATCTGATTTCTCATTTTCGCACTGATACTGACAGCTCCCTAGAATTATGCCAATATAAAAATTGTATGATAATTCAATGCATCCATAGCAATATGCCTTCCAGTGCAATAGGTCATAAATGACTATATGATTTAGATAAATTTTAATCGTCGCGAACATTTACTTGAGGAGCTAGATAGCCAAAAGGACAAATTTAAGAAAAATCAATCTAATGTGGCAAATGTATACGCGATTTAATGAAGTTTCGCTAAAAATAAACATCGACAATTAATGTCCATTGGAACATCAACTGTTCTGAAAAAACCCCAACATTGGTTCATTAATTTCTGAGAAAAAATATTTTATGCTTTAGCGGTATACTACTGTTGCCTTTATTTATAGGTTAAGATCTTTTGTTAATGTAATCGTTCGCTCCTTTTGTAATTCATGCGATTTCTTCAGTGTTTGTTTGTTACCTTAATCTGTCTCTTCCTAATCAGTTTACTAGATTTGAACATCGGTAAACTACTGTAGTCTTAATTAAACAAAATCATACGTGTTTCTCGTTTCTCGTTTTTATATAGATTGGACCGTTGGTTTTCCCGTTTGAATGGTTTTACACTTGTAATTTTTTGGGCCCTTTATAGCTTGCTGTTCGATGTGAGCCAATGCTCCGTGTTGAAGGCCGTACCTTGACCTATAATGGTTTACTTTTATAAATTGTTACTTGGATGGAGAGTTGTCTTATTGGCACTCATACTACATCTTCCTATATCTAAATATTTCTATGAATTTTCGAGGACTCTTGACTTACTCATCGAAAGAGATGTTGACTGTTTGAAAACATGTTCAGTGGAACTTTTGGTAAAGAACATTTGAAGCAACAAAAGCGCTGTTCCTTTGCTTTTTGTGTTTTTTACTGTGCATATACTGATTTGTGTCATGAGTGGATACCCAATATCCTTTCTTTTCTATTATTTGAAAAAGAATTGTTTGGTGAACATTTGTTTTATTTAAAATTTAAGTAAATGAAAGGAATTCATTGTTATTATTATAACCAGTTATTTTAGATGGAGTACATGCAACTGAGGTGTGATCCTACAAAATATGGAGACATTAAATTTTTTACTTCAATAATATCAAATATTACTTACATGCCAGTTAAATGGTAGGAGATTAATCAGTAAACCCATTGTTGTTTTCAACGTTATTGGTTGTGTTTTCTCATTTGTAATTATTTTACAAAACAGTCCTATAGAGCTATCCTTCCATAGTTCTTCATATTCATGGACTGCACAAGACTCTGAATTACCTGATGGTAAATCAAGGCCACTATTTCTACAGAGGTCAAAGTTGAGAGGTAAGTTGTATTTCAAATAGAGTTGAGAAATAAGCATTCTTTTCATTGCACGTTAAGGTTCAATAAACATTAACTCGCAATAATTACAGGTTTCGTTTAACAACTTTTTCTTTGATCGAAAATAAATAAAATTCGTCAGTGTATTTGCATTATAACTTTTATATGTTTCAAAATTTTTCAAATTGAGGTAAATTCACTTACATCTCCCTTGTCTTTTTCTTTTTACCTTTATGTATCTTCGAGAAAATGGCAGTCAATCCTACAAGAGCATAAGATAGAATGCTCAAATATACCCACACTATGATACATGGCGCCAATTATTGCAACAGTAATGGTTTAATGTTAAACAAAACCCGCTCAGGAAATACTATTGTGATATCTAGAAGATTAGCTTTGGAAACCGTCTCTTTAACATCCCTTCAATCATACTGACAATTATTCTAATGTTGTAAGGTTGGATGGAATAACCATGTAATATATATGTCGGTTAAGCATCTATCAAACATCAGTTCACAGTAAATATGTACAAGTGACCATACGGTCTTCATCGATGAACAAACTATATATTACGAGTGCTTGTTGAATTTTCCCCTTTACACATTTTTTAAATTTTGATTTTCAGAAATAATATTATAGTTGTGGATTAAAATATTGCATGGAATGGTAAAACAATATGCTATAATTTCAGTTGACCACAATTTCGTCTGGAATAAAATTCATCAAGAACGGTGGCGTCAATACCAAAGCTGTGGTCACTAGGCGGATGATACACTCAGGGACTGACACACCAACTACGACGGCACAGATTCAATGGTAGAAAAATAAACGTATAATGCAAATTAAAGGCGCAATCCCCTGGCGAAGTTGGTTGTATTTCTATTCATTTTTTAGCCCTAGGTTACATTTCAGTATGAATATTTTAAGTCGATTTATAAAAGAGAAAATACATGCTAATGACCCGTGAAATACAGTTTTTTTATATTCGAACCATGGAATAAAGGCTTTTTTATAATCAATGAAACAACAAATTTTGAATTGCGACATTTCTTTCATCCTAGCTCTGCCAATGGAAGCTAAATCAATTATTAAAGACCATCAAAACCAAAACGGAGCTGAACAGAATAGCCCAAATTCTTCTAAGGTAAACTTTCCCAAAGGAATTTAAACCCCAGTTGTGATTATTACCACTTCATTTATTTGAAATGTTTCATTTAAATCATGTTCCAATGAGGTGGCAACTGTATGGATAATATCATCGGCGACTAGCCATTCACATGCAGATATTTATACAAACTAACAATTTCAATAAAAACTATTTACGTTTCTTTATAAATTCTTTCAGGATCGATGCTGATCAATAGTTATGGAAGCCACATCTACCAAAAACGTTTCCTTCCTTTAACAAGGCACTGTCGTCAGGGTTGATAATCTATCGCTTGATATCAACTCGAGTATTTAATTTCAATATAATAAAAACGAGCCTCTGGCGAGTTTATCATTACTATTCAAATTAAATTACAAGAGTTGATATCAAGCAATACCCAAAATCTCACGAGTTGTTTAAACCTATTTATCTTATAATAACTATAATCTCTGTGTTAAAAAGAAAAGTCCGCGACTCGTTGATCTAGTCGTTTGAATATACCAGAATGACGCAATGTGTCTTCTTACGGCGCCAAACTTTAACAACAGACATTTTGAAACTTTTTGTACGTTTTCAAATGAATTAAAATTTGACAACATTAAGATTTTCATATGAAAAGTGTCAGTGTTTTGTATATTATTGAGGAAATCACATATAGTCGTGGCCATGGAGGAAATGTACATCGTTCTGACATTTGAAAGTCATGAATGACCTGAAGAATTACCAATGGAAATGTCGCAATATCGTTTCATGAAGCTTAATAAGCCAATCAAATTAACGAATTTTTCGTATCAATTAATCGTATCACACTCCGTGCAGTGTTATATGAGAAATATTTCTACATGCGAAAAATAAATAACAGGCTACAACCATAAGAGAATGGTCGTGTACATGGTTCAAATAAGATTATTTTCCGTTTTCGAACAAAATAATACATAAATGCGAAACATGTTTCATCGCTAATTACAAATTATGGTTAGGTCTGATATTTAAAGTAATTAGAGTTTTACTAATGACGTGTGTTTAAAAATCTATGTTATGTGCATTGTTGCAGTAATATTACAACAATAAAATAGTTGATGTATTGGGAGACTTTAATATCCTTGTAAGCTATAAAAAAGGGAAGAAGCCGCCAATGGGACAATACAAACAATACGTGTATGGTAAAGAGAAAAAAATATACAAACATACTAACAACAGTCCATACAAAATACAAATCACAATTCAATTTAAAATGTAAACAACTAATGTCACCCCTAATACCGGCTTTATACGGTATATACAATATGATCTATGTTTATAAAAAGTAAAATTACAAAAATACCGAACTCCAAGAAAAATTCAAAACGGAAAGTCCTTTATATTGCTATTAAAAACAATTATTTTGACTATCGTTAACAGCAAACTATTTGTCTATGTTTTCTATTGCCATTGATATAAAAATTGTGTACAGCAGATGTTGATCTGTGGTGCCTATTGCATCTGACGTACCGATAACCAGTAATAAGATACGAGTATCAGTAACATCTTGCCTGAAGTTTTATGACCATGTTCTGCTTCATGTCTTTCATCGATGACATCGTGGGATAAATTTTCTAAGGTACACATGCAGTTTTCTACACATTAGCCCTCTACTTCGTCAAACTTTGTAACGTACAATCTGATTGTTTCAATTGAACAACAGACTAAATGCTTGTGTTCTCTAAGTTGTATAATCATATGGTCATTTCCATCTTGGAAATCTCTGAAAGCTAAATCGCTGAAATTTCTAAAATAATAATGATTGAATGTTAAATCTTTTTACAATTACAATTATATTTTACAATTTAAACACTGACAAATGTTAATACAACTATATCGATATCGGAGCATATGAACTATTTTTACAGTTGGAATCATGTCATTTAACGCACCTTAACTTTTTTTCCAAGTGTTGAAAAACGTGACATACTGTGAAATACGTTTGTTATATAACAAAAGAATTTCATCAGCCTAACGTGAATTAAATTAGTTGAGGTTAACCACAGTAATAGTCTTAGTCAAAGATTTATTTAATTTTCCAGAACTGCGTAAAGAATCTGATGTTTCACACCTGAGAGGGTAAATTACAAAATGTATAAGATATTTAGCATTCGAACATGCAGAGAAAAACTTTTACCTCAGTTATAACTATTTTTACATGAAGTTTAAAAAGGGCGGGATGTGTAAATACGATGCCGGACGGGGGACGTTAAATCCTATGTCTCTTGTAGATAGAGTGCCACGATTTTGCACGTTAAAGCACAATTGCAACAGCTCTTTTAGTGGTCCGTAAGTGGGTCGTTAGTAGGCAAACTTTCTTCATCTAGCTAACATATCATTATGTTCTAATGGCAGTAGAGATTCTTGCCCTCCATTCCGGTTGATCCTCATAACAGATTCTACCTATTGAAGTTGAAATTGCCCACCAACTTTCTAGGTACAACTACCAGTGAAGATAATCAACTAGTTGACAATTGAAATTGATAGATAGGAAATTGTTCAAAATTATATTAATTAATTTGACAAATGAATCGGATGATACTGTCTGTTGACCTTAGGACAGAATTGTTACCATATCACTGTTACATCATGATCATGTCACAACTATCATTTATACCCACAACAGCCATATTTAACAATAAATTTTCGTAAGGGTAAACATTAACATCTTTGTATTAGGTATTCTTAAGCGTATCTTTTTTGATAATATTGTTGCTCCTATATATTTAGGAGATGATCACATATTGAGACAGTTATGGCAATTATTCCTTCATAGTAAGAAGTTTAAGGAGCCTAAGCAAAGTTATGCGAAACCAAATTCAAATATTGTTTACGAATGTGTACTTACATGAGCAATACGACGGATCTCCTTAACTGAGATAACTGCCGGGTTTTGTCGGGGTTTGTACTGCTCAATCTTAAGTTTTCTATGTTGTGTTTTTTGTTTGTTTGTTCGTGGGGTTGTTTTTTGTTTTTGCCATGCGTTGTTGGTTTGTCTTCGACTTTGAATATGAGTTTGACTATTTCTGTTATTTGTATGTATAAAGGAATTGTTTATATGCACTCATAAATTGCCATATAGGATTTTTGGTGACCAAAGAGAGTATACGGTTATTTAATTACTGACAAATATTTGAAAATTTCGAAACTTTGAAATGGGGATGGAATTAGTGTATTTTGTAGATATATTACCATTTTTGCTAAATTCTATTGTTTAATTAGCAATTACAATTCGTTGCAAGCCGAAAGGCTCAAAATGAAACAGAAGAATGTTATACCCGTGAATGGTCATAAATGAGGAAGGAACTTAACATATTACCCCATACCTGCCAGTTTACAACACTGTTATTACTGTAAGACCAGAGACATACATACTTCATGTAAAAATATTTTATTGTACTTGATCCTTTTGATTTTTTCTAATGTTTTACCAAATACAATTTCAATTCAAAATGTTTTTATAAGTAACTTTATAAATGTGTTTCATGTAAAGATATAAAAAAAGTAAAATCACAAAAATACTGAACTCCGAGGAAAATTCAAAAAGGAAAGTCCCCAATCAAATGGCAAAACCAAAAGTTCAAACACATCAAACGAATGGATAACAACTGTCATAATCCTGACTTTGTACAGGCATTTTCTTATGTAGAAAATGGTGGATTGAACCTGGTTTTATAGCTAGCTAAACCTCTCACTTCTATGACAGTCGCATCAAATTCCATTATATTGACAACGATGCGTGAACAAAACAAACAGACACAATAGGTAAAAATGTCAAAAATAGGGTTACAGCAGTCAACATTGTGTTATCATCTTAATCACTATAAAAACAAACAAATGTAACGAAGAAGCACAAAAAGGCATACATCAAATTTAACATCCTCATTATGCTTATATTATACGATTTTATTTATCTATGTAAAATCCACCGTTTGAAAATCGCGCGTTTGAAATTCGCACAGGTAGACATAAAATAATTTTGTCGTTCAAAGTATGAAGAGATACATAAATACAGAGTCACGTAAAATGGATATCACAAAAACAGACTTAACAGTAAAAGTAATATTAATAAATAAATTAATAAGGTAACCGAGCATCCTCCGGATTTCTTATGCCAAAGTTTATAACTGTTCTTATCAACAGGCCTGTCACATCGGATATAGTTTGCTCATCTAGTTTCTGGAAAAAAACAATCTAAGTACAATCATGCTATAAATGTGTTGTAAAAATTACTTCATTAGAAATTCGGAAATGGGATTTATCTAACAAGGCATACTTGATGCTCATCATATCATATTGTGAGGAAAGGGCGGGTGATGATTGATTGCCTTTAAACTTTTTGTTCTACAAGATATAGGAGTGTTTTTTTTTTCCATCACAGCAAGCGATGGCAAACCCCATACATCAAAATATGTTTGAAAACGTAAAAGGAAATATTGACTAAGTAAATATACGATGTCTTTAAAAAGTAATTGGTGTCAGCATATTAATTTTTCCATTGCTCTTCTGCCTGCATTAGAGCTTGGATATTTTTTAATTGTGAGCAGATACAATGAGACAGTTGTACTAAGTAAACAAAGAAAAAAAGTACCATAGATAAAAAAAAATCAAACATTACCCCCTCCCCCGCAAAGCAATCAATAGAAAACTTGAGCAACAAATTATGATGCTCCGGGAAGGTCAATAATTCCTGTTGTTCTAATATGAACACTTGTCTGAAAGTCGATCTTTATACAACAATAGTATTTTTTTCACTAAAAATATTACGTCTTAATAATGATATGTACTCAAGATGGAGCGATATACTTACTCCAGGTGGAATAACGAGCATCACAGATGTTATATAGTCCAACACAGCAGTGTCACGTGTTTCGAAAAACATTTGAAGTATAACCTTGACACCGTCTGTCTCATAAAAGACATCCTACAAAATAATTCATTGATTAAATATGTGTTATATTGTGATAGTTTGTAAACTGCTTATGTTATTTGTAATACTCATGCACATTAACCACATATCCTTTACTTTCCAAAAAAATAGATCATGTTTGAAATTACATGTAGTTGAAGAAAATATTACATCATTGCTAATATTATGTACATAAGATCAAGCGCGATATATATTTATTTTTAAATGAAACTATCCATGTCTTATTTGGATAATTAGTGAAGGAAAGTATAAGGAACTCATCTGTTATCTCAAAAGTCCAGGTTAGACCGAAAAACCATGTTTACCGATAAACGAATTTATATCCAGCTTTAAATTAGCGAACTCGAGTAGAAATTAACGACTATTCAATGACAACTGTGTGTAAGAGACTATGTAAATATTTACTAGAAAAAAAAACTTAAACTTATGCATGCAGTGTTTACTATCTGAAATCATACCTGCATAGATCTTGAGCTGCCTTCTAAAATAGTTTTCAGTGCAAACAGGATATTCTCTTTGGTATCCGTAGAACAGTTTTGTAACATTTGGATTATCTTTGGTAAGTCATGCTGACTTCTGAAAGTAGTGACAAAATATCAAAATAATTATTTACAAACGTTTGTCTCGACACAAAAGAATCAGATGTTCAAAAAGGGTTACAGTTTATAATAACAGGCAGTGTTAAAAACCAACGATTCAGTCGAAAGATCCATGAAGGCAATCCAATACAGATAACCCCTGTTATTACAGAAGATTTATCAAGCGTATTGTACGCCAACTACATACAATGGGCATTAGCAGTGATAAAGGAGCTAATGCAAGGATTTGAATAAATAACAGGCAACGAAAGTTATCCACATTATCGTATTTAACCCAAATGAAGTCTATTTTGTCAAATGGGTCGTATAATTAAAGAAAGTGGAAGCTTTGTAACTTAGTTTGAAAAGCGCATTATCTGCAATTTGTTTTGTATCATGCAAACTTTATAATAAGATATTGTATATGTTTGTATGGGATTGCAGAGACGAAAAATTATTACCGTATTCTAAAACAGGTTCATGTACCGAAAACAATATCAATACTAGTACTTACTCTTCACCAATGATATCAAACACTAGATGATTTGAATGTGATGAACACTGTTTCTTGTTAACTATCGGTGGTCCACAGTGTATGCACAGGTATTTACACTCCTGTGATAAATCTTGATAATCAAACCGTTTCACCACAACTCCTCTCCCGCGTTCTACATGCCAACGTGTTTGTCCCTCCCTCTGATCATAAGATGTGAACTGGTGATCACGTAAACTTGATATTCTCAAATGATGAAGTTTACATTTATCACAGAAATACTGGTTACAGTCTCTACAAAACTCTGTGGCAATCTCTTCGACACAAATATAGCACAATATCAGGTTTTTGTTTTCCTGAAACATTGCTGCATTTTTCCTTATACAACTTAATACCTATTGCAGTGCATGTTTAAATGTTGTGTATATGTTAGTGTGTACATATTTGCATGAATAATTCACAATGGTTATCTCAATAAGACATGAAGTGTACATTGTTGACATAATTCTTCTTTAGATCGCAATCATTATTTTAAAATACCTGAGAGTTGAAGGTCACATACAGGTTATTGACACGGTCTTCATTATTACATCAATAATATTATGGATGTAGGAGAGTTTATTGTGCACATACATAAAGACCGATATACTGATCATCTAAATAAATCTTCTTTAATTACTTACATGGAAAACTATATATTATTCATCTTATGGAGGGCATTTCTTTACATGTTTTAATTACATAATAATCTTGTTTCAATACCAAATTGAACATGAAAATAAGACTTCAAAGTTTACAAAACACAAGTGTCATTAAAAAACTCACCAGAATTATATACCAGGATTATAATTTTGTACGCCAGTAGCGCGTTTCTTCTACTTAAGGTTCATCAGTGACGCTCGAATCAAAACAGTTATTGATACTTCATGTCAACACAAAAGTGATGACTGCTGGTCTGAAACGTCCATCAGCAGTGGCATCGACCCAGTGGTATAGAAACTTGACAAAGTAAAAATTTAGAAAGGAGCAAGAACGGCTGTGTCGACAGGATGAGGGTCTCCTACTATGCATATATCACTCGCCATGCTACAATGTAATTCACACCCAGTCATGATGTGGCAATCAGTGCAAACCATGTAAGAATACACATCACACTTCCATATACCACTTACAATGTTCTTTGAATTTTGAATATGCTTATCCCTTTTGGTTTTGGTTCACAAGTAAGTACAGGCCTGTCTCCTATTCCAGTTCAGATAATCTCAATCTACCTAACAGTAAGCCTTAATTAATTAAACTGGCCAAGGATCAGTTAACCATGTATAACATATATATATATATATATATACATGTTGATCAGTTACATCTGTGCATTGAAAGGAACAACTGAAGAAAAACTTTAAGGCCACCTCACAGCACGGAGATACAACCCACTTTCAATTTCTATGGATAGTTTAATCATATTAGTAGTTAAAATGGTCTCATGTGTTCATCTAAAGACTAGTTTGTAATGTTTCTCTGTTGTTGATTTTGTTGTCCTCTCAAGCCTTCTGCGTATATGTGATGAACGTATGTGTTCTTATTTGTTTTGGTCGGACAATATGCAAGCTGTTAGGGGTCTATCTTTTCAGGGATATAACACCATGTAGACGTCTTTTGAAAAGAAAAGAATTGGTGTATCAATTCGCAGTCATACTTTTTACATATCTGACAATTCATCTGATCCGTAAAAATGAAAAAACACGTTAATAATTAGTACTAACTTTACATATTTTGTCCTAGACCCCATTGTAACATTTTTACTGATTGTGGATTTGCAAGACAGGTTATACATGCATAACAGGAGACGTTTCCTGTCGAAGCACCCGGTTCTATCCTTTTAGAGTTCATGTGAATCCATTCGTTTTGGTTTTACCTTAATATGCAAGTTCTTAATGGATTTATTAGTTTTGAACACCTGCTAACTACTGTTTCCTTTAACATGATATGCAATTACAAATTCATTCGTCTTTTCTGTGTTCTTGCATATCGAATGTACCTATTTGTCTCTTATTTCATTTCAGGTCACTTGTGCAAAGTTTTGTTTAAATGACAACATCATTTGATGTCTGTCTAGTCAGGTAAAGAGTTCCATCTACTTTTGATATATTATTGTCCCTTCAGTGTTTTCGTGATTAGCGGTACCGAAGCAAGGGCAGATGATAAAACATCCACATTTAACGTGTTGTTTTCGCAACGTTGCTACTAATGATAATCATTCAAAATTAGCGGAAAATTCACTGACGTCATCAAATCTGTTGCATGAATTTGAAAGTATTTGCAAAGGAAAACAACATGTTGTAAATTTAAGAACGCGAAATCAATCTACTGCGGGCCATTAAATTCGAGGAAATAATGCAGACGGTTTACTTTTCTGTCATCAATAAATTCGTATATGACAGTTTTCCGCATAGCAGTTTTGTGTATGGCGATAATAGCTACACACTGTGACGTAATATAGCACAAATAAGGGAAATGGGATATCCAGCTTTAAAAAATAGGTTTTCAATCTTAAGCTAAAAAATGAGTACAAGGACGTTTTTTTTTTTTCTTTCTCAAATCGACTATGTACTCCTTCGGGAATGTTTTATCGAAATTAAAAGGAAAAATCAACAGCACATTTTTGTAATATATTAACATTGGTAAATAGATGTCTGTGGCTTTTATTTCCAATAATTGTATGATTTCACAAACTTTGAATAACATTCATACTTTATCTTATGGTCTCTCAAAAGGCCTACAAATTAAGGAAAACCTTGACTAAAACGGGTGAGATATTTCTATTCCTTTCAAAGTTGTGTTATTTTTACGAAAAGTTTTAACAAATGAATTTGGGGTTTTACATGAAGCATACAAATTTCAAACTGAAATATCTTAAAAGTAAAACATGGAGACATATTTTTCTTTGCATATGTTGATTGTGCTGATCAACATTGACTTCGTATCAAAATTTGAAGGAAAAATCAACGAGAGATCTTTTTCTGTATCGTATGCCCTTAAGATTAGGGCACAGTTTTATTGAAATAACCCTTTTTAATCACAGAAATCAAAACTAAACGGAACCCAATTAGAAGGTTAGACTCGTTCGCTTTTAGTTGATTGCCTGTTATCATCTTCTTATTGTTTGCTTACTAACTGACAGGAATTTGGAATCTCAGGACGGATTCATAGAATGCATAATCAGTTTTCTCTATTGAAGACATCACCTCGTCTCTTTCTGAGCTCATATGATTCCCATTGATATTTTCGTTATACTTCTATATACGTTAAACTCGTAACAAGAGATATTGTGTTACAATGAAGGATAGGATATAAAGGCGCATTCAAATAAAGAAAAACAGACAACACCATGACCAAAAGAAAAATATAAGAAAATACAGCCCACAAAACACCACAAAGTAATTCAAAGATTCAGGATCACGTATATCCGAAAGGGTAAACAGTTCCTGTTCCAATAAGGACAATTTACCAATATAAACAAGAATCCAAGTTTGCCTCAAAATTTTTGTCATTTTATGGGTCCTGCATATTTTTAGAAAGCTTCTAGTACCTTTTAAATAAGCTCATCATAGATACCAGGATTAAGTTGTGTACGAAAGACGCGTTTCGTCTACAAAAGAATCAAAGTAAATAAAAGTAGCATTTCTACCAGCGTTGTTAATATTGATATCTAGCTGTGAAAGCATGTACAACACAAAACATAAAGAGAATACGTAGAATACACTAATTTCTCTTCATTCAATCTTCAAAAATAACATCATTTGTAATTATAATTTGATGCAGTAAAGTATTGCAAGCTTTACTTCTAGAAATGTTTACGTCATGTCTGTTTTTTCTGTACATATAATGAGTAGTTATATTCTTACTTTATTACGAAAATTTTGGGAATTATCCATGATCTTCCTTGTAGTTGATCACATGACACTGGGTGTTTATTTAAAGAGGTTTAAAGTCTTATGGTGAAATGTGAATTAGGAAGTAACTGTTCTTATTCAAATCTTCTTTTTAAATTAAACTAAATGTACTTAATTTTGTCATAACATTATTTTGCTCCTGTCGGTCAAACCTAAATATGCAAAATCTTACTGCTTCCATTTCTTCCATTTTCATTCCATCCCGTAAAGGTGTCCATGAAGAAAACGTGCGTCAATAATATCCGCGTTCGTTTTTTTCCGACAATTTCCGTTATTGATTTCCCGACTTTTACTGCATCATCATAATGATACAACCACTGAACATATAGTTCATTGAACCGAGTATAATACTGATGCTATTACTGAACATAATGAATAATCCACCGAATATAAAGAAACCGGGACTACTGAAGGTAATACATAATGTACTGCAAATAATATTGAATCTACTGAACATAATGTCGAAAGTACTGAACATAATGAAAAATGCACTGAATATAACGTCAGAAGTACCGAAAATAATTTAAATACCACTGCATATAATAATGAAACTACTGAACATAATAACCAAAGCACCGAATATAATGTAAAAACTACTAAACATAATGTCAAAACTACTAAACATAATATGAAAACTACTGAACATAATATAAATACTACTTAACATAATGCATAAAGCACCGAACATATTAAACAATCAACATCAGAAGACAGTCATGGCGTTCCATACGCACTTGTCTGCAACTTGTTTTGTATCATAAAAACTTTACGATAAGATATTGTACATGTTGTATGGGATTGCAGAGACGAAAAGTAAGTACTGTATTCTAAAAAAGGTTCATGTACCGAAAACAATATCAATACTTACTCTTCACCAATGATATCAAACACTAGATGATTTGAATGTTATGTACACTTTTTCTTGTTAACTATCGGTGGTCCGCAGTGTATACACAGGTATCTACACTCCTGTGATAAATCTTGATTTTCAAACCGTTTCCTCACAACTCCTCTCCCGTGTTCTACATGGAAACGTTTTTGTCCCTCCCTCTGATCATAAGATGTGAACTGGTGATCACTTAAACTTGATATTTTCAAATGATGAAGTTTACATTTATCACAGAAATACTGGTTACAGTCTCTACAAAACTCTGTGGCAATCTCTTGAAGACAAATATAGCATAATATCAGGTTTTTGTTTTCCTGAAACATTGCTGCGTTTTTCCTTATACAAATAAATGCCTATTGCAATGAATGTTTAAATGTTGTGTATATGTCAGTGTGTATATTATTGCATGAATAATTCACAATGGTCATCTCAATAACACATGTGGCGTAGATTGTTGACATAATTCATATTTAGAACGCAATGATAATTTTAAAATACCTGAGAGTTGAAGGTCATATAGAGGTAATTGCCACGGTCTTCAAAACATCAATAATATTATGGATGTAGGAGTTTTAATTGTTCATATACATTACGACCGATATACTGATGATCTAAATGAATATTTCCCTAAATTACCTACACGAAAAACTATATATATATTTATCTTTTGAAGGGCATTTCTTTACATGTTTTAATTACATAAAAATCTTTCTTTAATACCAAATTTGAACATGAAAATATGACTTCAAAGTTTACAAAACATTGCCATTATAAAAACTCATCAAAGATACAAGGCTCATGATTTTGTACGCCAGAAGCGCTTTTCCTCTACTTTAGTCTCATTAGTGAAGCTAGAATCAAAACACTTTTGAAAGTTCATGTCGACACAAAAGAGGTGACTGCTGGGCTCTACTCTGGAAACTCTACAAAGATACCAAACTTACAGTTTTCTTTTACGCAGGAGTGTGTACTTCGAACAAAAAGGTTGACCTTGCAAGTTTGTCAGGTGAACCATGAATTCTGTAACAGCTAGAGACAATCAAACAGTTTAAGTCATTCTTTTATTTTTCACTTCTAGGGATTTGATTGACTAGTAAGGATTTTTATTTTGTAGTTAAGTTTAATGATCACCTAAAAAGAAGCAAACCCAACCATATTGTCTTTTGTACACTATCTTGTATGTGAACGTGATATCAGAATAAACAATAGTTTTAGCGATACCAAAACACATGACATTGTAAATGATGGCGACAGTAGTTTACCGATTTTCAAATTTCGTAAATCGACTAGGAAGATTAAGGTTACAAACAAAAACCGAGGAAATCGCATGAACTACAAAAGAAGCGAGACCGGCTGTGTCGACAGGTTAAGCGTCTCCTACGATATGCATGCATCAGCCGCCATGGTAAGTAACACCCAGTCATTATGTCGGTGAAAACCATGTCAGAATACACATTACACTTGCACATATCACTTTCAATTTTCGTCATCATTTTGAATATCTTCATCCCTTCGAATTCTTGTATTTTGCTTCACAAGTAAAGTACATGCACGTCTCCTATTCAGTTTCAGAATATCTTTATCTATCTAACAGCAAAAAAATATCAATTAAACTGGCTCAGGGCCTTGCAGCCATGTATAAAGCCTTTCGTATATGTTGATCAGCTATATATGCATTGAAAAGCACAACTTAATAAATATTCTAGCCTCAATCGCCGCACGTCATACATCCTATTTTCAATTCTGATGGAAAGTGCTATTATAGTTAAAAAGGTCCAATGCGTTCATTTTAGCTCACCTGGCCCGCAGGGCCAAGTGAGCTTTCCTCATCACTTGGCGTCCGTCGTCGTCGTTAACTTTTTACATTTTGAACTTCTTCTAGAGAACCACTGAATGGAATGAAACCAAACATGGCATGAATGTTCCTTATGAGGTGATGACCAAGTGTTGTTACTTTGTAGCTGATCTATCATCCAAGATGGCCGCCAGCGGACGACTTCGTTTAACATAGGACCCTATGGACAATTCATACAAATGTCTTCTTTTAGAGAACCACTGAATGGAATGAAACCAAACATGGCTTGAATGTTCCTTATGAGGTGCTGACCAAGTGTTGTAACTTTGTAGGCGATCAATCATCCAAGATGGCCGCCAGCGGGGGACTTCGTTTAACATAATACCCTATGGACAATACATACAAATGTCTTCTTTTAGAGAACCACTGAATGGAATGAAACCAAACATGGCATGAATGTTCCTTATGAGGTGCCGACCAAGTGTTGTTACTTTGAAGCCGATCCATCATCCAAGATGGCCACCAGAGTGGGACTTAGTTTAACATAAGACCCTATGGGAAATACATACAAATGTCTTCTTTTAGAGGACCACTGAATGGAATGAAATAAAACATGGCATGAATGTTCCTTATGAGGTGCTGACCAAGTGTTGTAACTTAGTAGGCGATCCATCATCCAAGATGGCCGCCAGCGGGGGAATTCGTTTAACATAGGACCCTATGGACAATACATACAAATGTCTTCTTTAAGAGAACGACTGAATGGAATGAAACCAAACATGGCATGAATGTTCCTTATGAGGTGCTGACCAAGTGTTGTTACTTTGTAGCCAATCAATCATCCAAGATGGCTGCCAGCGGTGAAATTAATCTATGTGAAATACATACAAAAGTCTTCTTTTAAAGAACCACTGAATGGAATGAAACCAAACATGGCATGAATGTTCCTAATGAGGTGCTGACCAAGTGTTGTTACTTTGTAGCAAATCCATCAACCAAGATGGCTGCCAACGGGGGACTTAGTTTAACAAAGGACTCTATGGGAAATATATACAAATGTCTTCTTCTAGAAAACCGCTTAATGGATTGAAACCAAACATGGTTTGAATGTTTTTTAAGTGCTGACCAAGTGTTGTTACTTTGTAGCTGATTTGTCATCCAAGATGGCTGTCAGCAGGGGAGTAAGTTTAACATAGGACCCTATAGGAAATACATACAAATGTTTTCTTCTAGAGAACCACTGAATAGAATGAAACTAAACATGGCATGAATGTTCCTAATGAGGTGCTGACCAAGTGTTGTTAATTTGAAGCCGAACCATCATCCAAGATGGCCGCCAGCAGGGGACTTAGTTTAACATAAGACCCTATGGGAAATACATATAAATACTTCTAGAGGAGCACTGAATGGAATGAAACCAAACATGGCATAAATGTTCCTTATGAGGTGCTGATGAAGACCTTAATACATGTATCTTTATAGATTGAGATATACTGTAAACTGCAAAAATATCAATATAAGAAGATCTACACATAAGTCAACATGAGCAAAATTGTCAATTGACATCTTGTTGGAGTTATTGTCCTTATAAAGTCATTTTCTACAATTTCAATGAATTTATTGGTAATTTCTGTAAACTTTACAAAAGTCATCTATTTTTACATGATTTCTAAAACCAAAGTAGAATCAGTTGAGCGACACAGGCTCTTGAGAGCTTATTTGTAATGTGTCTCTGATGTTGATTTTGTTGTCCTCTAAAGCCTTCTGTGTATATTTGATGAACGTATTTTAGTGCAGTGACAAATCAATTAAGAAAAAGGTGCTTATTTTACGACTTTAATGGACCGGCATAACTGCAGGCTGAAAATTATTTTTTTGCAAAGCCAATACCTGAATCTAACTTTTTTGCCCGGTCGTAGCTATTTCCTGCGGTGCAGTTTTTCATAAAATGGAAAGAAAAAGACATGTTTATTTTTCATTCAAAATGCAACTCCGCAAAAAAATTAACTCTTTTGTCTTTTATATAGTCCTCAAACTCTTGATTTGGCATTTTATGAATAGTTTAAGTGCTAATTCATATTGTTAAACTGTAATTTCCTCTATTGATCCTTATTATATTCGTTTTCATTCAGTTTTAAAAATATGGACTCTGTTTTGTTTCAACGGAGTGGTTACAACATTTGTAAATTTACATTACATCTTTCAATTTTTCAAGATAAAAAGTAATAACACTTCATTTTGTAAAGTTATGAGACCACGTCGGCTCAGTTTTTCAAATTATTTCATGTTTTTTTGACATATTTTTAATTGATTATAATTCAGTTGACTTCCGGATTTATTTCTATAATCGATACGAAGTACATTTACTTTTTACTGTCGAATGCATCATAACATAGTTCGTGTTTGTGCCAATTAAATATAATAGTACGGATTTCTTTTTATCACATGACTATTGAACAATGTTTTTCAAAGTTTGTGACTGGGTTTTTTTTTTTGTCAAAAAGACATTCATTGTGTTTTTGCAAAGTTAAAAATAGATTTTTTCTAACAGTAAAAGTCAAATTGGGGCGCATAAGTGTTATTCCCGAAACATATCTACTTTTAGTAGTCTACTAATACTAACATTTTCGCAAGCTAAAAGAAGCCGTGCTTCAAACAACTGTAATTTTTCAATAATATTTCCGATTTAAACAAGTAAAAAGCTTTCCTGTCGAAATGTCACCGCAAAAGGAGCCCTTTATAATCCTATGAATATAAAAAAGTAGGATGTGTACCAGCGACTCCATAACGTTAGTCTAGTCAGCTTGACGATGTTGATATATAAACTTTAAGGTATCACAAATCTTATAACAAATCATACACAAGTAAATGTATGGTAAAATTTAGAAAAGTTCACACAGCCTGATATTTTAGATGACTATACAGATAGATTTTATTTGTACTTTCTATGTCGATGTTCAACCATGTTGTTCGTAGTCTGTTCTGACAGATCAATGTCAATCCCTTTTGACTGGACTGCTAGTACTTTCTACAAGCACAATTCGTACAAACGCGACAAACATCTACGTTATACTGAAACTGATGAAACTGATGAAGGACTCCAAAAAAAAGTACAATTATCGGACAAAAACGAGATGTAGAAATAAAATCACTTTTTTTTCAAAAACCAAAGCCCTTCACTACATGACTTGCTCGATGAGTTGGACATTTTACATTTTATAGATATAAGAAGATGCGGTATGAGTGCCAATGAGATAACTCTCCATCCAAGTCACAATCTGTAAAAGTAAACCATTAGAGGTCAAAGTACGGCCTTCAACACGGAGCCTTGGCTCACACCGAACAGCAAGCTATAAAGTGCCCCAAAAATGACTAGTGTAAAACCATTCAAACAGGAAAACCAACGGTCTAATCTATATAAAAAACGAGAAACGAGAAACACTTATGAACCACATCAACAAACGACAACCACTGAACATCAGGTTCCTGACTTAGGACAGGTGCAAACAAATGCAGCGGGTTTGGACGTTTTAACTGGCGCAAACCTTCACCCTAATCTGAGACAGTTGTGTAACAATACGACATCAACGCTGGGAATTCATGGTTAAAAAAACCTGTCCCTTCATAGCTACGGCTGTCTCTCAGTATAAAAGAAGCACAGCAAACGCTATTCTAAGTTCCTTTAAGGTAAAACTTGAACTAGAAAGATCTGCCACGTTGACGCTTGATGATTCTAATACCAAACTTATGGCATGCTGACCAATCGACAAGATAAAAAAATATATATTAACCTTGTTTTCTCCTTGCTAACGGCGACCTTTAGTTTTTTTGAAGGAAAACATAGATACATCTGACATATCTTGTATATTTCTCCGACTTATTTCAAGACAAAGCTTAGATCCAATTCCCATTTTTGCAGAAAATACTGAAAAAATTGTCCCAATTCTTGCCGGCGTTTTCAAAAGTCTATCATAATTCAAATGTAAGGATACATTTCTAACCTATGCTCCGGTCATAGACACAAAACCTAGCAACATGGCAACATTTATTGTATATACCACTATGAAACAATGTTTAGATATGTTAAGCAAAATGCTGTGCAAACGTTTGACAAGCAAATGTATATTGTTGCCCAATAAGAAAAGTGGTCTATGGCAGACGTTATTTACTTCCACATTATAAGAATAGGATGATTTCATGGGCTTTCATCTTTTATGTATCAACAGTTGGTATATTATTGGTTTTAGCTGAGCTATATGACTTATGTGTTGACTCTGAAATTTATGCGAACAGTTTAAACGTAATATTCCAGAATCAACACTGCCCTATGAGACTCTCATGGTTCCTTTATTAAAAACATTTTTCAATTGATGCATATACATAAACTGTAAAAAGTTTATTGAACAAAACGTATGGATGGCGTTCCTTGACTGTCATAATTAATTATTTTGTCTCATCCAACTGAAAGCATTGGAGATTTTTTTTACTGTTTTAAAGACCATACATGTGTTTGAAGAATTGAGAACACATACCGGTTTTCCTCGAGGGACCTATGTCATCGGAGATTCTTAAAGATCTTATTTTTACATGCAAGGGCAAAGAGCTTGAAATAAAAGCTGTGTATAACACATTGAATTTGTCTTGTACAAGTATTTAATAGTGTGGATGGTATGTGGGCTGTAGGAATCATCTTACTCACCAAGCCATTTCTGAAGACCACGATGATGGAAACGATGTCTGAACAAAATATGTAAAGTCAGAAATATTGGGAAAATTATTGTACAAATGTACTACAGTATAGAACTCATTGAGTGTAGGTACCAGTTTGACAATGCGGAATGTTTAAACCCAAGGATCAATAATGAGAAGCCCGGGTTCGAAAAATGTTGTACACTTTGCATGTTAATGCACCCTTGCAGCAACTTTTCTGAGAAGGTCCATAATAGGCTGCTAATATCAAAATTCCTACCCATACAATCTCAAATTTCATAGCAGAAAAATATAAGCTAACCAACAGTATTTCCTTCATACGATTTTACTTAGTTACCTAGTGAAATATTTACCGCTGGCAACCGGTATATAAGTAAAAAGATGCAAAATTATCTTCGATTCTTTTTATGAAACCATAAAGTTCAGAAATATATCTTTAACTGTACATGTAATGTAAAAAATATCAATTGAAATCAATTTCCTGTATCGTCTCTGCCTTTTTCTGGTTGCCCACCTGAATTTCCATAAAAATTGGCATTTGGTGATTACATTTTTTTCCAAATGATTCGAAAATGAATTGCTATTGTTTACTCTCTCATTAAATGAGTAATTTATTGCCTATTATTTTCTGACTTTTTATTACCCCTCGTGAAATTTTTTAACACTAATGAAAATCTCAATTACCGAACTTTGATCTCACATTTAAAAAAAAAATGCACCATTTTTCGACTCTACGACCAGGCAAAAATTAAAGTATAAACATTTCTTTAAACGAAAAATCAAAATTTAGCCTGCAGTTAGGGTGGTCCATTAAAGTTGAAAATTTTTGGCTTGGTCACTCCACTATTTGTCCTCATTTGTTTTGTATGGACAATTTGCAAGCTGTTAGTAGTCTATCTCCCGGGGTATATAGCACTAAAGTGAAAAACTATGTGAATTAAGTTTTTTATCCTACATTGAACTTTTGATGTCGTCCCTTAGGGGTCCGTCTAGTCAGGTATAGAGATCCATCTGTTTTACCCTTCTGTGATTCCGTGGTTAATGATGGAAAAAAAAACCCCAAAAACTGTTCGTTATTCCTTTGATGTGGTCTTTGTTTATTTAATCAAGATTAGGGCAAAGTTTTATTGAAATTACCCTTTTAATCACGGGAATCAAAAGTAAATTGACGAGGACATTTTTAATATGAAGTTGGAAGTTGAAGAGCAGAAAAAACGTACTAGCCAATTTGTACTAGCTTTTTAACGTTTTTAGTTGAGTTGGTTTTATTATATCTTCAGTTCTGTGCAATGTTTAGTCAAAATACCAGTATTGTTTTTCTTCTTTTTCTTTTATGGTTTTGTCATGACAACTGGATTGACTATCTTCTACTTGTTCACTTGAATTTGATTGCCTCTTACAATTTTTTATTGTTTGCTTTATAATCGACAGGAATTCGGAATCTCAGGACGGGTGCACACAATTTATAATGAGTTTTCTCTGTTGAAGACATCACCTCATTCCTTTCTGAGCTCATATGATTTCCATTGGAATTTTCGTTATACTTCTTTATACATTAAACGAATACAAAGGCGCTTTACTTAACAAAAAAAAAAAAAAAAAAAAAAAAACAGACAACACCATGACCAAAAGAAAAAACATAAAAATTACAGCCCACACAACACTACAAACTAAATGAGATTCATGATGATGTATACTCAATAAAAAACAGGAATTGAACCCAGTTGATTCCTTAAAGGTAAACAGTTTCTGATCCATTAAGGAAGATATACCAATATGAATAAGAATCCGAATTTGCCTCAAAATTATTGTCATCTGAAATTTATGGGGCCTGCATATTTTCAGATAGTTCTTAGTACGTTATAAAAGTAGTATTTCAACCGGCGTTGTTGATAATGATATATAGTTATGAAAGCTAATTCAACACAAAACCTAAAGACAATACGGAGAATACACGAAACAATATATTGAACTTATTGATAAAAGAAAGAGAGCACCAATGTTATTTTAAGGTTCGATTTGAAAACAAAATGTATTGCTTTTCCCCTACATAATTTAACAATAACTGTTCATCATTCGGAATTATCATGTGATGCATTAAAGTATTGCAATCTTTACTTCTAAAAATGTTTAATTCATGTCTTTGTTTTTTCTTTACATATAATAAGTAGTTACATTCTTACTTTATCATGAGGATGATAGGGAATTATCCATGATCTTTCTTGCGGTTGATCATATGATACGGGGTGTTTATCAAAAGAAGTTTAAAGTCTTATGTTGAAATGTGAATATGGGAAGTAACTGATCTTATTTAAGTCTTCTTGTAAATTAAACTAACTTTACCTAATCTGGGCATAACTCATATTTGTAGGTAGTTAGCCAGTGAACTCTTCATTTGACGTCACCAGGAACATTACTGCAGAGCTATACGACTTACATTTGACGTCACCAGGAACATTTCTGTGGAACTATACGACTTATTTTTGACGTCACCAGGAACATTACTACGGAGCTATACGACTTACATTTGACGTCACTAGGAAAATTACTGCAGAGCTATACAACTTACATTTGGTGAGGAAAAACAAAATTGGTCAAATATGGTCAGAATACGGTGCTGATGATAATTGTATAGGACTAATCTAAAGTCAACCAACAGTGGTAGTATATGAAATAGGAATTAACGAATTTGCAGTGAACAAAGTGTTAGCATTGACAAACCACACTTTCTTGAAAATTAGAATATTTCAAACGATTACATTTTCATTTCAAGGATTTTCAACAATGCATATATTGTTCTGCAAAAGCATTAGGTCTCCATTACAGTTTTAACAAGTCAAAGTTTTATCTACCTTTGATTGAATTTTTATATGTATTATCAGTAATATTTTCTATCGAATTACTAAATACTGAAATGGCTCAGCTGAACAAATATCAAATATATACTGACCATATCAACATTTGATAAATATGTTAACATCATTTAAACTTTTCATATCGTTGCTGTGCATCAAAATAATTTTTCATCTCTTCATATAAGTTTCCGTTCTCACACTCTAATTTTCCTCTGTATAACCTTTATGATACTGATTTAGTTAGTACGTGTGATAAAGCCTTTAGAATTTAACAATGATTAAAATTACTTCCGAGTTATAATAACTGCTATTGAATTCAATCCGTCGGATAAAGATACAATGATAATGGTCTGTTATAAACCGATTTCAGAAGATATAATTTCCAGAAAGATTCTGTATCATATATTGCATTGGTAATATCTAATCTCTTAATTTAACTGTACAAAAACAAACCAGAAATTATACACAGTCATGGATTTAAACATTACAACAGAAGAATGGAACACCAACTATGTGAAAACGCTTATTCCTAACATAATTTTTAATACTATTTGTCTTATAATTGGATTAACTGGCAATTCGGTAGTATTATTTGTTTATTTTTTCAAGATGAAATATCGTCGAGAAGATCGATTTTTTATTCCAGTTCTCACCGTGTTTGACTTAATAGCTGGGACTGCCAGTACAATATTCCACATCACCGACTATATCTATTTTGTGTCATACCCATCAGAAGCTGTATGTGTTGGACTTAATTTTACCATCGGCTTAACATCGACAGCTTCTGCTCACATGTTACTTGTAATCGGTATTCAAAGGTATTTGAAAATATGCAGACCTCATGGCTTTCAACTAACACTAGTCAGGAGACGAATTGCTATCTTTGTTATAGTTGGTGTTTCCCTCAGCTTTTCGATACCAATAGCAATTGTGACTGGTCTAAAGAACGTCACAGGAACATTCAAAGGATACAAAGTAACTGGTATTTCATGTTCGAATGTCGCAAACACGTCGTCAGCATTCAATAGTCAAATATTTTTCGGATGCCTCCTGATTGTCTTAGCGATAAACACAATTGCTACTGTGATCGTTTATATTCCAATAGGACGCGTCATCCATAAACGATTGGTCATTATGACAGCAACACATTCCAAGACAGAAGAAACGTCAACAACTGAGAATAAAGAAAGTTCTTATCAGATCCAAGATAACTGTCAGGGGAGAAACATGTTTACTGATTCAAATGTAAGTCAACCTCGCACTGAAGATCCGAAAGGTCTACAACGAGCAAGGAAGAGCAGAGTAAACTTTAATATGATGTTTTTCACTCTTGTAATTTTCTATATGCTATCATACACACCAACTTTAATCATGTTTGTTATTACAACGTCAGACAGTCTATACTGGTACAAACTATCTTCATCAAAACTAAATTTATACATTTTTCTGAATAGACTGTTTATCATTCATCATATTGTCAACCCATTTGTGTATGGATATTTTGACCTTGTTTTTCGAAAATCTCTCAGACAGGTGTTTAGATGCAATTAATACGAATGCCGAGTGTTCTGTTACAGTTGCAGTGGTCCCTTTTTATTCCAACTCACTGCGCACCATCAAATTTAATTTTCCACATCCAATCCCAATAAGTTGATCGGTAATGCAATAAGTCAGGGCGTTATGCGTTGTCTAAACGACATCTATTCTTTGAGTGATATGAAAACGTTTGGTGACAGAAAACATATAAACATTTAGTAGAAGAACAAGTTGAATAGCAACGGATAATTTTAGACAACTGTTAGAAAATATCTATATTTTCTGTTATCCCTGATTTTTACCTGACCATTCAGAATTTGTCTTTATTTTACCCGATATTACTCGACTGTAGTCTGAACCATACTCAACATGAACGAGGCGAGTTTTCTCGTTGGCACTCATACCACATATTCTTATTTCTATCAACAGTCTGAACATGTGCTTGACCAGGTTGAAAAAGTCCTTACCCATTTCCGACCTGTAATTAACCAGGTCTTGGTCGAGTATGGTTCAGACTTGGGTCGAGTATGAGTCAGACTCATTAAAATGGTTAAGAACTGGTCGAGTATAGGTCAAGTACTGGTCGACTGTTTAGTATGCTTTAGACTAGAATCGAGTAGTATCGAGTAAAATTCAGACCTATTCAGAATGGTCGAATACAAACAAATACTGCCCATTTCAGACTTTGACTGGTTTGTAGTGAATGATATCATGACCATACTTGATTTGGCCAAAATGTGATTTTCAGCACCGCTTACTATCTCCCCTTTAATAAATTAATGCATATGTCTATTGTGATATCGATTTCCTTGATAGAGGTATACTGCTTATATTGCAGCTTTTGCATGAAGGGTTCCAAATGTTGAAGTCATCCCTTCGAGAGTTTTACAGGCATGACCATGATTTGGTTGGCCGTTGAATATCTGTGTCACAGATGATCGTGGATATGTTTCACTTGTAACAACAATCACGACCGGTTTTCCTCGATTGGGTCATAACTTAATGCGCCTTATCTCCGTATTTTCAATTACAATGAGCAAAATAATGGGTGCCACTAGAAGAGCAGAAAATGTTTCCACTTCAAGATTAATGGAGTTCGTCCCCGGTTTTTGGTGGGGTTGTGTTTCTGCATCTTTTATTTTCTGTGTAGTGTTTTGTAAACGTTTTTTGTTGTTTTTTCCTTAATGGACATGGTGTTGTCCTGTTTTTATTGTACATGATTTGTTTGCATAGTAAATTAGTTGGCAAACTGTATTTTCTTTTTATGAAACTATAGACAAGGCTAGGGCGCTTGCAAAAAAAGCTTCAATTGTATACCGATTCTGGAAGGACAAAAACAAAAAGAAAGCCTACACATATTTAAACATTCATAGCGGCATCTTGATGAAAAGAAACATGGCCTTTTGTAAAAAATTTAGGAAATGTTTGCAGAAATTCATGATCATTTTCTAAACACTATATGGGTGAACACAATATTAGTTTGACGGAATGAAAGACTTAATCGATAGCAAATTCAGGTTTCAAGCAGATAAAACCATGTATATTTATTTTAATTGGATGCGATGATTTATTTTGGGATCCTTTTACTCCCTTGCTGAAAGAATGGAAGATAGAGACTTCATACATTCATGTATAATTTTTGTTGCCTTTTGTAATACGATTTGTTATCATTTCTATTGGTTAAAATAGACTATGTTTTAAATAGCGAAACTACAATTGTTTGCCATGAAGTCCACAGTGTTTTGTGTAAATTAATCATTTAAACATTTAAATTTTCATAAAGACTGTTTTTGAATGAAAGTTCATGACTTATTTGCTGTTAAATATGTAAATTTTCCCGCTCGTGTTTAACATTTCACCAGTGGTCATTTTGTTTTGATTAATGTACTCATTTCATAGAATAGTGAATTTAAATTATGTGATTTACCCGCCTGTCTCGTTTAGTTACCAAAAGTAAAGCATTTGTGAAGCATAGTATAATTTAAAAGAATTTAAATAAAAAATGGTAAGAATATGAAATATAAACTGTTAACACAGAGATATGTCTCGCCTATTTGTTATTTTGATAATGCAAAAGTTGAAATTAAAATAGCAATACTTTAACATGTAAGTTATGCAAATATTCAAAGTCAATGAACCATGACTGAAGGTACAGGGCTAAACAATCTCCATGGCAATGAGATGTGTCAATGCTAATACAACTGCAAACCAAATACCATTGACTTTTCATAAGTCGTTCCCTTTAAACAAACCTAAACACAAACATTAACTTGTAAACTATGTAAAAGTTTCAAAGTGAATGAACCATAATTAAGGGGTGGGGTTATATAATCTCCATGGAAATGAAACTTGCAAATGCCAATACATTTGCATACCGAATATCATTGACTTAACATTAGTGGTTCATCTTAAACTGACCTAATCACAAACTAATACATGTAAACTAAGCAAAAGTTTCAAAGTCAATAGACCTTGACTGAGGGGGCATGGCCAAATATTCTCCATGGTAATGAGATGTGCCAATGCTAATACAACTGCATACCAAATATCATTGACCTACCACTAGCGGTTCCCCATAAACTGACCTAATCACAAACTAATACATGTAAACTAAGCAAAGTTTCAAAGTCAATAGACCTTGACTGAGGAGGCGGGGCCAAATAATCTCCATGGTAATGAGATGTGCCAATGCTAATACAACTGCATACCAAATATCATTGACCTACCACTAGTGGTTCACCATGAACTAGACCTAATCACAAACTAATACATTGTTGACGCCGCCGCCGCCGTCGCCGTCGCCGCCGACGCCGACGCCGGAAACAGCATACCTATGTCTCGCTTTTTGACTCCGTCAAGGCGAGACAAAACCAAAAATTCCATACAATCTTCTTGAAAACCCCCTCCCCATGTATCCGTTACAGTAGTAGGACAAGACATTGTGAACCTATATAACTACAATTGTGAAGAAATTATATATTTGCAAGTATACTTAGTTGAAAAAGTATTCTGATTATTTTTGCCAAAGGTCAAATAAATTGTTTTATTTTATCTGCTTTGGGTTTTTTTGTTGGTTTGATAAAATTGGTAAATATCTCATTTCCAGGATTTGTTCTTGGCCTTTTTAATGTTCATCTGCTTTTCACCAGATTATTTTCTTCAGTATTTTTTAATTTCTATCTTGTTGAGTGTTATATGTTTCACGTCATGTTTATAATTGTCTACAAAAATTTTTTGTTTCATAAAAGACTATAATAGTATGGGTATCTCCTACTTTGTTATTATCAAATAAAGAAGGTAATAACTACAGCAAACATGATTCGAAGGACAGCGAAAAACAATAGAAAAAGACAAACAAAAGTCCACAAAGCACAGAAAATTTAAGATTCGCAACAAATGCCAAAAACCATGTGTAAACACAGGTACTCTAGAAGGGTAAACAATTCTGCACTACAAAAGAGACCTTAGTTGCTGCTTGGACTAGTAAAAATCCAGTGTAAATGTCATTGGTAAAAGTAATAATCAAGGAAAATTTTGGTTACTACAAATGGAACATATCCCTGGTTATCTGTGATTTATTCAGATTTTCTGTTACATAGATTAGGTCAAGATAGTATTCATCAAACATATCGAAAAATGACTCATCATAAATAACCATTGTTTCAATAGCTGCTGAAACATTATTCCTAATTGCCACTTATTCATAAATTGAAGAGCTAAATAATTTTTTCATATTTTACCAAGATTCTCACAAAGGAAACTTATGCCATCAAAGTATATCTTCTGTTTCATTTTCAATTCTCTAAATTTTGATTAAATCTTAAAAAAAATATTCTGCTTTATAACAAAAATGATGACCTCATGGTAAGCTGAAGCCGAATCACAAACAATTTAAAAACATTTATTGAATGTGTAAATACATATGCTTGTGGCCTTGAAGTTTATGATTAAGTAATGTAATACTGCACTTAATCTAGTGTAAAAATGATAAAGTTATTTTGAACCCTGTTGAATATAATTTCAGAAACTAACAGGGTAAAAATTCCCCAAAGTGTACCGCCTTTGAAAGGCTATCATGTGGAAAACTAAAATTTGAAGTTTGCTAACCAATAATGAAGTTTTAAATATTTTCTTCTTCAAATTACAATAACTGTTTTTCTCCAAAATGACAGAAAAGGCAAAATATATGCATATAAGGGCACCAAATATTGAATAAGTTACTACATGTATGTTATGTGTAGAGTTTTGATTGTGTGTGTTTAATTACTTTGTGTTTTGTACAGTCTGATATTGCCTCATGTATGCCATAATTAGTCTCAAAATGATGATGTCCTCACTGAATTCTAATGAATATTTGAATGCTTTTTTCAATTTCATTATTAACAATTAAAACTGTGTTTCCTTTTTACTAATTCATAAGGTTTTGGTATCAAATCCATTGATGGCTATCCATTAGTAATTCAATATTTATCTTTTATACTGTAACTATGGTACCATAATAATCTTGGGCTTGCAGTCTGATTGTTGCTATCCTTATATTATGTCATGAAAAAAACTTCAAAAATTGTATTGCCTCATGCTATAAAACCAGGTTTAAAGTCAAAGTGGTACCCAACACTTTGACTAAAATAGATTTGGCTTGTTTAATTTCATAACATTTTGAAAAAATATTACATTTGACCTGTTGACACAAATATAAAAATTTTAAGAAATTGAACAACACAATTAACAGGGATAATTTAATTGGATATATAGCAGTTTGAAAAATACTAATTTGATCATTGAGAAGATTGATTTCTCTTTAATAACAGTATGGGAATATAACGTTCAGCTGATTTTTAAAGAGTTATAACTCACTTAGGTGTTCTGTACCCCCTTAACCCACCATTTTCTTCTGAAAATGCTGAACCAAGTCTTGCAAGTTTTTATGAACTTCCTTTTTGAATTTACTTTGTATATTCGGCATTTTGTTTTTACATTTTTTATGCATATCAATACGAAATCCTTTCATGATGTCATACTAGTTTTGAAACTATTAACTCTTCATTGTATTGAAATAATTGTTTTACTTATGCATGTACATATTCTTTGTTCATTGATCAAATTATAGTAATAAAGAAATATAATTCAACAAATCATTTATTATCTAACAAATCTTCCATAATCTGTTTGAGTATCCTTGGATTCCCTTTGTTGTTCGAGTCTATCACAGCTTTGTTTACAAGGGTATGGAGGTACTTCAACTTTCCTTTTCTATATTTAGCAATCTAAAAATAGATCACAAACATTTTTAATAAATTACATACAGAGATTGATATTCATAAAAACATTACATATAATTTTTTTCATATGGATGTATGAATTTGAGATACATCCAAGATGGGCTAATCATATCATCCTTACAATTATCCTGTATAAGCACTTATCTTCTTTAATTGCCTCTGTGTTTTAAAAAAACAAATATTTAGTAATAAAAAGCTGTCCCCCCACCAAGTACACAACCAGTGAGTATTAATACATTCAAATATATCTAGTATAGGGACAATCTTCTGAACTAAGCCGAGATAAAAGGTTACACCCTTACTTCAGTGACAATGGCATGATTCCGAGCCAGGATGTATACTCAACTGTTTGGTTCTTATGTTATGTGTATTAATGAATTATGTGTTGAAAGATTGCAGTTGCCAGTTATTTGTTTTGAGGGTTGTATGTATCTTTAACAATATATGAAGTTTAACAACTGGTTGAAATGACAAAAGTGGAAACCATTAAACTTGAAAAGGATTCTCACATTTATCAATAGTTAAGTTCTTGTACCAGTAACAAATTGTAAATCATCTGAAGAATTGGCCCGAGTACTGGGTCATTTATTATGACACAGATATTTGGTAAACAAAAATGTGTTCTTTGTCATTTTGGTGATTCATTATACTACCAATTATAAAATTTTATCTTGTATCAATAAAAAATCAAAGCCTTAAAGGCTGTTAAAGCAATTGCTGCCTAGTAAATGTGTTTGTGACTTTTATTTTTCATCCACATGTAAAAGAATGAAACCTGAGAGGAGTCTTATCTAGTGAGAAGTAATGATGTTTTAATTTCATATCAATAAAAGACTTATCTTGCAGAAAGTCATTTTTACAATGTTTAACAATTCCCAGGGTGACGACCTGTTTACCCGACTTCTGGGGAGGCAAATATATTTGTGGAAATGTATAACTCCTGAAAAAGTCATAACAGATTTTCTCCTTGAAGAGTGTTTAGTACTGAACAATTATTACCATGACAATCCATGCACCTGGCATCATTATCTCTATTGCTTCTATTTTAATTTTTTAGTATATCATAATTGTAATTGGTTTAAATCTAACCATTGAGTTGATGATTTCAACTTTCCTGACAGGAGTTTTCTACTGAATTATAGTTTTTTTTACAATAAGAATCATGCATTCATACATACTGATTAAAGATTTGAAAATGGGACCAGATTCTGAAATTTATCTTAGAACTGGCTAACACTTAATCCCTTTCATTACTAATGACATAATCGCATAAAAAAAATAATGCAACAGATTTTAGAATAAAGAAATAAATTGACAGTTAAAAGTTTCATGAAGTCATTGTCAATACGCTTGATGATTTTCTGCATAGGATTGTAAATCAAATATTTTGAAAACACTCATGCAGTCCAAAAGAAGTCATTCAAACTCCTGTTTGTTTCTTTACTTTTTTCTAATTCTTCTTTCAAAACGTCTTTCCCAGTTGGGCATTGTAATAAAAATAAGACAAAAGTATTATGGTAGTACTGTATCTTTGAATTTTGTAAATCAGCCATGCTTTTCTTCTGAGTCTGTGTGAGAACCTTCTTCCAGATGAAAATTCATCTGCTATGATCACGATTTTTACAATTCCGAAGTTCCAAACAAGTTCAAAATTTAGCATGTTTGCAATGCAGCCCAATAATCATGAGAAACAATGATTTTGATTGGCTGATCAAATACAGCCCAATAATCACGAGAAACAACGATTTTGATTGGCTGATCATGATTGTCTACCTGGGAAAAAGTTCAAAATTGGGAAGGGCGTATTAAAAGAGTACAGGGTGTCAGTTGGGAAATGGCGGGTGGACCGCCCTATGAAAATGATCAAACTGGTAAACCGTCAATGCTAGAGAGATCTATATTTAAACCATCAAATGAAAAGCCGATGGTCATGCATTGTGTAGGGTCATTATGACATTTGACATTGTCTCGAGATCTTGATTTTTACATTACTATAAGGTGCCTAGTGATTTTACAATAATTTTATGAATGAACGAAGATTTTATGATTGAACAAGAGCAACTTGACCTCTTTTAAAAAAGAAACACAAATTAAATAACATTAAACCATATAAGGTATAATTCAGTCAAATTTTCAATATCAAATCAACAACTGACATGTTTCAATATTTTGATGAAACGTCTCAAGAAGGAAATCGCAGGTATAAAAAATGCACTTTTCACTTGGCCTTCTAAGTTCTTTGATAAGTCAAACGGTTGTCCTCTTAAATACAAAAATACATCTACAAGAACATATGTTGAAACTTCACAAACCCACTGCTGTTTTTTCAACTGTTTCAGTTAATGTATTTCATTAGAAAACATACAGAGAATTTTTAGAAAGACAGACAAGGAATCAGTTTTATCTGCTCAAAAACTTTGGCTTGATCAATCTGGGTCACAAAGATGGCTATATGCCATAGCATGAAAGCTATTGCTTTAAAAATGAATGAAGAAAAGGTCTGTTTCTGCAAAGAAATCCATATTGCAAAAATTAACAAAAGCATGAAATAAACATAGTCAAACCTTGTTGTGTCCAGAACTGCAATTATGCAAGGTATTTTGATAGTTAGATCACTTAATCATTCAAGAAATTTGCAATTATTGTATGTATTGATATTTTGAGCAAACAAATTTATCTTAAGGTTGTAGCCTTTTATCTATTTCTAGCAGGAAGAGATAATTCTCGTATCACACTGCATGGAGTGAGATTTGAGAAAAGTGATATGAAAAACGTTAATTTGATTGGCTTGTCAAGCATTGATGATCTTGAAAATGTATTGAAACATTTCCATTGGCTTTTCAATAGGTCATTGATAATTTTTATAGGTCAAAACAAATTACATTTCCTCCATGGCAACAGAGATGTGTGATTTCTTTCATCATATACAAAACACTCACACATTTCACCTGCAAATCTTATTTTTTATTACATTCTGAAGCGTACAAAATGTTATAAAATGTCTGATGTTAAAGTTAGACGCCTGAACATCACATATGACGTCAAACTGGCATGTCCTAAAGGGAAAAATCAACAAGTCCCAAACTTTTCTATATAATACAAAGAGTTTGTTCACCATAAGGGAAAAAGTTGTAAAAACTCTTGAGAATTGGATATTGCTTGATATTAACTCTCGTTATCTAATTTAAATAGTAATAATAAACTTGCCACAGGTTCATTATTATTTTATTATCATATTGAAACTAAATAACTCAAATTGATATCAAGCGTTTCAAGTTTTCATTCGTTATGAAACCTATAAATATATATCTGTACTGATCTTACTATTTTTGGATGCTCCTCCAGAACTTTTTCACAAATATTTGTTAAAACCTGTGTATCACTGATCTGCCTCCAGTCCTTCTGTTCAACAATATCTTCTGGTGTGATGTTGGGATGTTCAAACATTTCATCTAAAACCTAAAATAGTTGGAATTATTAATTATAATACAAGCTCTTATGATTTTGTCACAGAATCAAAGACACTCTTGTGGTATAAGACATATTGATTGATTGGTGTTTAACGCCACTTTCTGCACTGTTAGCAAGTTTATGGTGGTCAGTTTTTACTGAGGGAGGAAGCCGGAGTGCACGGAGATAACCATGACCTTCAGTATTAAAACTGACAATCCTAGTCAATTAAGATTGGAACTGAATGCACCAGCCACGTGTCGTGTACAAGAAATAAGTAATTCCATTCCTTTGAAGTCATGCAACAAAAGGTGTTGTCAACTAAATTGCATGAAGTTGACAAATTAAAAAGTGAACAGTTACAAAATGACATAATTCCTTTATCTTTCTACTTTATTTACATTTTAGAAAAGTCTATATAATCAATAAACAATGAAACAAAAAGTTTAAATATTGAAAAATAGTCAACTCTTTACTGAACAAATCTGATCATTTAGTCTTGCAGTCATGCACATTTGCACATTCCTGAATTGATGTGCATTTGGTTACTTGTTGCAAAATTTTCTACCTTAAATTTTTGATTCATTATTATAGAAATTTACCAGATAAAAAGGAATATTTTAAGAATGCCTTGAACAGGTTGACTATTTTTACACTCCATTTATTTCTTTTTGATTTTAGTCTTAAAGTTTTTTATCATGCAACATGTGCAAACATAGATAACAGTAAAAAATCTATTGTCAAGCAGGTGAACCACATATAGCTTCCTTATTCATTTTTCTCCACAAATATTTATAGTTCACTTTGAACAAGTTGTCACATGACTGTGTTATTTCATTTCATGTGCACAGAATTTTGGGAGTAGATTTATAAATATGATCATGGTGATCCAAATATAACAACAGGATCTGCCTCTTTAACAAATATGTCCTATGCAAACATAGTGCATGCAAAACTATTTTATTCAAAGTATGGACAATAAAAAATGGAAAACAGTTTGGTCTTTAATTGTATAATATTTACCTTACAAGATGTACTGTATGATATCTCCTCAGTTTGAACTAAGTCTATCAATCTTCCAAAATCATCTGTTGTCACTGGACTACAAAATACATATTCCTTGAAGGTTAAAATCACACAAAATGTTAGGTTACATGTTCATCTAAACAACCCTAAATAAAAATTTAAGTATTATTGGACCATTAAAGGATGACCTATCTTATTTCATGGTATATATTTGTCATTTGAGGTACAAATGTAGTTAAAATAATATTGACCATATCATATTTTAAAATCTTTATGAACAAAAGAGAACATGTTATATATGAGACTTCATTCCAACAACAAATACAACCCCACCCCCTCATCTAGAGGTCAATACAGTGTCTTCAACATTACACATGTCTATACATATCGACTTTTTGCGAATAAATTTATCATTTAAGGTAGCATGGGTGACCCAATTTGTCCTATCAAATTCATTATAATTATCTGCCATTGAATTTAAAAAGATTTTTTTTCTGAAATTTTTGAATACACTTAACAACACTTAATTTTTTGATAGTTTAATCTTAAAATTTCAAGTGTTTGCTGTTTCTGTTGTATATTGACTGATACTTGGTAAATATTTTTAAACCAAAAAAGTATTTTTGCAACATACCTAGAAGGGATGCTCCGAAAAAGACAACCGATCTACCTTAAAAACTGCTGTCAAGCTAAAATTCTTTAAGGAAAACAAAAGTTGAAGTATAACTTAAGACAAGAACTGACAAGGCTACTGAAAGAGGACAGAAATATTTACAAGTGGTGGGTTAAGAATTTTTTTTAAAACTCACACCTACTGCAGAATCTTCTATAGAAATCACATCATCTTACATTTCAATATCAACAGTCAACGTGAACAAGTGTTGTCATTTCATAAAAATCAAAATAACTGTAGTAAATATTTACCAGTTGTGAATAGTAAATTTCTTGTCATTCAGAACACCAAGCAGTTGATTGATTATAAAATTGGATACTAGCTTTGCATTTGTTGTTGGTGATAACCTCATCACTTCTTCAAAATAGTCCACCAGACCAGAATTGTCCTTTAAAATATTTCAAAAATCATATATTTGTAAAGACATTTTTCTTTGTGTCACATATATTACAGAATTTGTTTTTGTTAATTTAATTCTAGATTATAAATAAGAGAAGTTATAGAAGCTTTGCAAAGTTGACTTGCATGTTGTTTACTTTAAGATGAACAACAACAATAAAATCCCTGTTCCTTTACTTTTATTTTATTTCATACACCATGTCCTTTCTCTTCCATTGCATCATCTGACATTTCCCAAAATTTTTCAAATTGTCACTTTTTTTTTCAATGGGCATTTTTTGTTTACCTTAACTTAAACACTGTATCAAATGCAATGTTGCAAATCATTAAAGAGGGTATAGATACCTGTAGATCAACTATCGTCATCTTTTCTTTGGTGAATAACAGTCTCATTTGAAATCAAACCATAGCTCCTTATTTTCATATTTTACAACATACATAAACGTTCTGTCAATTATTGATAAACTGACTTTCATAAAAATATAGTGTATATGGCCTTGTAAAATGGAACATGACATTACAGGAGTAAAATATCCATACGACCAAAATTGCAACCTCCATATAATATATACATACAACTAGAACTGCTACATCCCTTCGTTTCAGACAGTACTGCTGTTCAAGCCTCTTTCTTGTATCTTCTGGTAAGGGAGGTAATTTCTGTTGAATATCATCAATGTTAATCACAGATATTTTACTAGCTACAGTTTTCACAGACTCATTATCAAACAAATGCAGTGGTGGTAAGTTTGGCTCTGGCATAAACCTGTAATCTGTTTTCACTTCCTTGTCCCTCATCGGTACTGTTTCACTATAAATAGAATTAGTTTTCTTTTGCCTGCTTATATATTCTTTTACTGTTTAGGATAATCAAAATTACTTAAAAGCTTTAGGTGAGAACTTGTTTTTGGTGTTTCATTATGGCAAGTTCAATTTCTATAAATATAATGATATTTAACTAAGATTTACATGGTCTGAATTGTAAAATTTACTTTAACTTTATTCTAAATTATCTGTCTTAAAAAAACAATAAAGCATTATAGTTCCTTTTGAAATAACATTGTGGCTCCAAGGCTCCAATTAAGAAATAAAGTTTTGTTTAAAAGTTCATGAAATACTAAGTGGTAAATACGAGTAAATTGTATTTGTAATACATTTTTGTACAATCAATAACAATCGTACTGTATCACCAATCCAAGTGGATAATGATATCCATCATTGCTGCACAGATTTGATCAAACCCCTAATATGTATTACGGCATGTCACGTCAAAAACATCTTTTTTAGGTATTTATACTTCAATGTCAAATATTATCACCAAGAGTGATTTTCCACTGAATCACTTTATAAGTATTGTAACGCTGTAAACTGATGTTTGATTTTTGACAGTTACCAGCTCTTTACATCAACAAGTTACCTCCATTTTTTCACTTTTATAAAGAAAGAAATATATGTTAAAGCACTGGGTTTTTCTGAACTAACTTTTTAATTTTTTGTAGCTTTAAGAGTTTCCATATAAATAAGTGAAGTTTTAAAATATTCTTAATTTTTTAGGTTAAAAAAATAACAGCAATTTTTTGGGTAAAAAATAACAGCAGTCTCCTGAAAAAGATATGCAAAAAGACTTGCAGTGAATGGACAAAGATGATTAAATTGTGAAACATACCTGATATGAGAACACCAATAACTGAGGAATACAGTCAAACTAAAAGACCACCTGATTTAAGCAACAACTTGTGTTATAAGATCATTAATTTAAGATCCCTCTGTAGTGCATTTCATACAGATTGAACCTGTATTAAAGACCACCTGTCTTATGCGACCACTTTTTTGCTCTCCCTAGAGTGGTCTCTATAAACAGGTTGCACTGTATAGCATCCATTGGATAAAAACTTAATTAACTTACTCTATTTCAGTATCAAATGATCTTGTTTCATTCTCTACTACCCCACCATTTTCTAATAATTCTATTTGTCTTTTTACTTCAAAACCTGCAAAATGAAGCAATGGTTTATATGAGATACTAATAAAATAAAAGAAGGGAAGGAGCAATTACTTAATAGAAAGTCATCCCTTCATTCATCAATTTATCAATCATAATATTGTTAGAAAGAGGCTTAGGCACTAGGCAGTACAAAGTTATCTGACCGTTAAGAGTAACTGTTTGGTGTGTCTATACTTGCCAATGTCAATGTCAATGTTTGATTTGAATGCAACTGTTAAATAATAGCAGTCTTTACAGCTACATGTTCCACACAATTATCATATATATCAGGGCTCACACTACTTCAAAATCATAGGGAGAAGTGACTTCTCTTTTTGAAACTGGTAGGGAGAAGTAGTGGGATTTGAAAGAGAAATGCTAGTTCGCTCGCGACGCTACAATGTTTGGTTTTTAGTATAATATAAAGGGCCATATGTATCCTTTTTTTTTGTATAGGTGTTCAATTCATACCTGAGTCAATTAAAGTAACAGTTGTTTCAGTTTATGTCTTAAACAGTCATTTATAATTGCACAATTATATTAGTCCTCTTGTCAGAATCTACCAACTAAATAAATAGCACTACAAAGAACTTTTTTATATCAAAAAGGAAAAGAAAGTATCATATATCAATTAAAATGCAATTAAAAAACTATGCTGTTTATTATCTTAATGAAATTCATTGTTTCTCATTGAAAATATATAGAAGTTTAACCAAGTTAAGCATCTTTTATCAATAAATTGAAACAATGCATTTACATGGAAATATATATATATTTAGCAAGGAGATCTAACCAAAAGTCTGTTGATGCGTGTGGAATGCGTAATTTTCACTTTTTAGGTCATTATTCTTTTGTCAGCTGTTCAATTCAGGCATCTGTAGTTATTATAGTAAGAATAAGGATTTTGGTCATAGCTGGTCCGCTTCCGATGAATCCCGCCACCGATCCGTGGTTCATACAAATATTTCAATGGCGGACGAAGAAAATTTACGAAAATAAACAATGTTTGACAAGCGATTCGGAAAGAAATATGATGCTTTTAATGCAATGAATGGACCAAGCATTAACTAAAGGCAATTTTGATCACTTTCTAATGAAGTAACAAACTTATTTTTGCCGAAAATCAGAATAGTTTTGACATACGATCTCCAGTAACAAGTACCGGAAGTCAAAGAAAATACTTCATAAAAGTTGTTTCTCTGAAATAACATACAACCAATCTGTAAAGTCAATACTTTCACATCTTTTCTAAAGAAATAAATCGTTTATGTCTTTGAATTTCTTCACTTTTAAATGAAAAATTTGCTGTTTCATTGACTTGGAAAAAAGGGGAAATTGCTGATGACGAAAGCGACTGCAAGCGACTATTGGTAACACCAGGGTGAATAGATATCGCTTTTGACGGTCGAGCAAAGCGAAGTGACAGACGGGAAAGCAACTTTTTCGCCCCAGTCGCCTGCTAGCGTGAGCCCTGATATATAGCATGTAATACTGTGGAATAATCCCGATTCATTATTATTTGTGGAAAACCAATTTTCCCAGATATCATTGGTTTATGCAAACCCTAAATTGAAATGTTCATCCAAGTTCAATTTTTTTTAAGCTTTTGTAGAGACTTTGAAAAAAGCCACAACATAAGATATCCCTGAAAATACATGTTTTCCTCAATCAATGAAAATTGTTACCCAAGGAATTAAATGAATTCACAGTATCTCATATTGTAAACTTACTTATAGCTTTTGATACACTTTTAATACTGTTCAGATTTTTTACTTCTGTCCGTACACCAAGACGTTCTCCAGGTTTGTGAACAGATATATTGGCATCAACTCTTAAAGATCCCTCTGAAATAATAAACTATTCTGTTATGGCATTTCAGGATAATCATAATGGGGATAAGGACAAACTTATATTTTAGTTTAGATTGATTGTAAGTGTTAAACATCACTTTCAGCACCCTTTGCTATATTGTGGTGGCCAGTGTTTATTGGCGGAGGAATCCAGAGCGCTCAGAGAAAACCACCAACCTTCAGTGGGAAAACTGGCCAATTAAGATTGGAGTCAAATTCACTACTATGAGCAGGGTAAGAACTCGCAACTTTGGTACAGGTGATAACTGTAGATGAACTACTTAGATCACTTGGCCACCAAGGCCCCCTGTTTTATTGTTTTCTGCGTAATCATTTGGGGTTATATTCTTCCTTTTTTCTTCTGGCCATGGTGTTGTCTGTCTTTCTTCATCTTCTGATCTTCTATTGCACCTGTTAGTATATTCTTTTTTTTAATGCCATAACCATTCACAAAAACCTAACATACAAGCTCCCAGTTTGGTAAGTTTAGCAATAGTTTGAATGCTCATAGATTGGAACACAATTTAATAAAGATTTTTCCATGGGCTTTTTCGATATATACATTTTTTGTGATTTTACAATTTCAATTTTTTAGGCTTTGCAATATCTTTGTTCACCATCTAGATGTAATTCACAATTTTTGGGGGGTATTTTTTTAATTTTTTTTTTTAATTTACAATGTTTGTCATGATTTTAAAACAATCAATGAACAAAACCTTTATTGTTTTCAATATATATTAAAATTTAAACTTTCCATTTCAAAGTTATTGTAATATTTCTACTTACCTTCCATTTTACAATCACAAGTTTGAATAGTCTGTAATATTTTTTGTAGTTCCTTAACAAAAGCTGAAGCATCTGTTCCATCAGAGAAATCTGGCTCTGTGACTATTTCCATCAGACCTGTTCCTACAAAGTCACATACATGTACACGTTTATACTTACTGATTTAAATCAATTAACACATGCATGTACAAACTGAATTACATATAAAATAATTCACAAACTGAAAACTAACAGAAAGAAAAAAACAGAAGAAGAAATACTACTAAGATTATATACATTGTTTATCCCTTCTTCGTGGGGGAGACATGATAAACAGATTAAGGGCATACAATACAGTTACAGGGGGAGGTAATGACATAAAATGTTATTTTTCGCAATGTCAAACTGAGACATATCAGGAAAAGATGCATTTTTCGACTGATCTCAATCATTTCATTTGCTTGAAAACAAGTACATGGAACCTCTTTTTTTAAACGACATTTGGATTAATTATGTATGAAGATTATTTGTTCCAATTCTTATGAACAAATCACCAATGATTTTTTTTAAAATTAGATAAAATACTGCAAAAAATGCTGTTTTTTTCTCAAATCATGAAAATTTAATAAAAATTATTTCCAAAGAAATGTTAAATAATTTTAGAGCATACATTTGTAAAGAAGATATTTCAAATGTTTTACAAAAATCTGCATGTGTTTATCGATTGAAACAAAAAAGTTAAGTACGTCTGTCCAAAGGATAGAAATGTCCAAGAAATCAAGTTTGAGTAAATGTTGTAAATTTTGACCTCATTTATTTCTATAAGTAGCACATGAAGGTATATTATTTATAACATATTTGAAAAGACTAGGTGAAAAATAGCTTGTATGCAAATTTTCATCAAAAAATCACTGTGGGGTCAAAACTCTATCGTATGCACTTAAGACATTTCAAAATTAGGTAAGAAAGAATAACAAAATTTTTAACCTAACACGAAAATTATCTTTTTATCTATATATATTTTCAAAGGAAATATATGCATGCTTTAGTTTTACAGATCTACCAAGAAATTAACTTGGTAAATCTAAACCATATTCTACTATAAAATGAGGCTGTTTTTCAAAGAGTACATTTACCACATCTGTTTAAATCAATCAGAGAGTACATTTACCACATCTGTTTAAATCAATCAAAGAGTACATTTACCACATCTGTTTAAATCAATCAAAGAGTACATTTACCACATCTGTTTAAATCAATCAAAGAGTACATTTACCACATCTGTTTAAATCAATCAGAGAGTACATTTACCACATCTGTTTAAATCAATCAAAGAGTACATTAACCACATCTGTTTAAATCAATCAAAGAGTACATTTACCACATCTGTTTAAATCAATCAAAGAGTACATTTACCACATCTGTTTAAATCAATCAGAGAGTACATTTACCACATCTGTTTAAATCAATCAGAGTACATTTACCACATCTGTTTAAATCAATCAAAGAGTACATTTACCACATCTGTTTAAATCAATCAAAGAGTACATTTACCACATCTGTTTAAATCAATCAAAGAGTACATTAACCACATCTGTTTAAATCAATCAAAGAGTACATTTACCACATCTGTTTAAATCAATCAAAGAGTACATTTACCACATCTGTTTAAATCAATCAGAGAGTACATTTACCACATCTGTTTAAATCAATCAAACTAATCTTGTCTTTTTCATCATGGAGACTTTTCCCACTGTCTTGCTCTAGCTGTATCTGTGTAATGTTTGCTGTTTTTGTTTGAAAATTATTTTTATCACTGATGCAATAATCAACATAGCCTTTAACAGCTAAGGGTTGTCTTTGTTGTGTAATCTGATAGCCAGCCTGGAAATGAAATAATAAAATTATGCAACTTTTATGTGACAATTTTTTTATTGGCTAAAAGTTACCATCAAACCCACAGTATACATGTCATAACTGAGGAGTGACCAGCCATTTTGAATTGCTTGGATCAACAAATGTTTGATTCTACAAAATAATCGAAAACAAAACTAAAATGTTTTGATATGATTTTATCTAAATTTGAATCGTAGAAGTAATGTAATAGTCTTCAGTTTGTAAGAAGATGTGGTATTATTGCCTATGAGACAACTCTCCACCAGAGACCAAATGACATAGAAGTTGTAAGTTCTCATTTGTATGACGTCACAGTCTTTGCGCCAAAATATTTCATGAAGTTTGACAGAATGTTATTTTATTTCCAATTTATATATTTGTTCAAGCTCTAACATATTATTTCTTTTTGTAATGCATTAGAATCGGAATTACAGGACTGTAGTTGAAGAGTTGCTGCCATCAATTTTGATTTGACGGTCTTAAATATCTGTTTTACTGTCTCCTCTACAAGTCGCCAGTAAAACTGCATTTGCTTCTGTCAAATTACCAATTGACCGTGGCAACTCTTCAACTACAGTACTGTTATTCTATAATTGGAAAATTTCATATAGAATCCTGGCAGAGAGAATTTTTTAAAATAACATCTTGTTGATGAAGCATACATCATGAAGGTACACATACATTTTACAATTAAACATTTTGGTGTGATAATTAATAGGAATAATGTTGCATGTTAATTAAAATGCTGTTAAGGTAAAAACATTAGCACCAGGATAAACTGATGTTAAAGTTCTCTAAGGGAGATAACTACTACTTCTAATTAAACACTAAAGTTTCGTCCTTTCCCAAGTAGGTAATTACAATTTAGACCCAATTCTCTTAAAATACCCCCATGATAGTATGTTGGAACCAGGCCAGTATAATTATTGATGCAATTTAGTTCAAACATCAAATTTTGAAAAATCCTGTACTTACCGGTAAATCTGCATAGAAATAATGTTTCCTATCAAACTTGGATACTTTGTTAACAGTACATCTCAAAGCCAAGGCAGTCAAAACACCTGCTTCTACACAACCTTTGTTTAGTACCTATAAAAGGTTATCAATTATATAGCCATACAATTTCTTCTTCTCACTGTTGGACTCATCATGGCCAGAAATGTTGAGTCCTTGGACTAGCCTTCAAAAATCCTTAGTGAGAACCCTGAATCATACTCAATCCATTTCTTGGTTTTAAAATAGTGTGCATGATATATGTACAAGCCTATAGAAACTATTTTGTTGAAAACCAAAATTCATTGTTTACCATTACCAACAAAATCCAAGAAATGGATTATCCACTAAATAAACATGAATCCAGAGTATGTGTGTACAACATATAATTTTATGAAACTATAAAAAACAAAAAACATAGATGATAATAATACAACCCCATTTCCATCCCAATTTTAGTTATTCTAATAATTGTCATTTTGCTTAGTTTCTTCTGTTAGTTTCTAACATCGGACTCAGACATCTTTTAAACTGAATTTTACTGTGCGTATTGCTGTGTGGTTTTTTTTATTCCACATTGGCTAGAAATAAAGGGGGAGGGTTGAGATCTCACAAAACATGTTTAACCCAGCTGCATTTTGCACCTGTCCCAAGTCTAGAACCCCTGGCCTTTGTTAGTCTTGAATGTTTTTTTTTTATTTTGGTTCATTTATATGTTTCGGAGTTGGTGTGGCGTCCATTTTCCCTGAACTAGTATCCGTTATTGTTTAGGGACCAGCTGAAGCTCACATCTGGGTGCAGGATTTTCTCGCTGTGTTGAAGACCCATTGGTGGCCTTGGGCTGTTTTCTGCTCTTTGGTCGGATTGTTGTCTCTTTGACGCATTCCCGTTTCCATTCTCAATTTTAGTTTTTTTTCTTTTTTTCAACTATACTTTGCATTTACATAATTACTGTAAATTTTACTGGTATATGAAATTCATCAAATAAATTTTTCCTCCACATCTCATATTTTCTATAAAAAGTTCTTTCTATGATAGATTTTCATTTAGAATCATTTTATCATGATAGTGCTCTCCCATATTGTATGGAATAAAGGTACAATTTTTGAATATCATGGGTTCAAATAATATAACTGAGTCTTCAAAACATACTGAAACAGACATTTCTGCACTATAAAGAGCAGTAACTCATTTTTGTCTTTTTAATACTTGTACCCGTAATAAATAATTGAGAAATCTAGATTTATTATAGATTTTTAAAGAAGTAGTCATACAGGTCATTAATTGTTGAAAGCCAATAATAATTCCCTTTTGCCATTTAAAAATATCATTCATCATCTATTCACATGATTCATCATTCAGTATCACTAAATCAGTTTACATTCATTATTAAGAAGAAAAGGAAATGAGGGCCTAGTCCAATGTGGTGTTCGTCAATGAGACAGTACCCCAACAACATAATAATTTACTAAAATCTAAACCAAGGAATGATAGTTCACAACAAATTCATACTGGATTCCTATTTCTAAACTTACTGGTAGGGTACCAGGAAAAGCAGCATCAAACAGTGACACCTGTGTATTGGTTGGACCACCAAATTTGTTTTCTGCTCCTGAGAATAGTTTACTTTCTGTATTTATCTGGGCATGGATTTCAAGTCCAACAACACTCTTCCATTGCTTAGACCTACAATATCATAAATGGTATTTGTTAAGGTAGCAATATAAACTGATGAAATTTCTTTCATCCAGCTCTAAAATTCTTAAATGAGGAACCAAAAGAAAGAAAAAAGATTAATCTTTCAAATGGTGGTGATAATTTCATTATTACATAATTATTACATACATGTAATTGATAATTATGTAATTAGTTGCTAGATTTCGATGTCCACATTTGAATGAAATTAGCTTCTTTGTTATTCACAGCATCCCAAAATTTTTGATAGATTCTTGTGGAAAACAGTTTGATCTCCAAAACCATGTCCCAGATTTTTCCTATTGTATTTCATTCTCTCATAACCCTTCAATTAAGTTTGCAACTTTATTTCATAAGAAATCACTCAATTTAATTGGATATAAAATTTGTACTATTGATGTTTTTTGGAAATCTGAGACATGGTTTTGAAGATAACTTGTCAAGGAACAACATGTGGTAAAATCAGGCATATAGGGGCACCCGTCTAGGAGCTAATTTTATTTAAAACTACATTTTCATGACAAAAATGTATGTGTCACAATTGAATAAATAAGGATTTTCCTATTTGAACCTCATTAACTTCAATATCATTCACACATTACCATGGGGATATGTCAGGATTGGCCTTTAATCATAAATCAATTCTAAATACAGTGTTCCAGCTAGGATTTGAAAATAGAGGGGCGCGTTTTTAAAAAAGGGCACTTTAGCAAGTTCTCACTGAAAAAAATCAAATACTTAATATTACCACATAATGACATATTTTTAGCAGTCATGTAGCTAAGTTAAATACTCTATACTATTATATACAAGTTTAAAAATCATTTATTTAGAACATATAAGTTAAAATCAAACTGAGAGCACTAATAGTCATTACTATATATTCATTTCTCTTTCAGAACTACAGATTTTTTCAAAGAAGAGTGCAAATGCAAATAAATATTAAACAACATTCACAAGTCTTCTGTTTTTCTTTTTGAAGAAGGTTGTCACACATTGATCAAGAATTTTTTCAAATTTAGTTTCATCACAGTTTAATTTTACAGTTAATATTTTTGTTAATGTCTGTGTTTTCAAGTTTGCCCTGTGACTTGTCTTTATCAATTTGACCTGAGAGAATATTCTCTCCACCTCTGCTGTACTGAGTGGTTGTATTATTGTATTTGGCAATTCAATGTCTGTTAAGAATCCATTTTGAACTTCACCATCCTTGCTAATGTAACGTGTACAAATAGCTAAATGCTTAATTGTCCTGTTATCGGTAACTTCATCTACCATTGTAGCATAACATGGACTGGCTTTCACATCATCCAACAGCAGTTGATGTACTTTTGAACTTAATATTTCCAACAACTCATGAACTGTATCCCAGCTTGAATAGGTAGCATTTTTAGCTAAACGAAGTTTAGATAAATCTGTTGCTCCAACATCAATGCAGAGATCAACTGTTGATCCAAATAAGTCAAGTGGCAAGTGATGGCGCAGAATAAAAATAGAACTTTCAGAGCATCCTTCACTGCTTTTGTGCACCAGTAGATATATTAGAAGCCATGTCATCAACGGTGTGTGCCATATCTAAAGTTATTGCATATTTATGTTGTTCACTGTCTTGATGGATTTGTATCTTATCTTTGCGCAACAGTTTATAACCTACAGTAGACCATGTCTGACTACCATTACTTCCGTGTGATTGATGCTTGTTACAAAGTTTGCAAAGCATGACATCAACTAATGTTCCATCCTCACTAAAGTCTTTGTCAAAATATAACCAGGAATACTGTTTCAACCAATTATTATTTATACCAACTTTGTGTTTCCACTAGGATTTCTTGTTCGTGTGGAGGAAGGAAGTGTAGGTTAGGATTTTCTTGAGTTGCTTCATTTGCTTGTATTTGTGGTTGTATAGGAGTTTTGGCTGTCTCAATTACAATTTCAGGGTGTCATTTCCATCATTACTGAAAGAAGATAGGAGAGTAGGGTAAACTTTACATTGAAAATTGTGTAGGTTTGGTTGTGAATTTAAATAAGAGTGCCAATGAGACAATTGTCTTTATTTCGATCTTGAGAAATAGATTAATTCAACAAATAAGTTTGTTAATTCAACTTTGAAAGTTTATTGTCAATTCAACAAGCATCTCCGTATATTTCATGTTGACCGTATCTAATAATATCAATATTAAAGTTAGTCAAAACGGATTTCAAAAGGCAGAGGCGCAAAATTTGGGGGGCGGGCGCGCCTCCATTTCATGCTAGCTGGAACACTGAAATATATAGAGAAAATGCACACCCTATGCATCAAAACCTGATCTGGCGGGAGAAGTTATATCATTATTGACCTTGCTGTAAGTCAGTTGCTACTGATATGGTCAAAACTCTGCCCACCTTGATAGACATCAACCATTAATGATCTCAGAAGTTTAATTACGCATTGCATTTGCTTTTTTCAATATGGATTTTTTATTCAATTAGTACATCAAACAATGAATAATTTGGCGACAAGAAAATAATTTTAGTGTCAAGAAATCTAACAACTACTTATTTTAATAAACAGATAAAAAAATAAAATGCTCCGCTGGGCGCAGCTTGATACGACCACAGAGGTCGAACCCTGAACAGTTGGGGCAAGTATGGACACAACATTCAAGCTTGATACAGCACTGAATTTGGATTGTGATTAAATATTTGACACAGCATAGGTTTCTGACACAGAATGAATGTGGTCTAAGAACTTAAAAATTTTTAAGTTACCTATTCAAACCATATCATTACTATTTGCTTTTTATATAAATCAGAAATAACCAATTTAAAATGGCAAATTTTAAAGAAAAAAAAAGAAAAAAATCCCCCCTCAAATTTTTTGAACCCCCTTATGATTCATCACCCCCAAACTCAATCACAGCCTTCCCTTTGTGGTATGGTACCTTGCAGTACAATTTCAGAGAGATCCATACACTTGAACACAAGTTATTGTCTGGAAACTGTAAAAATGCTTGTTTTTTGGCCCCTTATTCCTAAACGTTTTGGGCAATTACCCCCAAACTCAATTCCGACTTTCCCTTTGTGATATGGAACCTTGTAGTACAATTTCAGAAAGATCCATACACTTACACACAAGTTATTGTCATGAAACTAGAAAAATGCTTGTTTTTTGTCCCTTTTTTGGCCCCTAATTCCTAAAATTTGGAGGCAATTACCCCCAAACTCAATCCCAGCATTCCCTTTGTGATATGGAACCTTGTGGTACAATGTCAGAAAAATCCATACACTAACACACAAGTTATCTCTGGAAGTTACAAAAATGCCTATTTTTGGCCCCTTTTTGACCCTAATTCCTTAACTGTTGGTACCACAACCCCCAAAACCAATCCCAACCTTCCTTTTGTGGTATTGAACCTTATGGTAAAATTTCATAGAGATCCATTCACTTAAACTAAAGTTAGAGTGCGAAAACCAATGTGTCTTCGGACGACGACGACACCAACGTCATACCAATATATGACCGCAAAATTTTTTTGCGGTCGTATAAAAAGCAGCATAAAAATGATTTTTTATTAATATACATGCAGTAATAAAGTGATTTTCATTTTTTCATTATACTGATTGATAAAGAAATTAAACATTTGTAAAAAATAAGGGATTGTTTAGTTTTTGCAATCTTTATTGTTTAAGAGTGTTTCCAGACCCCATGACAAGACCTCAAGATCCATATTTTGTCTTATTTTATCTTATTTATAATAGTAATATTTACATTACTATCTTACATACATTTAATCATTATACACTACATGTATGTACATGGTGGTCTGCCAATTTTCACAACATATCCAACTATCGCGGTCATCACATGACTTTTACAATTCAGTGGCCGATCGTTTTATCAATGAAAATGAACGGGTTACATAGATTAAACGATCATAACTTTTTGGATACATTATGTACCGGTACCCAACGTTTAAAGATTTATCTTATTTACAATTAAATATGTTCTAAATTTCAGTTCAGAGATATGATTTCTTGCTTCAAATTAAGTTTAAAAATCGGGGTGCCATAAACACACAGCCTTCGTTAACTTCTTCATTTATAACACTCAATGGGACCTTTTTATGTAATCAATTTTCCAAACTGATTCATTGTAAATAAGATCCTCCCAACCCGTAAAAGGCCGACAATCCATTTAATTCAAAGAAATCGAAAACAAAATCAGTCTAGGTAACAAACTATTTGCTTCAAATATTTGATTGAAAAATTCACATTTTGGCATTTGTTAGTAAAATTTTGAAAATGGCGGCCACTGTTAGAAGTAAACAATGACACGATATGTATTCATTTAGTTATTAATTAAAAAGTTATATTTGAAATATTTTAAGTGCGTCTTATCATGCTTATTGTTTGTGAGAAATTACTTTTTTCACCTTCACTTTAGTATATTTATTAGAAACAGTCTCTCGTACACAAAATAAAGATTTATTTGCATTGATCATTCAAGTTGTTTACACTGACATCGTAACTCAACTCGTGAAAAGATATTTCATATTTTTACAATAGAAATCAAATAACTGTTCGACGCATACGTTTTAAGTCATTGTCTTATTACCTTAAAGCAGCATAGAATCAAACATTGTTTTCTTTATAAAAGGGGGTTGGTTTGAAAATTTCGAAGTTAAGAAAAAAATTGCGACCCATTAATTTTCCAACGTAGATGATCTTCACCATTTGTCCAGGAAAATGATTTAATTTGATTTCAATGTTTACATTGCAATTTATTAAAATTGACACGTTATTGTCATTCTAATAATACCCTAGTACATGTAGTACATACATGTAGTTAGATTAAGGAGATAAAAAGTCATAACACGGACGTGATCAAAGAAAACAAACATGTGGCACCCGATCACAATGTAAATTTTGACAAGACCTATGTAGATTAGTTTTGTCCAAGTCTTAATGAAATTATTTTATGATTTAGTTTTAAATTCATAAAAGATAACATCAACTGAGGTGAAATGTATATATTTTTTAATTTTCTAAACATTCATCACACGGGTAAATAGTAAATTTTACATAATTCTAATTAAACCAGTAACATGCAGAGTTATCAAACGTAATTATGACTGGAATAGTTGCATATGTCAGAACAGTAGACATTTTGACCACTAAGGTTCACTATATGTTTTAGCCCTTTCTGACTTTACTAAATGATTGTATAATAAAAAATCTGTATTAATTACAGAAAACCAGTGCTAACTTTAAATAGCTACAAAATTTGAAAATTTTTGAAACATCAAATCATAGATGTATAAACCCATAGATAAACTTCGTCAAAAGTTCCCTACTAATGTCTATTGTTAGATAAAAAGAACCATGACCAAATTGACTGTCTTTGATGTTTCATGTGTGTTGTCCTCAATCAAGTAACTCTAGCTACATCTCTTATCTTTTGAACTGTATTGACCAGTACAGCAGAATAGATATTCTTAATTATCTTCTTGAGTTATGTCCCTTCTGATTGTGAGAGTATGTCTATTTTTAGCACACTGGACAGACAAATAAAATGGTGAAAAAATGGATGAAATCGGTCAGAAATTGCGCATTTTACAAGGGAAATCTTGAACTAAATTCAAAAATGTTTTTTTAACGCTTGTATCTTTATATTTTATAAAAACTATGTGTTTCTTTATTCTACATTGGCTAGAGGTATAGGGGGAGGGTTGAGATCTCACAAAACATGTTTAACCCCGCCACATTTCAGGGCCTGTCCCAAGTCAGGAGCCTCTGGCCTTTGATAGTCTAGTATGTTTCTTAATTTATGTTCATTTATATGTTTTGGAGTTTAGTGTGACGTCCATTTTCACTGAACTAGCACACAATTTTAGTTAGGGGCCAGCTGAGGACCACCTCCGGATGCGGGATTTTCTCGCTGCATTGAAGACCCATTGGTGGCCTTCAGCTGTTGTCTGCTCTTTGGTCGGGTTGTTGTCTCTTTGACATATTCCCATTTCCATTCTCAATTTTATGTTCCTGTTAGTTCCTGAAAATGGGAATAGCACGTTGTTGAACTTCTAAAATACACCTTCTCTTTGATATACTTCATTAAGGTGTCGAACTGCTTGGAACTTGGGAAAAAATTAATAAGAAAGTACATTCTTTTCTTTATTTCATCAGTTTTTCTACATTTTAGAAGAGAAATTGTCTTTTAAATCATTTTATATTTTTACAAATAAGTTAGTTACTAAATAACAGATGTATTTTATACATCTATGGCTAAATTATAATAATTTCATTCATGATGTTTATTAAATTAGTTTAAGTAAAGAGTTTTAGTGTACTACCAAAACATGCCATGTAAAGCATGGTAAATAAATATTATGGAGCATATATTCAACATTTGTTTTTCCAGTCAGGAATTTTTCTATTAATTATATTTTCAATAGACTTGTTTATAATAGTTAACATACATTGTTTAAATAAAGTTAAATTATGATAAAAGATATAAAATCTAAAAATGTAAATATGATGAAAACATTAGTTCTGGCTGAAAACATTAAAAAAAAGATATCCACATTTATTAATTTCTTTACGAGAATAATTTGTAATAATGTTTTACCTACAAGAACATTATATTTTCATAACCAAGTCATTCTAAAATATATATTTTGATTTTATTTCTTTCTGATTTTTAACTGCTAAGTAGCTTTTGATGGTCAGTTTCTATTGTCGAGATTGTCAATCAGCATCTCAGTGACCAACAGCTGGTTCATGTCTAGTCAAATAATTATGGCGTCTCGAAGGCTATTTTATTTTTGCTTTGACGCAGTCGATGTAAGGCGTCAAAGAAAAAAATATAATAGCCTTTCAAGACGTCATAATTATTTGGACTAGTTCATGTCATTATCAGATAAGTGTGAAAGCCATTACAACGCACATAGAACCTTTGAAGTCAGTGTTGGGCTTCATCTAAGGGTTTATACATCTATGATCAAATAATCAACTATAGTAAATTGACTTTTTCTATAAATTTATAATTTTAATAGAATATAAAATTTCTTGTCGATAAATTTGTATTCTTGTTGCTAAAATTTTTCTTGTCCTTAATTAGTGAGACTGATAAATGTTAAATGCATTTTGTGTTTCAGAAAGATAAAATCTTTATAATAAAGATTTTATCTTTCTGAAACACAGTTCTCACTGATGAAAAAATGCCATTTAAAATCCCAATAAAGTTTATTGGGATTTTAAATGGCATTTTTATTGGGATTTTAAATGGCATTTTTTCATCAGTGAGAACTGCAGAAGATAGTCAAATAAACAAACACCTGAATTACATTTGATACTGCCCAATCAGTCACACTGTTTAAATCATCTAATGTTGTGTATAGGTTAGTCTGTACTCAGGATAATTTTTTAAGGGTAATTTTTAAGTGACGGTGTAAACACAGCTATTTTTGGCTCTAACTATAATTAAAAAATTATCAAACAGTATAATTAAAATGTAAATATGATTGAGATTTTTTACTTTAAGTTACTGCATGATCTCTTATGGTTGTAAGTTAAATATCTCCTTTTACAAAGTTGACAAATGTGTGAAGAAATTTTTTCCATGGAGGCTGCCATTGATCAGGGGAGATAACTAGTAATAGGAATTTCTAGCTTTTCAAAAAGCTTGTTCGACTTAAGGATATTGGCTGCTCTTAATTTTTCTCTTTATGGCAAATATTCGGAATCCTTTGGTTTTATCTATGTAGTGCCATTAAAAAATTGCACACTAACCCCTACATTTCTTTTTCATAATTTTATTACATACAGTTTAAAAAGCCACTTTTGAAAATCATATAAAATTCTCTTATCCGGCGTGACGTAGCATCTCCTTAGATACAGCATCCGGGCATCACTGTAGGTGACGCTTTTCCATCGATACGCTGATCACCCTATAACCGAGGGGAACTTGTAATTATAGAACCTGTTAATTATTGGCAATAAACAATTCTAATCAGGTGACAAGGGGTGTGAAAAAGATAAGGGACCAATAAAATCTTTTATCTTTGTAAAATGTTAATCTGAGTTAACTATTTTAACTTTATTAGTACTGTTTTACTACATTTAAGTTTATACATGTATACATACGTATATTCTTTTCTTTATCGAAAATTGAGACAATTTGATGATTTTGGTGAAATTAAATTGTATCAAAACATAAACAGAAAAAATATCTCTTTTATGTATTAAGTATTATCTATGTCATTTTAAAACATTTTGAAAATTTTGTATCAAAGTCTCGGTAAAATCTAGCCGTTTACACAATTACTAAAGAGTATATTGTTCATTTTGAGTGAACCTTTAAAAACAGATTTTCAATTATGTTGAGATATCATATTTTGATTGAAAGATTGAATTATTACAGAATTCGTAGACAAATTGAAAGGGTTCTACGAAAGTCATGTAACGCTAGAATTACTGACTTAACAGTTATGTTGGAAAACAAGAATTCCCACTTAACTGAAATAGATTTCACTCACGGCATGTTACACATGCCAAAAGGACGATACTCGTTGTGCGAGCTGTATCTAGCTTCTCTACAGATCAAAATGCATCAGTACCCTTATGTACCAGTCTTGACAATTATGAGTTCTGGTACACAAACAATTGAATTTGGTTACATGGAAGGTGATACGCGGTACTGTTGAATCTGGATGATCTCATATGTTCAATTTCAGACACTCTACCACCAAATAGAAGTAAAAAAAATATTGAAGCTATTGAAAGGGCTTTAACTAATTGTCCTGTGCTTTTTATGGTCGACAAAACACTTTGCTTTGGCGGTCAATTTTTTTTACCCATCTAGAAATATCTCGAAGAAGTCTTTGATGCATGGAAGTCTTCTTTTCTTGACTTAAAAACACTTGATTTGTATATTTAGTAGAAAGTCAGGTTCTGTATTCATTACTTAAAGATAAGACGATGTGGTATGTTGCCAATGAGACAACTATCAACCAGAGACCAAATGACATAGAAGTTAACAACTATGGGTCACCAAACGGTATTCAACAATGAGCAAAATCTAAAACGAAATGAAAAATGTAAAAAATTCAAACGAGAAAACTAACGGCCTGATTAAAGTACAAAACAATAAACGAAAAACAAATATGATATACAACCAGTGAATTACAGGTTCTGGACAGGCACATACAGAATGTGGCGGGGATAAACATGTTTGCTTGTTCTGGCAAATAATCAAAGGCATATAGTCAATGTCACGAATAGCTGATTATGAAAATGCAAGAGGTGTGAATGTTTGAGGCGTCGCTGCATAAGGTAAACTAAAACCTTTGTTCGTAAGCCAAGCTTCAAATAAACTGTAGTTCTCTTCTTAATACACACAGAAAAAATAAAATTAACTGACAACCAAAAGAGCCCAAACAAACAACAGAAAAGCGTACCACTTTAAAACATTATAGAAATTCGCATAAGTGCTACTGATTCTCTCTCTCTGTAGAAACTCGTAACAGTGGTCATATGCATGAACCTGTCTTATGGTCTTGCTTCAGACGGTAAGCTCTGATTGAAGGTTTTGCATTATACATCATATCTCTTTCAGACGACCATTGTACGGGGCAATGGGTGTTCCAGTGGCTAAGCTGAATGTAGCAAGTTATGACATACATAAAACCATTGTTACAGGCATAGGTGACACGGGAAAAGATGCTATATATTTTTTTCTTTGTTCCTTCACTACATCGCGGTACAACACCAATTTCACTTTTTACTGCTAGATCTGCTGATATGAAGTCATTTTTATTACCCAGATTAATTTTCACAAGACCTCGATTAAGGGAAATCAAACAAGACACAAGATCAATCATGGTTTTGTTTTCATTGCATATATTTGCCAAACGGTATAGTAATATACACAAAATCTAGATCAAATATATCCCGGCTGATATTCTATTTTTTTTGTTGGTGAATTTTTATTCTCACGCGGCAAGCCGTCTTCGTATCTATTTCCGTAGAAAAAAATGAAATAATAAGAATAACTTTTATTTATTTTCCTGAAGATAATACACAAGAAAGTGATAGATTGACTTTGTCTGAAATTCGTAGCTGTCGTGTGATTTTTAGGGTAAACAATTTATAATCTTTTCAGCTTTGTACTAAATCTAGATATGATTTTTACATCCTACATCACAACAGGTCTTGGCCATATTTACATGAAGAAAAAAAAACATACACCGATTCAATCATGGTGAAATTTTATTAAAAGTTAGCAGTCCAGCCTATTCTCTTAACACGATAAGCTAGCAATGTTTCACCGCCTAACCAACGGAAATCGGCGTTACTAAGAAAGGGAGATCAGTGATTTTTAAAATGCCCGTGTGTTCGGATAACAGAATCCTTGTTATTTTTTTTTTTTATAGTTTTTGAAAGAAAAATGATGCCAATGTTAGATGTAGAAAAATCTAGAGAAAACCCTTAATCGCCAAATTTCGGACGGCTTATATGTCTCAAAAACAAGCACACGGACCTATCATTTTTTAGTCTGCTTTTTTAGGTCTGTTATTTATATTTACTATCAATTTATAACAGTCTTTTTAAAAAGCTTGTTATTTTAAAACAGAGTAGCGAACATCCTTAAGCATTATTAAATGTCAGTAGTACGTTTCTAGAAAGAATGACAAGTTCTGGTATACTAGGTTAATAACTCCAGTTTAGGAGGGGGCTTAGATAGTATTTTAGGTGGGGCTGACTATTGCTACACAAATTCAGCATATAATGTTTGAAATAGAGTGACACAACTTCGTCTGAATCATGTGATACTTAAAAAATGTTTTTTCAATAACTTCCCTAAATAATAATACTGGGACAAATACCGTCGTACACAAGCATCGCACAAGATGGCACTCCGAGGCGGGTGGGGAGCAAGAAGTTGAACTGTGGTTTATTTTTATCAATAGTAACGCTTAAGTCGACGCTAGGGGCCGTCTTGAACTTGTTGTAGGGTATGAATGATTTGTTCATTGTTGAAGACCCTACATCAACTGTCAAAATGAAGAACAGGAATAAAAGCCCTGTTCATTGATAATTTTCTATGTTTTCTATATATTGTATGCGATTTTGTCCCATGTACATTTACTCCATATACTTTCATTTTCTATTATATATTTTATGTTCCAAATGAAAAGGGTGTAGAATCTTCTTCTTTCTTTTTTACTGGTATTAAAATCTAGAATGCGTTGCCAGATCATGCAAAAGGTATTCATGTCAATTCAAAAATAAAATGCAAGTTTGAAGTAAACAAAAACACATAATGAGTAATCTCAGGTCAATATCAGCTGCAGATTTTATATTTTATTAAATTGCTTTTTTATATGAATGTTTAAAGCTGTGATTTATCGATACTTTTCATTGCTTTACAATTAAATGATAAATTACTTTATTTTATTATCCACACCATAGGACCCCATTGGAAATAAGCGTTTTTGCTTTTATGGATCTTCTTTGGGTTACGTGTTGTAGTAATCTCAGGGTTATGGAATATCTATAATCACAACCATTGCTATATCTTAAGCTTTTATGTAGCTAAGTTTCTAAATCTTATTATGTTTTTTTGTATATATTGGCTTTTATCTGAATAAGCATTATAATTATTATTGAATGTGGAACCATGGTAAATATAATATGTACAAAAGAGTTTTTTTATTGGTTTGGGTTTCTAGTTTTCATAGATAAACCCTGTAGCCAGTAACCGCCTGTCTGAAGACTTTGAAACATGTAAATGCAAACTCCATTACTTTCACCTCGATTCCGATATTGACTCTATAAATGCAAACAAGGTACACGGTAAATTGTTACAACTTTTCTAACACATACAAACCGGCAAAAAGTAAAAAAAAATTTAAAAATATAATCCAAAAGGAAAACCAGAACACCTATTATTGGTACCAAAATGCAAAAAGGATAAAAACACCGACGATTTAGAAATGCCTCTTTTACAAAGTTTATATAATACATCACACCAAAAAAAAAATTGTATCCACCGTTTTTCTTGTCCTTGTCACAGTTTGTAACCCCGCTACAATTTATACACAACTGAGTGACTATTCTGAATGGATGAAAATACAAGGCCAACATACACCAAATTTTCTAACGTCAGACTTGTTGAAACGTACAATGCTAAAAACGAAGGACATTTTTATATCATCATCTTTGAGACGAAAACCTATTACCAGAGACATAAAATACAATTGTATGTCTTTGCTAATAGCTATCCAATTTCAAACTTTACAGAAAAGCTACTATTGCTAGCATGGTCCAATTACAAAGTTTGAGAATGAATTCCCTTAACAAATCTTCCATCTTTTAAATTGGATATTGTGCCGAGAGGAAAATTATGTAAAGGTGCTTAATTTCATAGAAAATTCAAAGTGTATTCAATAAATGAAAGTAACACTTTATAAATTTCACGAGTCGGAGGCGCTTTTCTGGATTTACCCGTTATCATGAACACTCGAACCCAAACATTTGTCAATCAGACGTCCAACTTTTATGACATTTTGTTTGATTCTGAAATGTCTATGGTGGATAAATATCTAAGTAAATGGTTCAAATATCATTTACGATTTAAACGAGGAAGTGAATAAAATAACACTATAGCTATAGCTCTATACCCCACATCATCCATTTGTTAATGTTTAAATACTCAAAACAGTATTACCCTATTAACACTCTTAGTGCCGTTCAAGAATCTTCAAGAATTCTACCCCCACCCCCACCCCAAAAAAAAAACAAAGAAGAGGGCTACAAGTATGAGAAAGCAATTGAAATTTGGCAATATATGATTCTTCGCACCAATATAAAGACATCCGATAAAATTGACTGTTCAAAAATTATATAAATATGAAGCCAGACATAATATGGCCGTCATTATCTTATCATTAACTCTGTAAACATACTCAAAACTAAAGCCAAGTACTTTTATGCAAGTTTTTTATCCTCTTAAATTTATCAACTAAATCTTCTTAATTATCACAATCAAAATAACACTTTATAAACTGAAATTTACAAAGACATTAAAACGCAATATATCGATGTGATTCAACGTACATTTTTTACTTGGATAACAATCAATGAAAATGTCTCAACGGGTAAGTTTCTAATACGTATCGATATTCATAATAAGTAACAATTTAAAAATATTATGAAATAAATCTTTTAATCCGGAAAATGTAAACAAAATAAATACTTGTAACATATTTCACCAGGACAAACATTTACTATAATAGTTCATACCAGAGTCAAAATCAAATGAAAGGATGGGTTAAAGAAAAAAAAGGGTAAATTTATTTAGTTAGTCTAAACAGTATTTTCATTGATTTTCTGATCACATGTTGTGTACGAAGTTTTTAGGTCACTGTTCAATCCTCAATAAATTACATTGTTAATAATCAATCATGTGACCATTTAAAGCTCGTCTAATTTTATTTTATTTTCGAAATAAATTTTAACCTTGTACCGGATAACTGCCTGCAAGTGTGTTTCTCCTTTGAATTGTAAGTATTATGTATTTCATATGCAACTTTTAACAGTTTGTCATATATTTTAGTTTCTAACATAGTATCAAACGTGAAACCATGCTTTAAAAAGCATTTAACTATTAACTTCTACGTCATTTGGATTCGGGAGAGTTATCTCATTGGCAATCATACCACATCTTCTTGTTTTATATTTATATAAATCCTTTTGAATTTGTTAAATTGTATAACCTACAAGGACCAATATAGTGGATATCCCTACTAAGGAACAAGTGATTATGCATGTAAATACATTGACACTGTCAACCATTTTATGTTTGTGTCTCTCAAACTTGTGGTCTCGAGCATATATCTGATTATATCAGAAACACGTGGTGTGTGCACTGAACGGTATCACTCGTTATATAGGATGAATGGGTTTGTACCTCTGCTGCTTTAACTGTTAGTCCTAAGCTCACCATCAGCCCAGCCACCAATGCTACATTTTGGCATGAATTAGATAATGCATATATATATAGAACTTTTGTTTGTAATCTATAGTGACACTTCACTACGCCGGTTGCAACTGTCTCAAGAAATGTTGACATTTGACTGTTGGCTTTTCTGTTTGGGGTATTTTGAGGTTGATGTTCTCTTTCAAAGCTACTTGGCTTTTGCAACTTTTGTTCGCAAGCGTACCGTGAGAGAAATTTGATTTAAAAAAAGGGGAGTAGATGGTGTTTCGTGTTCAGTACTGCTCAATCTATAGTTTTCTGCGAAGTGTATTGTGTGACGTTGTTATTCTTGTCCATTTTTGGTCATGGTGTTATCCATCGTTCTTCGAATTCAGTATGTTTAGTGCCCTTTGAATTCTTCTGACTTGAATTTTCTTTCTTGTCGTTTTGCATTGTTTCTGGAATAATCTTCTTCCGATGCACTTGTAACCAAAACCACTGGGACGCCAAAAAAATATAATTCAAAAACATTTATTTGATAGCACCAAAATAAAAGGGCCTAACAGGACAGACAAATCCGTCTAGCACTATAATAAAAGGGCCTAAAAGGACAGACAAATCCGTCGTCAGTAAACTTTGCATGAGAGAGTTTCAAAGTTAATTTTTGCACAAAAACATAAACTTCAAGCTGATTAACATTTAAAATATACCATATAATCATACCGTTCCGAAGAACTGGTTACTTATTTGTTTCGAAAGCAGATACCAAAGCGATCTTTTCCGAATCAGATTCAAAGTGTTAGAAGAAAAAAAAAAATAAAATGCTTCAAAGCATTTCCTATAGGAATTGTCAACACTAAGACAATTGATATCAAATTGGATGCGGAGTTTGTTAATTCGATCATCAGACAAAAGGAAAATGGTTTCTGCTTGGTTTTTTAATACTGATTATTTTCTGTTTAAGACTATTTTGTGTTTCCCCCAGTTTTGATGAAGTTTTATTATTCAATATATAAATACGCAACGTAGGTCACATATAATATTTTGTCAAGATTGTAATTCAATCATGTCTTTGCATTCTAGGGGGCTGGGTTTTTATATCAAGCCAGATTTTTTTATCATGCAAACCGAGCAAGAATATTTTTTTCAGTCAATCCAAAGCAAGAATATTTTTTTTCAACATCATACATGTCATACTTGCTTAAGATGAAGCCAGAATATTTTTTTTAGCAACTGAATAGGCCAGATTATTTTTTTTTGTCAAAATAGAGGCCAGATGATTTTTTTTTCAAAAAAACCCAGCGTTCTAAAGTCATCACGCCGATGCACATATATTATGTATTCTAGGACAATAATAACTCCCATATATTGTTTTGACTCTTTTAAACTTTTTCATAATTATTCTACAAAAAATGTAGACATGAGATTGCTTATATATAACAATGCAGTTTTCCATATTTCAATTTCCAAAGGGCGTTACTCATGTACAAATGGTTGATCGGCATTAGTTATTGAACACGTCGTCATAGAACTTGCTTATATATATATAAACCATTAATAAAAATTTCATAAAAATCGGATAAGAAATGTAGGCGTGAGGGTGCTTTACAATGCTATATTTTACATTTAAAAGTGACAAAATTATTCCTGTGCAAATAGTTGATCGGAACTGATTTTGAAATCGTTGAAAACATTGCTGATATTAACGTTTTATGTAAACTGGATACATGCAATTTGACAAGAAAAGTAGGGCTGAGAGCAATTAAATTATATTTTCCATCGAATTTACATTTCAAAGAGAAATAACTCGTGTAACAATAATTGATCAGTTCGTCTGTTCGTCTGAGACATTGCAGATAAAAACATTAGATATGAATTTCATGAATATCCTTCAAGAATTGTACTCGTGAGAGCGGGTTTAAGACCGAAATGACGGACACATATATATATGCACGAACACATTGACGTACGCCCGGTATTTCTATGTTTCGGCGGGGGACAAAAGGAGATGTCCTAAAATAATTAAAGTTGTTGATCTTTTTTATCCAATGCATAAGATTTAGATTTAAGTTATATTCTATGAAATACACTACGGACATTCGTTTGTACTAAAGTCATGAAACGAATAGTATTCACAACACATTTTTTCCTAAAACATTGAGTTTTTTCTTACTATAGATAAATGACCCGATTTGCTTACTGACAACGAAATATGTCCAAAAGCATGTGGCCTTTGCTTGTAACTATAATAAATCACTCGGTATGTAGTCTATTCAAATACATGTTCCAAATAAGACAGAAGGTTTATAATTATCATGTCACCATCCTTCAAATCTGTGACAGCCTTTTCACTAATGACAGTATAGTTTGTAAATTCATGTGAAAAAGCAGCAAACAATTTCATATTTTATTTGTAAAGAAAATGGAACGGAAGGAGAAAGAACTAGACAAAAAATGTCCAGTGGCTACCAATGGCATTGATTCTGGTGATGAGGACGCAATGGGAGGCTGTCCAATGGGACAAAACGGACAAGAACGTAAAATGAATGGAATGCCCGATTCATACAGCAAATACTTACAGGTAAGTTATCAGTTAGGCAAACATTTACGCTTACCCGACAGACCCTTATTCTTAGTGCCTTTCCGAAGTTTTTGAAACAAAAATTTGTCTACCTACGACGGACCCTAATTTTTAAACATCTTATCGGAAACACAAGTATTTTTTTTGCATTTTCAATTCATTTCTGAAGACTTTTTATTTCTAAAGACCATAAATAAATCACTACGAATTGTGTTTAAAACTTTTCTCACAACTGTGCATGAGCACACTTGCGTCATAATTGAAAAAAAAAAATCAGATTTAAAGAGATACATTAATTTAAGACTACTTCATTTCAATGTTATATCAAAATGACAGCAGTTTCATACGCATACAACTGTGCTACTATATGTATATAGATTTTTTACATTAAACGGGCTTACAAGCTGCATAGAATAATATGAATCAGACATTCTTCGAAATCCCAAAAATAAATAAAATCAAATATGAAAAAAAAGCAAACTATACGGAACAAAGTACCAACTTTTTGACCATGCATACTATAGTAAGTATATGTTTATGTTTATCGAATGTCACTGAAATAAGTCGGTGAATTCTTCATGCTTCATAAAATTATGCAATTTTTGTATGTCATAACAACTTTGATGTATAGGAACTTAAAATGAAATAGTTTTATCTAAAGAATAAAATAATAAAAAAAAAAAATATGGAAAAAAGGATGATGAGAAGGTACCAAAGGGGCAATTAAAACAATTTAAAATAGGTGGGCGAACAACAGTCAAGAATGATAAAATAGGTGGACGAACAACAGTCAAGAATGATAAAATAGGTGGACGAACAAGTCAAGAATGATAAAATAGGTGAACGAACAACAGTCAAGAATGATAAAATAGGTGGACGAACAGCAGTCAAGAATGATAAAATAGGTGGACGAACAACAGTCAAGAATGATAAAATAGGTGGACGAACAACAGTCAAGAATGATAAAATAGGTGGACGATTAACAGTCAAGAATGATAAAATAGGTGGACGAACAACAGTCAAGAATGATAAAATAGGTGGACGAACAACAGTCAAGAATGATAAAATAGGTGGACGAACAACAGTGAAGAATGATAAAAAGGTGGACGAACAACAGTCAAGAATGATAAAATAGGTGGACGAACAACAGTCAAGAATGATAAAATAGGTGGACGAACAACAGTCAAGAATGATAAAATAGGTGGACGAACAACAGTCAAGAATGATAAAAAAGGTGGACGAACAACAGTCAAGAATGATAAAAAACGGAAAGAAAAGCAAAAGCAGATGAAAGACGACCAATAATTAAACAAATGGACAGAAAAGTTCAAAGATTGAGTACCATGGACCCCACTAATAATTGGGGATGGCAGGGTAAACAATTCTTGTGACATCCGCCGTCGACACGTAAAAAGACTGGTGACAAGTCTTGAACAAGGAAAGGAGAACGGGATCGTGAATACGACAAATGAACATCTGAGGCACAGATATTCTTATAATATTTATGAATAAATTTCAATGTTTATATTGTATTTTGGTTCATTTGTATGTTTCGGAGTTTAGTGTGGCGTCCATTTCGCTGTATACATTTTTGATATGGGGTCAGCTGAAGCCCGCCTCCTGGTTCGGGATTTTCTCGCTGCTATAAAGACCTTTTAATGGCCTTGGGTTGTTTTCTGCTCATTGGTCGGGTTGTTGTCTCTTTGAAACATTCCCCGTTTCGATTCTCTATCCTATCTATTATATGTATTTCAGCTAGAGAAGTTGTTAAAATGTCAGACAATGTCTAGTTCTATAGCTGGAAAGCCGGTTCATGACGAACACTTGTTTATCATCACCCACCAAGGTAAATATAACATTGCAGAAAGCAGTATATAAAATTATAAAAGGTTATTTTGGGACAATGCAAAACCTATGGTATGTTTCATTATACAACAGGTCAACCATTTTACATGAAATTTTGATTTATTTTGGGAGACGACACAAATTACATGTAAAAATTATACGGTACAATCTTTTAATTATATATCTGTTGAAAACAGAATAATCTTTTTCTCAAAACTTTAAAATGGAAATTATACAAAAATGGGATGCTTTTCAAAAACAAAACTCAGTGAAAAATGTAACATTTTAGCCAACAAAGGATTGTATTTGGTTTCCGTATATTAATATTATTATTACCATCTCTCCATACTCTTGGAAAAAAGCGGGGTATTTTACTACCTATTTGGTGCACCACAAACAATATTTTGATATATAGTATAGTAACAAAGAAAAGGTAATTTTTGGTCTTTGAGGACAGGCTGGATTCAACAATAAAAATCATAACAATAATGAAAAATAAAAAAGTAGCTGACGCCATAGGTAAGATCTGCTTTGATTTGGCGAAGAAAACATGTTTATTCCAAGGACATACTGGAAAGAAAAAAAATGCTGGATATTCGATGATTCACACAGTCAATATACTTCCTGTGTGAATGTACGTCTTATCAGGCAATAGATGCACTGTATATTTTTTTCACATGCGTTGGTATTTCAATCCATATCTTTGTGCATTTTTGTGATTTTTATTGTCATATAAAGGCAATTTTATATTTAATTGAAGTGTATTTTGGAGAAAGTTCGAAACAAAACCATCAACATCTACTATACACCATGCTAAGCAGATATTGCGGAATTCATATTGCTATGTTTTTTCACGAATTTATCATTTGTAGTCTCGAAACTTGATTCTACTTTTTTCTGCATTGGTTTGTAAATTCAACTCAAATATTGATAAAAAAAATTATTAATTAATGAAAGAATTGATGGATCAGATGGTGTAGAGTTTCTCAAACTGCAACAAAAATAAATTTAGATAAGTTTTCAAAAAGATTGGGTTTAACATGAGATATCAAATATAGGACAGAATGACGTTTCCGTAATAGATTTCGAAATTATAAGTATATTTCAATTTTAATTATATTTCAGCATATGAACTATGGTTTAAACAGATTTTATTCGAGGTAGATTCTGTCAGAGAAAGTTTTATGATGCCTGTAAGTCCATTATATGATTGTGTACCAATTGATGGTCTAAGTGTAATATCAGCTGAACTTGAATTTTGACAGAATTGTCAGTAACATTACGTTCTCTCAGCTCTGTACTTCGTGTTGCTTGATATTATATTTTGTGTCATTTTTCAAAGTTTAAATCCGTTTCACACAAAATTACATACTGTTATAATTCAGTGCATTGAAAAACTTTTCATACAGTATTGATGTTTTATCCTTTTATAGATGCCCATGTCATCGAACTTATTTGTTCCGTTTACAACCCTATCACCGCTTATTATTTTCATATTGTACCAGAAAAGAAACCTTAACATATTGTTAAGTTACATCAATCACAAATACAATATGCATATCAGTTGATGGAGCCATTTCATATATCTTAGTTTCTACAATCATTATTAAGTAAAGAACACATACAAAATGTTGATCTTGGTATCTAGGATGAATTTAAATAAAATGAAATAATGATCAAAATAGTGAAGCAATGGAAATAAAAAGATACAAATCAAAAGGGGAATAAAAAATCAAAATCAATGTTAGAGTGACTCTCAATGGCAAAAAGAAAAACACACACACAAACATACTAACAACAGTATGTACCAAAATACTACACAGAAAACCATAACGGCTGAACAACGCAGTCATAGAATAATGTATCTATTGTGAGATAATTATCCCAAATGTAGCCAGGTTGTGCTGGACGGTTGCTACATAACAAATAGAAAGTTAAAAATTAAATCGAAAGTTGACAGTGGGAAAATTGAAATCTTCTCGTACATTTTGTTGTAAAGTTAAGTTCTCAATCGAACCTTGCTGATTCATCATATTGAGGGTATCATCAAATCAGTAGTAAGAAGTCAGTGCTTCTGTACTAACATAATTTATAACATATCCTTCATAAATTATCCATTGATAATTAAGAAACTAAGGTCCATACTCCAACAAGAAAAATTGACCTTAAATGGATTTGGCTATACTGTTCAGGTCCCTTTCGGTCAAATAGCTCTTCAAGTCAGGTTTGAGCGTTTCTGATCAAAGTGAAGAAAAGCACTTTCGAATTCTGATTCACCACATTTATATAGAGTGTTGTTTTTATTTTACATTCTTTTGAATCTGGATAAACCCAAGAAGGTTAAGGTGATGGGATTTTCTGTAAGCAACCAATTCCGTTTTGGTATACCATAATTCGCTTAGCTTAGATTTATATGAAAAATATCATCTGAATCTAAAATTTTACCGTAAATATACTTATTCTAGCTGTATTATTATACAATTCATAAAATTCAGACGAAGGAGCCTACACAGATGAATAAAATGATATGTATGTTCAAATTGAACAATATTTTACCAAACTAAACATCTAAAGACACTAATACACAGTGTGGGAACGGAACTGTACGAATTTTTAAATGTGGCCAAGCGATTGTACAGGAAAGGCCCAAGTTATTGTACAGTAAACGTGCAAGCGATTGTACGTCAATAAAATATCCGACATTGAGATAATGAATTTCTTTGAATTTCTACTAGGACAATGGCTTTTAAACTTTCAGACAGGTTAGACTATATATCAGACAAGGTAAATGTGAAAATTCTGGAAGCAACAATTTGTTTTTCTATGTTTTACATTTTTTGTCGCTGTTGTGTGCAGGTTTTGATCGATTTACTCGGAGCTCCACCATTTTAAGGAAAACGTTTGGATGCATACATCGTTTTTATGATTTGATTGGTATATATATACATGTATAATGTTTTCGTTATCAAATCTTGAAGCAGAAAATTCATATATAAACAACTGAGTTCATCAAACTTCCCATCTAGCAACTTGTTATTTTTTCGAATGTCGGAGCTCCGCTTGACATTCTCCCGAATGACCGAAAAATAAAAACACGTACAGTTTCGTTCCCACACTGTGTAATAGACGAGAACAAAACAAGAATTTTTTTTATAGGTATTGGATGAAAACCAGATGTTGAAAATTGTCAATAGACTGAGTAGAGTTGTACTCATCTTAAAGGTAGCTATAACTGTATAATTACACCCCACAACAATGGATGGACGGTTGCTAACCTTAACCAAATAATTTTTCTATTACATTCAGACACTTTTTTCCGGCTATCGATACGACAGACACAAAACACAGATCGAAATTTGCTCTACAATATTGCAAAATCTATTGTTTTGCAATGGAAATCGGAAACGCTGCAACAATATTCTGTACATGATAATTGTTTAAATAGCAATCTGGAACTCATGCAGATTATATTGCATCTGTCGTCCCGATAGTCCGTTTATAGGGTACGATTCAAGACGAAATACATGTTTTTGTGATATATGAATGTGAACACTCAGTCTGGTTGACACTCTCAGATGGAGATTTAATGTCCTTTCACACATGTAAGCAGTGCCCACGAAGTCAAATCTCACTTGTAGAACTTTATTAAAATAACAGTGTCAGTGCTTAAAGTTCCATTTTAGTTCGTTTGTATTTCATCTAATAAGTTCACTTTGTTTTCTATCACATTATAATGATTTAATGAAGACTAAAATAAATTAATATATTCAGTTTAAATGTCATCAAAGTCTACAACAAATAAACAAATAAATAATAATGATGATATAAAGCCGGACTCTTATTGCTGATAACACAATTTTTTCTTCATATTTCCAGTTAATGGTTGACCAGTTTATGATTTTAGAATCAATGACGCCACTGGATTTTTTGGAGTTCAGGTAAATGTGCTGAAATAATTTTTATTTGAGAAAACAAAACCGAGAAAAACATATTCATTGTTTATAATTGTAAGATACAGTGTAACCTGTGTTATCCGACACTGGGGACCAGAAAAATGTCGGATTAAGCAGGGTGTCGGAATACTCAGGTTTTTCTGCAAGGATAGGCATATTTTGGGACCAGAAAATGTGTCGGTTAAAGCAGGATGTTGGAATACTCAGGTGTCGGATTAGGCAGGTTACACTGTATGATCAGATATGAATTACAGAATGAAAATATCGTACAGTCAAAAGGACACTGCTTTCGCTCCGTTTGGACTTTATGTGTTTCCTCCACCACAAAGGTGACTAGCGAATAGAAATATGGTCACTTTTGCTTTTCTTCCGACCGGCAGTAAAGTCCTTGCCAAAGTGGGGCGTCCGTTTGGTTGTATGGGATGTATAAATACGCAGCCACGTCCGGACATAATGGAATGTTATACCCGGTGTCGCGTGTCGAGAGAGTGTCACGCTCTCTGCACGTTTAAAACCCTTGCAAGAACTCTTTGAGGGGTCCGTATATATAGGTGGAATGTTAAAAGGATAAATTTGTGTCCTTGTCAAGTATACCTACATTTTCCAGGGGCAGTCCAATTTCCCGCCCTTCATCCCGGTCTCACCCTATTAAAGGACTTACATATTGTATTTATTATTTATTTGTTTTCCTCCTGAACATGCATGAAATACTTGCAAGTGGACTATTAGAGTAAACAACAATCAATCAACGATACGTTTCCTCACTGCTTTTTTTCTTTCTATATTTTCTTGATGCATTTAATGAGTTCTGAACATGATAAAAATACTGTTGCCTCTAATTTTGTACATATACTAATTTTTCATGACTTTTACAGACAGACTATTCTGATATGTGTATAACAATTAGCAACAGTTAAGGTTCATGTGGACCCTTCGTCTAAAATGGCTGCATTTTCACCTCAAAATTTACTCTGAATACAGACAAACCTGTGCATCTGGAAAAGTTTTAAGGCATAGCATGCCCTAGATAAATAAAATTCAAATATATTTTATGTTTTAGAAAATTAAAAACTTAACCGGATTTTGCAGTGCACTTTTTTTTCATTCCTCCAGAAGGTGCCAAAATAAACTAAGTTGGGAAAGAGGTTTGAGAACTTCCCCACAGGTTATAATTGAAGTGAACTGTATTGATTGAAATGAACAATAGATGGACAATAGATACCTGAAAATAATTGGTGATTTAAACTATGTACCTGAGTGGACCATATCAAGTGAAACTCAACTGTTTGTTAATTTTATCATCTTCTGCAGGGACGAAAAAAGTGCACTGCAAAATCCAGTTAAGTTTAAATTTTCTAAAACATACAATGCATTAGAAGTTTATTTATCTAGGGCATGCTATGCCTTAAAAGTTTTCCAGATGTGCAGGTTTGTCTGTACTCAGAGTAAATTTTGAGGTGAAAATGCAGCCTTTTTAGCCAAAGGGTCCACATGAACCTTAACCACACTAGTGGCAATTTAACGTTCTTAGTTTCTGTATACCTCTATTAGATTCAGAAAACGTGCTGGGGTCAAAACAGATTTTACGATACGATAGTTTCCAGACTGTATCATGATGCTGGGCATTTAGATAGTAACGTGATCCATTTTTTTAACAGTTGGGCTCCTGCTCATATAATTTTTAATGTTCCGATAATCAATAATCAAAAAATTTCTTAAATGGAAACCGCTGCTAAAGAGTTGACTTCATACTGAATAAAATTAGAATGACTATTACTTGAAAATGGTTCAGTTAATATCTATAGGTAAACAAGTTAAGCTAAAAAAGAGCTTGGTAGGATATACATAAAAAAGCGAGAAAAAAAAAAAACAGACAAACAACAGACCCAAATAAAAAAAAAAACCAAACACTGAGAAACATGAACCTCACCAAAAAAAAAAAAAAAAAACGGGGTTATCCCAGGTGCTACGGAAGGGTAAGCACAATGTCATCCTGCTGTAACTAGTACTGTGTTAATATATAATGTTAACTTTTCCTGAAATATAGAATTGGCTGCAACGGCCCATTACATCGCCCATATATTTTATATTTGCCGTACATTTATCATCGTCTTTCGTGCAAAATGACCAACTTATAAAAGAAATTATAATATTGCACATCACATTTCGATTTGTATGACACGTAAATGCTTAAATCTTTTTTTTTACAGACAGTATTTGTCTTCAGCCTCCGGATTTCAAAGTCTACAGTTTCGATTGATGGAAAATAAACTTGGAGTAAAGGAGGTAAAGTTACATTTTACTTTTATCACCTAATGACATTGAATAATAATTATTTATTTTTAGTTTTTCTTTGTTTGTTATATTTCATTGTATTTTATGAGGGTCTCAGTGAGGATTAGTTTTATAGCTCGCTGCGTAATACCCTTGAGAATAAAGATTTATTATTATATTATTATAATTATTGATGACAAAAGAAGAATTTCTTTAAGAAGTCAAAATAATATTGAATTATTATAATAAGTTAATTAAGAATAGCTCCTATCATTATGGTATGGTGCAGTTATAGAGCCAGCAATATTTTCCATTGTTTCATATAAAACATTACATCTTTTACGTTGTAAGCTGTTATCCATACAGGGGTTTATTTAGTGATCGGCCTCTGTAAGGTACACGAATGCCATGTACAGACATGCTGGTCTAATCTATAGCTTTTAACACTAATTTCTTGATATTCAATTTGATTTCTATGCCTCGCCACGAAAGTAAGGTGACATTAATATGTTTTCAGGCCTGTGTATCCGTCCGACCCCATGGACGATTCAGGTTATAGTTTTAGTTTGAGGTTATTCAAAATTTTGATTTAAAGTAATTTAAAGTTTTAGTCTAAGGTAATTTAAAATTTTGGTCTAAGGTAATTTCAAGTTTTGGTCTAAGGTAATTGACCATGAAAATGTGGCATATCGACTTGAAATTGATGCACATGTTCATTGTGGTGTAAACTTAATAGAAACATGCTAATTAGGATTTTGACCCAGATTTCGCAGTTCACTAAAATGGAAATGTTGTTTTACGCACATATACTCATATTTATATGAAATTTGAAATAAAAGCAAAAGAAAAATATTTTTTTATGTTAAAACAACTTTGTTTCGCAAAGTAATGAAAATGAAAGTCTATTCATACAAGGGCATGTATATGCTAAGGCATTGTTATATTTCAGGAAAATCGAGTAAAGTATAACCAGCAGCACTACATGAGAGTTTTTAATGATGAAGAATCAAAACAAATGTTAGCAGATTCAATTACATCGCCTCCGTTACTTACTTTACTTGAGGTAAGAATCGTCGGGCTAATTTATTTATTCATTCTTTTTTATGCTCCAACAATATAACAATTCTTATTCAAATGAGATGTAAAATAAGTTAAAATGTAATAGTGATAGCATAGCTGTCATGATTGTCAGAGAAATAATTATTTCTGAATAAAGATAAAAGCTGTATGTTTTAGAATATGGCAATCTTTCAAAAAAAAAAAAAAAAACACTTAGAAACTAATCTATCAAACAGAACAAAGTGTATAGCGATGACATAAATATTTCTATGTATAAAGTTTATCATTGACTGTATGTATGAATAAATAGAGATGAATACGGTATACATCTTACTATGAGACAGAAACAAACGACACTACATAAGAGTGTTCGATCGTGATTTGAACTCGAATAATCCCGATTGAGGACTTGACAATGAAAAATGATCAAATAAAATAGAACCCAACACTGGTTTGCATATTGTACCTTTTGCTTTTTATCACAGTGATATTTGCTGCTTAGGGTATTGTGACACAGATAGAAAATGCGCAATCTTTATTGTTGTTACCGTCTTGTCCAGTAAGCGGTCGTATAGTATAAAACCATCTACCGTCAACACAGTTTGACCAAGCTTTGTGTTCTTTTTCATATTTAAGAAATGGCTTGAAAGGACTCCAGGATTAACTGATCACGAGAGAGCTGACTTCAACTTTTGGGAAAGATACAAAACAGCTGTTTATCAATGGATTGAAAACGACTGGCATACACCATACATGGTAAAATTAAATAAGCACAAGGACTTACCACCAGTTCTATACTTCTAAGAGACAGAGCATTTTTCTACGATTACCTCTGTACTTCTTTCTATATGTTATAATCGTTATTCACTTTTTCTATAGCACAAGGTCAACACCTCTGCTTTTGAACTGCTGGTCCCGATGGCACTATCAGCGCAGGCTAGTCAGTGCTTCGGTACTGACACGATTAAGAACACCTATCTTAAATTCTCCGTTGATAAATGTAAGAAATTATTAAGAAATTAGTTTCAAACTCGCAAATTGACTTGAGGTGGATTCTGCCATACTTCTTCGGTTACACAAGGAATTCAAATACTAGTATTTATACGTCAGACTTGCAAATGATTTGATTTGAGCGCTCCTGATGAAGGTTAATTCAGAAAAATGCTTTGAACGCAACAAATATATAAAGCGTAAATGTAATGTTATGTGTGTTTACATATGTGTCGAGTAGGCCGTTTTTTTTTTACATCCTGAACCTCATACAAATTTAAGATATGAAAAATCGCATTGACATATTAACAAATATGTGTAGATATTCTCCTTCTTTCCTAGTGCTATTTGTGTTTTTTTGATGTACAACACAGCTTATTTTTCTATCTGCTATCAATAGTATTAACTCATTATGGCATAAAGCATAAATGATGCAATTGAAGCATATATTTGTAGTGAATTCCGTGAAATTTTCTTAAGATTTGATACCATTTTAAAAGTAGTGATGCTAATTGATGCATCATATAGACATTTCAAAATATCGTTATTCGTCAGAAAACAAATTGCAAACAAAGAAAGCTTCTGAAAAAACCAAAAGTATCAAACATTGACAAGCAATTTATACAAAATAAACTAATGAACTATTTACAAATTTAACCCTTGGGTATAACTGATATATATGTTTTTTGATATAAGAACCATATTACAATTGAACCAAAACAATTACCGTGGTTAATATAAAGTATTTAACTTTTTTTAAGGAAGAGACGGATCCGAAACAAAAGGAAATCTTGCTTGCAGAATACAACAAACAGAAGGTGAGGCTTTTTTCATTTAGAAGTTGAAAATTACATGTTCCTCTTTTTGCCATTTGATACTTATTACCTTTATGAGTATATTTCAGTGAAACTTTTTTTTAGCATGTAACATTTTCTAGCAGTGTTAAGGCACATTTAAATAGTTTGTCAGAATAAAATTCTTCAACCCTTAAATTAACTTCTCAATCATATTTTTTTTAAATATATTTAGTTTAATCTGATTAGCTTCAGGTTTTGCATGTAGATTTACTTACAGTAATCAAGGTTGTTGAGACATTATGTATTTTTTTCTTGTAGGACTCGTTTGAATCTGTGTTTACAGCTGAAAAATACAACGTCTATGTAGAGAGAGGTAAATACTTTCTCACATGTATTGATTTTTCATGCCCCCTCCTAAAGATATACTGGTTTGCGTCTGTCATTCCGTCCGTCCCATGGAACTTTAATCGTATTTTCTTTAAAATTTACAAATCGGAGCATTCTGAAATTTGGAATCAAGCTTAATGTGTAATGCCTTTTAACATCCATTGTCTATCAACCTCCTGTTTACTGAATACTTAAAGCGGCGTAAATATTTGTGAGCAGTAACTCACGGTTCTGCATGTACTTGTTTTAAAATAAAATGCATTGTAGGCTATTTTTGTCTCTTTTATTTCGTAAAAAGTCTATTCGATCATCAGTACTTGGTTACTATAGATTTTTTTTTACACAAGAACAAACGTAGAGTAAATGTTCATTAGACAACATAAAAAATGTTATACAGTTATTATCGTCCTCAACAACAACAAATACATAAATAAAGAAAAACAGCTCTGCAATTTCAGTCACCTTGATAAAGGTTATAGAATCGTGTTTCGTTTATGAAACACTTTTTAACCTTGCAGTGAACAAGCCGTGGGATATATTTTATGTCAGAGTACGATTAAAATGAAGTGTCTGTAATCCCTCATAACTAAATACTGGCTGCCAAATCATAAACCTATAAAAAACGATTTTTTTGATAAATTTCATCGAAGAACTTAAAGATTTAATTTAACTTAAAATGAAAGTTATTTATTACATATGGATATTTGTTATGTATATGTTTTCATCTGTTGACTCTGAAGCAGATGTGCAAATATGCTTTCTGCTTATCAGGCGAAAGAAGAATAAACCATAAGGCATTTCAGGGTGCACTGATGATATCGTTATACCGAGACGAGCCGAGATTCAATCAACCATTCCAGATGCTTACTCTGTTGATGGATATAGATTCCTTGATCACTAAGTGGCGCTGTAAGTTTAATATAGATTCCTTGATCACTAAGTGGCGCTGTAAGTTTAATATTGATTAATATAGATTCCTTGACCACTAAGTGGTGCTGTAAGTTTTATATTGATGGATATAGATTCCTTGATCACTAAGTGGCACTGTAAGTTTAATGTTGGTGGATATAGATTCCTTGATCACTAAGTGGCGCTGTAAGTTTAATATTGATGGATATAGATTCCTTGATCACTAAGTGGCGCTGTAAGTTTAATATTGATGGATATAGATTCCTTGATCACTAAGTGGCGCTGTAAGTTTAATGTTGATGGATATAGATTCCTTGATTACTAAGTGGCGCTGTAAGTTTAATGTTGATGGATATAGATTCCTTGATCACTAAGTGGCGCTGTAAGTTTAATATAGATTCCTTGATCACTAAGTGGCGCTGTAAGTTAAATGTTGATGGATATAGATTCCTTGATAACTAATTGTCGCTGTAAGTTTAATATAGATTCCTTGATCACTAAGTGGGCCTGTAAGGTTAATATTGATTGATATAGATTCCTTGATCACTAACTGGTGCTGTAAGTTTTATATTGATGGATATAGATTCCTTGATCACTAAGTGGCGCTGTAAGCTTAATGTTGATGGATATAGCAGGGGCGGAACCAGCCATTTTAAAAAAGGGAGGTTCCCAACCCAGGATAAAGGGGGTTCCAACTATATGTCCCCATTCAAATGCATTGATCGTCCAAAAAAGGGGGTTCCAACCCCCGGAACCCCCCCTCTGGATCCGCCACTGTATAGATTCCTTGATCACTAAGTGGCGCTGTAAGTTAAATATAGATTCCTTGATCACTAAGTGGCGCTGTAAGTTTAATATTGATTAATATAGATTCCTTGACCACTAAGTGGTGCTGTAAGTTTTATGTTGATGGATATAGATTCCTTGATCACTATGTGGCGCTGTAAGTTTAATGTTGGTGGATATAGATTCCTTAATTACTAAGTGGCGCTGTAAGTTTGATATTTATTATGCAATGCAAAAACGATGGAAGATACCAAGGGGACATAACTCTACATAGAAAACTACTGAGTGAGCAACATGAACTCCACAAAAAAATCAAGAGATATCACAATTACTTCGGTGGGTAAGCAGATACTGCTACACATTCGGTCATCATTACAATGTTTGAAAAGAGGACGCAATTGTGTCGTAACACAGATTTTCCATGACTGTAGATATACAAAAAAGTTGTTGCCTAAATTATGTTGTTTCTGAAAGAAAACGTACAGTATTTGATTCAAACTGGATTGTGTGTTCTTTAATGATAACAAAATAAGTCCACGATCAAAGTTTTTCTCAACAACAGCAAATAATTTATATAAGAAAAACTGCACACATTGAAAATTGCTTAAATATACCAATATTTCTTACTCTTAGTTTAATGTTGAAATGAATAGATGGCCATGAAAAGTAAGCAGTTGAATTGTTTTTTTTTGACTTGCTAAATCACAATTATTATCAAATTTCTATGAATATCCATTAATAATTCCTAACAATTATCCCCTTATATTTTTTATTTACGCTTTGAATATTTTTACTTACGAATTTTTTGAAATCACAGGATGTTATTTATTGTTATAGATAATCACGTTATGATGGTTCAACGCATGATTGGAAGTAAAATAGGGACAGGTGGATCTTCTGGTTACCATTACTTACGGTCAACTATCAGGTATGAACACGAAATAGATGTCCAAATGAACTTTTTTTGTATATATGGAGATCTCATGCAGGCAATTTCTCTTTATGATCCCAGATTTACAAATTCTTGAAATTATGAGATCTTCTTGCAGTTTGTTCTCAATTTAAAAATTTTTATTTTGCTATTATGTCAACACTACTGTGTGATTTGGTTCGATACTAGTATAAACAATTCAATAGTATGAATTTGTATTATAAAGTGAAAATAATACTTTATAAATTTGGTGTTTCAGAATCGCATTTCTGGATATTCTTCATCAAGAATGCTCACGCCCAAAATTTTAAAAACTTTGAAATACTTGAATATGTGAATAGCTGTATAACCATAGCTTTACTACTAACGCACACCTGAATTTTTCGTTTCACATCAGAGATTGTTGTCTGCCAAGAGAAGTTCTAGGCCTTTTCCCCCTTTAACATTTTCATAAATGAACTAACCGCAAAATAAGACCAGAAGAGTAATTACTAGTAAATTATATTCATATATCCGGTTAATCTAAGATTGAGGCAACTGTTGTACGTTTTACACCTGAACAATGTTGATTTCTATCAGTAACAATGGCTTGAATAGTTCAAGAAAAATTCAAAATGAATTGACAAGTTGACAAGAATTTAGTTTAAACGTTCTGTATGGTTTTTGGTAGTAAATTGAAAAAACGTCCAATCTCGATGACCAAATATTTTTATCAAATCGTAGTCAAAGTCATTAGAATATAATAGAATATATTTTGTATATTTATTGTCATCATTGGAGTCCATAGGTACTTGGGGACAGGACAATTTTTTTAACACTCCCCTTTTTTTCCAAAATCCGTGACTTTTTTATTTTCTATTCATTTCAATAATTTTCGTGTTTTTCTGTATACTATGAACATAAATATACTATAAATAACTTGTATTTGCTATTTACTATCAATTCCAAGTTTACTATCCACGGCGGTCTCTTTATAAGATATCAGTGACCGCCGTGGATAGTAAACTTGAATTTGTTAGTAAATAGCAAAAAGTAAAATCACAAAAATACTGAACTCCGAGGAAAATTCAAAAAGGAAAGTCCTCAATCAAATGGCAAAATCAAAAGTTCAAACACATCAAACGAATGGATAACAACTGTCATATTCCTGACTTGGTACAGGCATTTTCTTATGTAGAAAATGGTGGATTGAACCTGGTTTTATGGCTAGCCAAACCTCTCACTTGTATGACAGTCGTATCAAATTCCATTATATTGACAACGATGCGTGAACAAAACAAACAGACACAATTGGTAAAAATGTCAAAAATAGGGTTACAGCAGTCAACATTGTGTTATCATCTTAATCACTATAAAAACAAACAAATATTACGAAGAAGCACAAAAAGGGGGCATACATCAAATTTAACATCCTCATTATGCTTATATCATACGATTTTATTTATCTATGTAAAATCCACCTATATAGGATGGAAGGTTTTAAGTACTGGCATAAAATCGCGCGTTTGAAATTCACACAGGTAGACATAAAATAATTTTGTCGTTCAAGGTATAAAGAGATACATAAATACAGAGTCACGTAAAATGGATATCACAAAAAACAGACTTAGCAGTAAAAGTAATATTAATAAATAAAATAATAGTGTGGTTAAAATTATGACGGGATATATAAGTCCGAGTCACGTCAAATGTATATCACAAAAACAGACTTTACAGTAAAAGTGATATTAATGAATAAAATAATTTTGTCGTTCAAGGTATGACGGGATACATAAGCACAGAGTCACGTAAAATGGATATCACAAAAAACAGACTTAACAGTAAAAGTAATATTAATAAATAAACTAATAGTGTGGTTCAAATTATGACGGGATACATTAGTACAGAGTCATGTCAAATGTATATCACAAAAAACAGACTTAACAGTAAAAGTAATATTAAAAAATGAAATAATTTTGTCGTTCAAGGTATGACGGGATACATAAGCACAGAGTCACGTCAAATGGATATATAAAAAAACTGGACTTAACAGTAAAAGTAGTATTAATTAAGACAAATAAAAGAATACTATAACACGTTATTAAGATGATAAACAACGTCACTACGCAAAATCTATACTTCAAGACCATCGTGTATTATTTGTGAAGTTGATACGGAATATTTATCAACATGTTCTTGGTAATATACAAGTTATTTATAGTATATTTATGTTCATAGTATACAGAAAAACGCGAAAATAATTGAAATGAATAGAAAATTAAAAAAAACGGATTTTGGAAAAAACGGGGAGGGTTAAAAAAAATTGTCCTGTCCCCAAGTACCTATGTTGGAGTCTAGAAAAAAATCCCAATATAATATTTTGTAATTTTCTTGAACAAAAAATTTTCGACTACCGACAGATAAGGTGAAAAGCAGTTGTTTAAGACAGCGTTGCATGTATTAACTATAACAATATCGGTAAAAAGATTCAAGTTTAAGTGTTTTAACTTTATATGGTTATACATAATATGTGAATATATATATGAACTGACTATCAGTAAAAAAAAAACGTTTTAAGACACGAGATACAATAAAAGAACAAAATCGATTATGTTTTGGCCTGATTGTATTAATTTACTTATCAGAAGTAATACTGTGTTTCAACAACAGTATCATTATATGTATTACATTTCTTTTTGATTCAGTGATCGATACAAGGTCTTTGTTGATCTGTTTAATTTATCGACATTCCTTATTCCACGTCAGTACATCCCACCACTAACGAGAAGTATGAAGAGAACCCTCAGTACAGTGTCCACCTCACGTCTACCAGAAACCGACGAATTAAGTGATGTCACCGACCAGCTGGAGAAACAAACATTAGGATCGAGTCCTCGTCAAATGACTGGAACAAGTCCACATACTAGACCTGTATTTTTCACCTAACATACCCAATGCACGTACTTTGACACATTAGCACATTACGTTATTTGTAAAGTGAATAAACAAAAAAAAGATGCCCATGTAAAAAAATATGGAAATAAGTCAAAATTACATGCTATTGTTATTTTATGTTGATACTAGTTTTGTCGAGTATTTTATGTCCGAGAGACTTGATTGGTTATCAGATACAGTTTTTAAAAGAAGAGGAAGTATTTGCTTATATGTCTTTGAAATAGTACATTAAAATCATTGAAAAAATTTCATTTTACATTTGTGGATACAAAAAAATGATATGATGGACATCTTTCACCTATGAAATTGTGTATTATATCTGTTACATTTATTAAAATGTTATGTAAAAATATACTGTTACGGTAATAAAGCTTTTCTAAAAGATGAATGTTGTATTTGTAGGTTTATCTAATAAATCAAAATATATTTTTGTCGAACATGTAGCATTACTAACTGAAGTTAGTTTTAACTTACGCAAGTGTAACATTGTATAAAGATGACTCTTATTATAAAACAGAACTTTTCAAATTTATAAACTTGTTATCATGCGTTACATGTTCTATTTTTATATCTAAAATTGCATTTGTAAAAGGCAGCTACGTACATGTATTGAAAAACTTATATATCAGAAATGATATTATTGAATTCCAAAAGATAGATTTGCTAAGGCTTTAGTCTCTACAAAATAACAACTAAGACTTTGCTTTGATTATATTAAAAGAATATTTTCTCCCTAGATTAAACAATAATTTCAATGGCTATAATAATACTGAAGTTGACCAGAAAAAAAACAAAACCAGTTAATCTGCATTACTGTATGCTTAAGATAAAGCAACAAATGCATTTCTGCATTAATAAAAAAATGTTCAGTCCACAAATTGGTACAAATTATTCCTCGATCCACTATTTGTAACCCTCGAAAGTAAATTAACAAACAGAAATGAAAAGTGCCACATATACCACATATTGATTTTTTTTAGATAAGGCTACCTGGGATCTTTTGGTAGGTCAATACCGCTGTTGTGCTGGGTGTATAAATACGCAGTAGTAAACATTCTGCCTAATCGGGAATGAACCAAGAAGACTTAGTAAGAATGCCTTAATCCATCTCGTTGAATAATTAAAAAAAATTTTTTTTTAGAAAACTGATGGTGTTTTCTTTTTTTTATGTCTGGGTTCACATCATTTTGCTGGGCATAATTTGTTTTGTAATTGATTCTTCCACAACTGCTGGTAATAATGGGTCTTTGCTTCTTTATAGTAGGCAATCGTAATTGATTATGTATATATAGCTTGACATGATATCAATATGTAAGAGAAAAAAAAAAACATGCAAATTTCTTCAATTTGTTCTGAAAGAGCGTAGTGATTTCGTGCAAAATTGTTATGCATTCGCCACAAATAAATTTTTTAGAAGTGTAAATATAAATATTTTTCTAGCTTATGTATTGCTTTACAGTTATTACCGCTAAGGGTCTTGCATTCTGATGATACTTATATTTTGGCATTGCACAAAGGGATGTTCTTCTCAACCTGTTTTAACATCTTTAAACTAAATCCATTGGAGGTGAACTGATTGATAGTTTGTCTTGAATACATGATTTTTATTGGTTGTTATTAGTGTTGAACTAGCTTTCAGTAACTCATTGTTACTGCAAGTACTCTCAGATTGGAACTTTATGTCTTTAGTCTTATGTTAGTTGTTTTTTATGCTTTGTATCAATCTGATAAGTCAAAGCTTTTTCAACTGTTTATAACCGTTTGTTCTTGTGATGTTCTGTTACACCGCTGTCCGATGTTAGAGATAGGGTTGGGTGCCCACAAACATGTTTAACCCCGCCACGTTCTGTATGGGCCTGTTAATAAGTGGCTGTCGTTGCTGTATATCATATGTGTTTTATTGTTTTCTACGTAAATTAGGCCGTTGGTTTTCTCGTTTGAATTGTTTTACATTTTGTTATGTCAGGGCCTTTTATAGCTTGCTATGCTGTTTGCTCATTGTTTAAGGCCGTTGGATGACAAATAGTAGCTAACATCTACGTCATTTGGTCTCTGGTGGATAGTTGTTTCATTTCAATCATACCACATCAGATTTTTGTATTGCACCTGATGATCTTCCAATTTCTGTAAATGCGAATTGCACGTCGAAAAAAATTATCGCGGTTATAGTCGATACCTATTTTACTTGAATGAATACTCATTTTATCCACTAGCAGTTAGGTATTCAACACATTTATGAAGTTTATATGACACAAATCGAAACACTCTTGAAAATCTTTGGTATTCTTACTGGAGAGTTTGAACAATAAACTTGATATCATTAGCCAAATATCAGAACAACACAGCCATTGATATATTCCTTCATTGATGCCCATTTCGTTTAAGTTAGGGAGAGGTTTGTGCGCACGTAAAACTGGTTTAACGCCATTTTGGTGTCTGTATTAAATCAGACTTTCTGAATCATGTGTTGTTTGTTGCAGTAAATCTTTGTTTGTACGCGTGTTTGCTCCAGGGTATTCAGTATTGGTGGTTGATGTGGTCTGTTGTACTATACAGTACTTTTAATAAAAATTCTGTAAACCTTTTTATCTAATATCATGATTTGAAAATTCAAAATTTTGAGTAGTAATCTTGATAACCAAACAACAATAAAGAGATTTTATTTCATATACATAATGGAGTAAGGGCATTAACGCCAAGTCTTGGCCCAAGAAAACATTTTTTTTGTGAACTATTTCAAATTCGCACATAATGTTTGGAAATGCATTAAATCAAGAAGTCTAAATGATTAACATCAGATTTCTTATGTTATGACGTCACAAATACGTCACTATATGCACCGTTTTCATGAAAACGAAGACAAATGCAGAATTTATGGAGTTTTCCATTGTCATTTCCATTGTGGAAACATTGTGCGAAGCCAAGAAACAACAAAATAATTTAAGAGAAGCTTTGTTATAACTATTGACATAATCTCACCAAATATAAAGTTGTTTCTTGGATGCGCACATACTTTTCAAATCTAATATATACTATAAAGTTGATGTGAAAAAAAAGAAAATCAAAATAATTTACAAAATATACCAATTTCGTGATGGTTTGTTGCCACGGTTACTAGTCATATGTGAAATTTGTTTTTGTTTTTCTGAACACCTTGTACCCCTGTGTAGTTAGGACAAATTTAAGATTATGTACGGTAACTTTACGATTTTCACTAATATTTAGGCCAAATAAGGGCCTTATTGCCCCTGCTCAACCTCTACCATTATTTTGACATATTTTCGCAGAAAAGTTTCTTCAGTTTATAGCTGTATGTAGTATACTGAATTGTGGGTAATGAAAACACAATGGAATAGTGTTTATTTGTAATGGCTTCGTTTGTTTTAAAAAAAGATCTTTCGAAAATGTAACATCAACTTTAATTTTTTTTAAATCAATATCAGTTTGAAATTCAAGCCAGAAGTTATAACTTATTAAAAAAATTTCATAATATGATATTTTTTACTGTGCGTTTTTTAATATTAAATCATCAAATTCATATGATAAATTGATCTCTACAAATCTTATATCGATTTGAAAATTTATTTCAACTTGTTAAATGAATATTTTAATAGTTTGATGCTTTTGGCATTGTTATATTACAATTCGAATTAAAAGATGACGGATGTAAGAAAAATATAATGCACTGAAAAGGTAAGACGTTTTCGGATAAGAGGCAATTGGTGCTTTTTTAATAGAAATATCAAGCATTTTAAAAAGAACGGGGAATAGGTGCTAGATATTGGTCAAGTAGAAATGGAATTTGCAGCCACTACATAGAATAAAATTCTATAAATGAACTCGTTCGATGAAGTCGTTTGACAGGAAAGCTTTATATTGTGACTCGAAGATGATCTCATGTAAGAGGATAGGAATGCCCTTTGTAATCAAGCGTCAATCGTCTGTTTTACGCTAGCGTTAGCGTCAAATGAGTCCTAATTTTTCACCGTCATTCGTCAAATCTCATTTTGTATCTACCGTTAGCGTCAAATGGAGTAAAATTTTACCGTCATTCGTCATTTGGTGGTGTACCCCATTCCTACACTCATATAATTGGCACCTACCATTACCTATTTTTTTTATAATGATAAGTGTTGATACATACATTTCCGTTTTAATGATGTAAAATGATAATAGGGTCACTGACTTCGTTTTTACGGTATAGTTTATTCAAAGTGGGTTCTAGATGAAAAATATCACAAAACGTAGTAATAAGCGTAACGTTATGGCATCGCGTTGTAAGTCGTAAAACGTTAATTTACTTTACGTTTTTCATATCCAACTAGCGTCACAGTACCCAAATTGCACCGAGTACCCAAATTGCACCTATTTAACAAACATAGCAGCGAAAATCTTACAAGTTTTCTTAGGGACTAAACAATTTGTATATTTGTATTATTTGACATAATGCACGTCTTTCAAATAGGTAAATATATTTAAATATTCACAAAATGTTCACAATAAATATCAACAGATGAAGTGTTCACCGGAAAAAGTAAAATCTACGGAAATGTTGCCATGCGACGTCCACAGAAAGTAATCTTTTAAAAATTAGCAAATAAAATATGTTACGAGCATCCATTTCTTACGAAATGAATAGTGAACATGAAATAATGTCAAATTCTTCTAAATACTTGAAGAAATAAAACAGAACACCTGTTATTTGATTATTAGGCATGTGATTTTAAGCATGGATGCAATTTGGGTATACCCTTTATTACAGAATCATGGATCGTTTGGAGGTCGGTTCAAGCCAATTTTTCTATGATTCAATATGAATTCCAAATTAAATTGGTGGAACTATATAATTAATAAGGATACATCTACAAAATACACACAGAATGCAAACTTTTGTCTGGATCATAAATAAACGTAGGTGAAAAAACTGTCAAAATAGGTGCAATTTGGGTACCCTCACGTTAGGCAACAGGTTGGTTGATACACCAAAAACGAAGTCAGTGACCATATGATATTTTTTATCATTTAAACGTAAATTTATGCATCAACAACATAGTTTTTTTTAATAAAAATCTATTGATTTGAAATTGGAGATTTGATGATTTTAAGACAATTTTAAGAACGTATTTCTCCGATTTCATGTACATTTTATACAAATGTTCTCCCTTTTTGAAAAAAATTCAATCATTAATATTTCAGAGAAAAAAAAATAAATGCATTATTTTTTTCCGATTTTCAGATGCAGTTCAACGACCCAAAGTTATATGCAAAATTTCCCCAAAATCTATGACATAGCCCATTTACTGTTCCTGGACCTTAAACTTAAGTTCCAATTCCTACAGGAAAAGTCCATCTCAATTGTTTTGGTTTCGCTGTGGAACATGGTGAAGATGCTTTTGATATATTATATATATTTATGTTCAAATCTTTTCAGAATGTGTGAGTCAGTAGCCATGATTAGCATGTTGGTGATTATACTATGGAGATGCGTAAGCGCACAGGGAAGTGACCATTGTACCTTACCAACGAACACTCATAGTTCAAAAAGTAATGTACCACTTACATACTTTTTTGTTTTAAATAGTGATTAAGATTATGACACAATGTTGACTGCTATACCCCTATTTATCGACATTTTTACCTATTATGTCTGTTTGTTTTGTTCACACATTGTTTACAATACAATGGAATTTTGTGCCACTGTCATACAAGTGAGAGGTTTGGCTAGCTATAAAACCGGGTTTAGTCCGCCATTTTCTACAAAAGAAAATGCCTGTACCAAGTCAGGAATATGACAGTTGTTTTCCATTCGTTTTATGTTTTTGACCTTTTAATTTTGCCATTTGATAAGGGACTTTCCGTTTTGAATTTTCCATAGAGTTTGGTAATTTTGTTATTTTACTTTTTATCACGCGAATAAAAATTTTACAAGTTCCAATTTTCATTCGGAATCTTGTATTTCGTTGTGCAAAAAGTCCAAGGTGTAATATCAAATAAAAAAAAAATCATTTGTGTATTTTTATAGAACTCTTACTATATCAATTTTGTACATAATGATAAAAGTAATTAATTAATTTGCTACTTGTATTTTGTTTCTACTGTCAAGTCGTATTTTTACACCTTGCATAGCATTTTTAGTTTAATACTACAATCACTTCAGTATATAAAATAAATTTCATTTATGTCAAAAAATATTTTTATTGTAGTATACTCGGTACCAATATTTGATCCTGGTAATGACTCCCTTTATGTAACCCTCGATTTAAAGCGCACAGAAAACTATGGGACGTCTGGCGAATACACCACCATAAGTATTCTGGTTTGCAATCAAGTCAAAAAGTTGTATTCTGAAAATATATCTTTTGGCTCTACTGGTATCCATACAATACATCTACCGATAAACCAGACGTGGATTTTGAATGGATCAGAAACAGCAAAGAAATCATTTCACATTATATATTCATCAGAATTTGATACAGATATAAACGTTGCAACCAAGATATCATTTAATAACATTGGAATCCCCATTACTGCCTGTAGTTCTGAAACATCAAGAGAGAGAAACACTGAGTATTCATATTATGTTACAACTGTTTGTGATGTTCTAGGACTGTGTCAGATAGCAGTATCTACAGCAAGCTTGTATGAGACTGAAATTACCATTGATCTTAATATGACCTTCGTCGGATGTTCACTGCATTTTAACAACAGAGTTTATACAACCGATGACGTGTTTCATGTCACGTTATCAAGATACACTGCACTCCAGCTACAGACAGATTGCGACATGAGCGGTACTGTCATTCACAGTACTAAAGAACTGACTGTAATTAGTGGAGGTCTGAATACAATAATGGGAGAAGGAAAACGACAAACGTTCATGGGTGTTAATGCTCCTCTGGCGAAACTTGGTAAGGAATATGTTGTAATAGGTAGTAAGTTTTCCTTGTTCTGGGACTTCATCAAGATCATGACGACAGAGTTAGACACTACGGTCAGGATACTAGGGAAAGACATCAAATTTGAAGAAGCTCGTGACATTATGAGAAAAAAAATCAGTCGAGGACATCAGCTACATATCAAAGCAGATAAAAAGATAGTAGTCACTCAGTTTTCGTGGGACAGAAATGCAGAACCTATCTATTCTATCGTGCCCCCATTTAGGAAAATTTTATATCCACCATGTTTACAGTTTACCATTTATATCTACAAAGTAGTGGATGACTTAATTCAGACCTATTCTGATCGCCTATCCTACCAGAAAATAGCCACGACCAGGATACCTGGTACAGATACTGTTATGTTTACTACGACTGACAACAATATCGAAGAGCAATGTTTCAGCATTCAAGAACAACTCAAAGACAAAGAAATTGTTTTATATATTCTAGATAGCACACGTTATGTTGACTTTGAGGTAGGTTCGACATCTGTTTGAAAAGTAACATTTTAACATATGATAAAATAAACGTTTAGAAAATATAACAATGTTTAAGTCTTTAATCATCTTTCCCTAGTATCCAATTCGAGAAATTTTTTAAAAGTATTTTAAAATTAAGGCATTAATATGTAATCATAATGATCAATCGAACGTGACGCTTGTAGTTAATATCTATGTTTTTAAAAATATTGAAAGGCTATATTCTATAAATTTTCGGAAACATTATGACATTTTTGACATCCTAACAGATATAAATCACCAATATTGAAAGGTTTTTTCTTGCTTTTTGTTGAAGGACACTACCGCAGCTTATGGAAATCCCTCTATATCTGAGGATTATATGCCTGGCGAGAATCTTTACGGTAAGATATGTTAGAATTTTGTTTAACTTTAATTATTTCAGGCAAAGTATTCCTAATTGGGCGGTACTTCGGATTTTGATGAAATTTTTGATGCTTTTAGAACTTTTTGAAATACATCTGATTTTGGAAAAATGATGTATGTAGCATTTATACTTCTGTAGATACATTCAATTAAACATTTGTGAAAAAGGCCTATTAATGGATAGAATGTACCAAAAAGCGGTAACACAAGACACAACACATTATCTTAAGAAAATGGAATCTTTGAACCCTCTCCCACCTGAAACGATCTTTGTCTCGCTTGATGTTACCTCCCTCTATACTAGCATCCCCCATGACGATGGTATTGAAGCCTGTAGGGAAGTCTGGAACTCTCGTAACACCTTACATCCACCGACTGAATGTCTCATCTAGCTTCTAACTTTGGTATAACAATGCAATAACTTCACATTCAATGGTGAACACTTTCTCCAAGTTAATGGAAGAGCAATGGGAACAAAGATGGCCCCGTCTTATGCCAATATTTTTATGGGGAAATTAGAACAGAGAATTCTCAATTCTTCTCTTTATCAACCCCTCTCTTGGTTCCGATTTATCGATGATATTGACATGAAGTGGGATAATACTGAACAAGAACTAAATTTGTTCATTCAACATGCCCATCCCTCAATAAAATTCACATATGAAATCTCTGACTCTAAGATCACATTTCTTGACACTACAACGCAAGTGAGGAATGGAAACATATTTACAGATCTGTATTGCAAGCCCACAAACAAACATCAATATCTATCTCCTTTGAGTTGTCACCCTAAACATTGCACCAAGAGCATTCCCTACAGCCAGGCCATACGAATAAAAAGGATTTGCTCCACCAACGATATTCCAAAAAAACGACTACAAGAACTTCGCGGTCACCTAAAACATCGGGGCTACAAAAGAAAAGACATTGATAAAGGTTTTTCTCGTGCTAACAACATCAGCCGAGATGAACGTTTACAATATAAAGTCAAAAAGTCAACAGAAGGGTGCCTTTTCTGTTGACTTACCATTCAAAATTTGAAAACTTATCTCACCTTATCCGCGAAAATTGGAAAGAAATCGAAAAACATCCTAAACTATCCAAGATCTTTCCCGAGCCACCTGTACTGGCTTTCCGTAGGCCCAAAAGCCTTAACGACCTGCTGGTGAGAGCTGATTTATCCTCTCAAGCAGGCTCTTCGTCTGTGGGCTCTTGCAAGGGTTGCGGAAACAAACGATGTCTGACTTGCAAACAAATACTGGTTACCCAGACTTTTAACAGTCACTCCACTGGTACAGAATACACCATATTTTGCAATGTTAATTGCAAGACTACAAATGTTGTGTATCTCCTACAGTGTAAATGTGGTAAACAGTATGTTGGCGAGTCAGAACAGCCGTTTCACAAACGAATGAACGGTCATCGTAGCACCAATGCAAGGCAGACCTCCCTCTCAGTCGACATTTGAGATCCCCTGGCCACACTAAGGCAGATCTCAATCGACTGACCATTACAATCATTGACCACAACTCTGCTTGGTCTAGGGAGAATAGACTCACTCGGGAAAGATTTTAAATAAGAAAATTAACAACTTTGGCACCAAATGGGATAAATGAAAAGATGTAGTTCGACTCCATGCAGTGCTTCACATTTGGGTTATATTACTTATTATTACAGTCTCTGTTTCTATTTCTTTACCTTACTCATCTCTAAAATAAATCTGTTGAATATACCAATTTAAATTGCTTAATTTTTTGAGGGATGTAAAAGTACCAAGCCACGTTCAACTAGTTAACCTTAGTCAAAATTTATTATTATATTTTAACGGCCGTTTGTTTGCGATGTTTAAATATGCAGACTCTGTTGTAACTACTCTACCGTTGTCAAATTTGAAATATTTACAAATTTAGATCGTTCAGTGCTGTTTATTTGGAATTCTTATTGACGCAATCGTTCTTGTAACATCATAACTGTCGTCACCGTTAAAGCTTTAGAATTGTGCTAGTTCATATCGCACATTATTATTTTTATTTAAAGCATATATTTGAACTCTCTGTTGTAATTAGTCATATAACCTATGTCGTGTTTAACACATATTTAGAATTGTGCAAGCGTCTTACCTGATGTTCGGTTTGACTTTTTTATTGTATAAATTTCAAGATTGTTATAGTTTAATCTAAGTAGACTGATATATGATTCATTCAACATCACAATCATATTTACTGATGAAGGATATCTGTTATCCGAAATATTTATAAATAATTACATTTATAGTTCCTTTTTTGTTATTGGTGTTGTTGTGTACACTTTTTATATATATATATATATATATATATCACTCTTCGGTGATTCACGAGAATTCGTCCACAGAGGTTTGTTTAAAGATATGTCAAATATATATAATATATTGCTGTAAATATGTTTTAATGATATTATAGCCGGGTAAAATGGCGTTCCGGCTAAATGGAAATCAAGAAGGACTTTCGCTCCTTTAACTTTTATTTTAGCAGTCCGGCAAGACCGAACAACAAACTCCAAACTAAATGTAATGTAACATACAAACAATAACAATATATATAAGAACAAGCAATTAAAGGATTAAGAAGATTAACAGATGCCAAATAGAAATAACAATAGATTAAAAGAGTAATTAGTGTCCGACACGTATTTATAAGTTATTGTCCAAACTGTCACAGAGAATAAATATTTAAATAAATAGAGTAAATGCATTTAAGACCTTTGTCCAAGATTATGTCACATTAATCCGTGTAAAACACTTATGTCTAAATTTACAACAAAGTCCAGAATAATAAAATAAATGCAAAACCTAAATATACATTAAAACAATTGAATTAATAAAATGTTGTTTAAAAACTATTTTCACACTGCACAGTCCAAATAGTCCGGTCATATATTCCCGCGGCCTTTGAAGACACGACCCGGGTCTTAATGTTCATCTGAAATTGTCCCGAAAGTTTCTTCTGTGATTGTGGCGTCCTCTGTAACGATAGTTTTGGTTTGGATGATTATCTTCTCTTGTATTATTTCGAAAAATGTCCAATTCGTCTTCTAGTTTAGTGATTCGATCCCGCATATGTTCTTTGTCGCGTTGTAATTGGTATTGCTGGTCGATTGCTTCACATCTTTGATCGTAAATCCAAAAATTAGCTTCTTCAAGATCAGTAATGCGTTCCCGTAATTTTTCCATATCTTTTTTGTCATCTGCACCTTGTTTTTGAAGTTTTTCTAGATTGCTAACAACATTGGTATGCTTTTGATTTAACTCTTTAAACTTCTTCTCATACACTTAAATGCGACCAAGCTTAGCGAAAGGTAGTGCGACGTAATCAGTCAAACAAACTTTATTAGATTAACTCGTAAAGGAACGATAGTTTTCATTGGTCAATTCAAACCTTCGACCTCACACCTGCGAAAATAGAACACGCGTACTATAAAGTTGAATGGACTGATCAGTATTCACGTAGCCGGTCAAGGTTGTTATAACCTTCCATCTTCGTATTCACATACATGATTGTGTTCTTGATTATCCCATAGCAATTCTAATTTTTATACATGTGCATGTAAAGTTCATTGATTTTATAATTTTGTGCAATAGTAAAATTTAAATAAAATCTTAACAGTTTTCACGTCGAAATATTTAATTCAACTGTCTCCTCTTAGATGGTACTGGATTAAGAGATCTACCATTTTATTTTGATTGGGGGGACTTGGATGAAACATTTTGTTCTTTTTTTAGTTGTAATCTCTGTCCTGTCTTTTTATTTTTCAGTCTATTCGGTCCTGCCTTTTTTATTAGTTTTTTTTAACATAAATCGTCATCCTGCCTTTTTTGCCAAGTTGCTCATCCTGCCTTACAATATCTTTCGCAAGTTTAAGGTATTCGACTAAGGGTAGTGTGATTTTTTTCTGATTCAGTTTACTTGATTTTGAAAAAAAAATCCCGAAATTCTAAGTAAATTCAGAACATGTAACCATGCTTTGTTTAGAGAAAAATGGAGATGGCAAACCTGATGGCACAGTGGAAGGAAATGTACTTTATAAACTCCAGCGATATAATTCATGAATTTTATAATTAACTGTTTTGCTATTCTCGGTTGAAAAACGAACGTAAATTATATATTGTAAATATTTAAATAGTTACATAGAAAACAATCAGGTTTTAAAAGCGTGTTTATTCGTTAAATGTATTGATAAAAAGGTGAGTCCCTTCTTGTACATGCATTCAGTCATCCTTAATTTCTTAATATTTCGTTTATCAGTTTATCATACATGTATGATTTTGTATTTCATTTTAAATACGCATACATACTACATGTCACTTTGGCGGATAGTTCAACAATGTTATGCAAATCACTACTCTTACGGTATGAAATTAAAAGATAAGTTTTCAGCAAATTAAAATCGAAAACAGTACATTTAAATTGTTCCTTATAAACTACGATATTTCTCACAAGTATTTATTTATTTTTTAGTTCCACACATGCAAAAGAAAAATCTTTGCCGATGTAACATTTCGATACTTTTTACACCAATGTGGCGTGGTCAATTACATCAAAGATTTGATGGTCAATACTTTATCAGTTTAATGATCTTTCATCTTGATTAATGTGACAGTTTATACGGTACATGGGTTGCACAGTAGAATTGCAATAACATTTAGAAGTTTATCAAAATACTGTAAGACCATAAAGCAATGTTTAATCTAAATTAAGAACAGCTGTTTATAGCACGATTTTGTGAGAAACTTTATGTATTGGTCAGTTATATTGGAGTAGTAGCTTGGAGTAACAAGTTTGTAATATAGATGAGAATTAAGTAACAAGTTAAATTGAAAATTATATTGCGAACCTATATATTTATATCCTACATGTACTGCTATATGAATATCTATACGATTAAACATGTGAACATTAAACGGACTTCGTTACTAGTGTATAGACAGTAGTGAGCTTGTGGTGAAATATGCAATAGATAAAGGAAGATGTGGTAATAGCTAGTTCCCTATATTAACGGGCAAGATGGATTAGATCCCGGAGACATAGTCCCAAAATAAACACTCAGAATAAAGACCCGTTACACCAACATGCCTTCACTGAATTCATTTGAATTTCGTGGTGACCATGATAGTACATTGCATACTACGTCTTCATTCACGTGCACGAATGATACTGACCAAACGCTTAGCTACTGTGTAACGTTCTGTGTGTTCGTTTTATAGCATGAAAACACTAAAAGAGCTAGGAATGTGCAACCCATCATAAATTATTGTAATTATTGTAATGGATCAGTATAATATTATGAGATCCTTATTATAAGTAACTACGACATTGAAAGAAATTAAAAGTAGTTCCTTAATCATCCGTATAAAAGCGGCTCATGTATTTTATTTTATCCTTATATTTTTCATAATGCGGTACAAGATAATTGTGTTGCTGCAGTATAATATTTCGACACAACTATTTGAAATTCACAAAACATTTATTTAGTTCTTTTGACCAAAGATTTGTAAACTATACAAATCCTTGTTTTTACGTTCGTCGTAACATAGTACATTCCATTGTCAGTCACCTGTGTCAATTCACGTGCACACTACGATTGTTGTTGTATTTGATTCTTTCGGCCAATGAAATGAGACGTTACAAGTTGTTTGTTTGTGATACGCCAGAATGTTATCAATGAACTATCAATCGCTAAACTTGACTGCATTTCACTGTAGTGTACACTTTTAATTTTGAATTTAACTCTCTCGGAATTCACTCGGTCGTGCCTGAGTCTTACGTTATCTATGAATTCCTTGTTATATTCTAAGGTTGGAAAGAAGTCCATCAGTTCTATGGTATTAAGTTCCGCACAAGGAAACATTGACATAGCTTTCTGTTCTTTGAATTTTCTCATTCTTTCTGCGTCACGACGTAACTTGGATTACGATTTAACCTTAACAACTTTTACGTCCGGTTGTCGGTGAAAATTACACATTCTGGCGTAATGTCCAAAACTTCTGCACTTATAGCAAAATGACGTTTTTGCTATACATTGTCTAAAATGAAATTGATTGTTCACAGTCTTTCCACAAAACTTACATAGGTAGTTGTCCATATGTTGAAAATTTCTTGTCTGAAAGGTAGTTCCATGATCAGACATCTAGTATCTCCAGTCTCGGCCAAAATTTCTGGCTCTCCGTGTATCCATTTTTCTGTTTGCTGGGGGATCAGCTTCACAGGTAGAACAAGGTATCCGATAGATGCGTTGCCCGGATGTCCTAACACCAGATATAGCCGGGTGGAATGGCGCTCCGGCTAAATGGAAAGCAAGAAGGAATATTTCGCTCCTTAAACTTTTATTTTAGCAGTCCGGCAAGACCGAACAACAAACTCCAAACTAAATGTAATGTAACATACAAACAATAACAATATATATAAGAACAAGCAATTAAAGGATTAAGAAGATTAACAGATGCCAAATAGAAATAACAATAGATTAAAAGAGTAATTAGTGTCCGACACGTATTTGTAAGTTATTGTCCAAACTGTCACAGAGAATAAATAATTAAATAAATAGAGTAAATGCATTTAAGACCTTTGTCCAAGATTATGACACATTAATCCGTGTAAAACACTTATGTCTAAATTTACAACAAAGTCCAGAATAATAAAATAAATGCAAAACCTAAATATACATTAAAACAATTGAATTAATAAAATGTTGTTTAAAAACTATTTTCACACTGCACAGACCAAATAGTCCGGTCATAATATAAACATATGAGTGAGTCATAGGGGTATGAGGGATGTATAAATAAACACGAAAAATATCAGGTCAGATAAGATTCATAACGTTTCAATGTTAGTCCACATAATTTGCTGTGCTTTGATACTGAGAAAATTAAATAATATCGGGAACACTTTTGCATGCTCATATCATTGACAACTGTTAGATTTTCTAATGCATTTGAATATCATATCAAGTGTAAGGTGGATTTTAATGTCCTTTGATTTTAGAATATGTCGTTTGATGTCTTCTAACCCGTTTTGTAATGAATTGTAATACCCCGTTAATTTGTCTACTTCTTTTTCTGGTTAAAAAAAACTATCATAACTTGAAGAAGAAAAATTTACAGGATATTATGAGGGTGTGGATGGGGGTTTATAGAATAGAGAATAATGGGCAAAAATATAAAGAATAGAGAAAAATGGACCAAAATAAAAGAATAGAGAACAATGGACCAAAATAATAAAAAATAGAGATTAATGAGCAAAAATATAGAGAATAGAGAAAAATGGACCAAAATATAAAGAAAACAGAATAATGGACCAAAATAATAAAGAATAGAGAATAATGAGCAAAATATAAAGAAAAGAGAAAATGGACCAAAACATAAAGAATAGAGAATAATGGACCAAAATAATAAAGAATAGAGAATAATGAGCAAAAATATAAAGAATAGAGAAAATGGACCAAAATAATAAAGAATATAGAATAATGAGGAAAACTATAAAGAATAAAGAAAAATGGACCAAAATATAAAGAGTACAGAAAATGCACCAAAATGATAAAGAATAGAGAATAATGGGCCAAAAAAATTAGAGAAATATGGACCAAAATATAAAGAATAGAGAAAATGGACCAAAAATAATAAAGAATACAGAATAATGGGCAAAATATAAAGAATAGAAAAATGGACCAAAATAATAAAGAATAAAGAATAATGAGCAAAAATATAAAGAATAGAAAAATGGACCAACATATAAAGAATACAGAATAATGGACCAAAATAATAAAGAATAGAGAATAATGACGTGCTTAAATATAAAGAATAGAGAATAATGAGGTGCTAAAATATAAAGAATAGAGAATAATGGACCAAAAAATAAAGAATAGAGAATGATGGGCAAAAATAAAAGAATAGAGAAAATGGACCAAAATAATAAAGGATAGGGAATAATGAGGTGCTAAAATTTAAAGAATAGAGAATAATGGGCAAAAATATAAAAATAGAGAAAATGGACCAAAACAAAAAGAATAGAGAATAATAAGGTGCTAAAATAAAAGAATAGAGAATAATGAAGTGCTAAAATATAAAGAATAGAGAATAATGGGCAAAAATATAAAGAATAGAGAAAAATGGACCAAAATAATAAAGCATAAAGAATAATGAGGTGCTAAAATATAAAGAATAGAGAATAATGAAGTGCTAAAATATAAAGAATAGAGAATAATGGGCAAAAATATAAAGAATAGAGAAAATGGACCAAAATGATAAAGAATAGAGAATAATGAGGTGCTAAAATATAAAGAATAGAGAATAAAGGACCAAAATAATAAAGAATAGAGAAAATGGACCAAAATAATAAAGAATAGAGAAAAACAGACCAAAATAATAAAGAATAGAGAATAATGAGGTGCTAAAATATAAAGAATAGAGAAAAATGGACCAAAATAATAAAGAAAAGAGAATAATGAGGTGCTAAAATATAAAGAATAGAGAATAATGGGCAAAAATATAAAGAATAGAGAAAAATGGACCAAAATAATAAAGAATAGAGAATAATGACTTGTTAAAATATAAAGAATAGAGAATAATGGCGTGCTAAAATATGAAGAATAGAGAATAATTGGCAAAATATAAAGAATAGAGAATAATGAGGTGCTAAAATATTAAGAATAGAGAATAATGGACCAAAATAATAAAGAATAGAGAAAATGGACCAAAATAATAAAAATAGAGAAAATGGACCAAAATGATAAAGAATAGAGAATAATGAGGTGCTAAAATATAAAGAATAGAGAGTAATGGACCAAAATATTTAAGAATAGAGAATAATGAGGTGCTAAAATATAAAGAATAGAGAATAATGAGGTGCTAAAATATAAAGAATAGAGAATAATGGGCAAAAAGTATAAAGAATAGAGGAAAAAATCCACAAAAATATATCCACAAATATATCAGAGACAATGAATGAACAACATGGTATAATTAAAAACGTTTTCTATTAGTTCATTTAGTAAAAAAAAAAAAAACAAAACAAACAATAAATGACAATTGCTATAAGTGGTTAGCTTTATGAAAGTTATAACCTCGAACAGCTGGGCGTGAAATGCTTCTTTTTTAACGTCTAAATTCCTGCAGTTGAAATAATATTTTATTATCAATTGTGAAAAAAAATATAACATATTCATGCCAGTTTTTCAGTCATAAAAATGTATAACATGAATTGAAATCCGCAACTTCATTGAAAACACGCACCAATCGAACTCACTGAAATCTTTAAGATGTATAAAGATGGAACCATTTATACATAACCACCTAGAAATGGATAATTAACAATAGAAAGGTAAAAGTCATCCTAATTGGCATATGTTTTCATAGAAAGATTCCTTTAGGAAACTCTAATAATAAGTTCTATTCAAAGAAACCAGGCTTATGATGGTGTATGTCAAACGCACATTTGGTCTGCGTACGACTCATTAGACAGTGTCAAAATAGTATAAGAGAAAAAATTACTATCGATAAGAGTGACTTAAGGTTGATAAGTTTTTTAGTCCCTTTTTAGAAATCCTGTATCTTCTCATGGAAAAATTGTCTAAACATGTGAAGGTATAATTAAATAATTGTTGAAACATCAATCAAGTTGTATTTCATGGGCCATGACTATGAAAAATGTTAGATTATCCATGAAACTAATATCTCATTAGCTGATAAATACCTTCATCTTTAATCATTTAAATTAGTTTTTTTTATCAATCTTAATGAAACTAATATCTCATTAGCTGATAAATACCTTCATCTTTAATCATTTAAATTAGTTTTTTTATCAATCTTACAGTTGTTTTACAACTAATACGCATTTAATGAAAACAGTTATATGGATAGAATAGAGTGAAGTCAAGGCGCATATCAACAACATAATCAATTAGACATATCCATTAAAATAAAATGAGACATTAAAGAATAAGGTTTGCAAAAATACAAAAAAAAAAATGTCCACGAAATGTAAATTAGATAAGGCAGGCATTTTCACCACTACTTCATTTTAGAGGGAGGGCTTGGCACCACAAACATGATTAATCCCGCCATTGTTTTGTCTTTTATATGCCCTAAGTCAGAAGCCTGTAATTCAGTGGTTGTCTTTGTTGCCGTACATTAGTTTCGTCTATTGTTTTGTACGTAAATAAGACCGTTGGTTTTCTCGTTTAAAGTGTTTTATATTTTGTTATATCGGAGCCTTTTAAAGCTTGTAATGCTATATGATATTTGCTTATTGTTGAAAGTCGTGCGGTAACCTATAGTTGCTAAGATATGTTTGTCTTATAAGAAATCATACCACATCTCTTGATTTATATTCTTATTGATAACAATTCTTTTAGAAAAAAATCTTGCCTATATGGATAATGGCGGAAAAGAATTCCTCGTAGCAGTGCATCCATTTGACCATAGCAATATAATTGAAACTAAAGTACACCTTGTTGCAATGGCAGACGATGGTTCAGAACTCGCCAAAATAAACATTGAAATCCAAGTGATCAAAAATGGAATGGTCGAGTCAATAATGGAAATGGAAGTCAATACTAATCTAAGTAACCCATATGCGGTAGAGAAGATAATTACCATCAACGAACCATATAACCAAGTCTTACTTGTCACATCACCAATTGATATTAGTCTACGTACAAAAGTATTGAGTGGAAGAAACAATGCTGCAGTTATGTTGAATTACCCAGTTAATGTGCTTGGTAATGAGTATGTTGTTGGGTTATTTTGGCATAACAGCAGTTTGTCAACATGTTCAGTTTCCGCCATACATAAGGATACAACGGTTGAAGTCATGCTACCAGACCTTGAACAACCAATAACGGTTAGTGTTGTTGGCAACGAAAATTTTGTGTACACTAACAATATGAAAATAAGTAAAATTTTGCTTAGATATACTTCATTGGTATTTACCTCGACTGATGACTTAACTGGTACCATGATCAAAACTGATAAAGCAGTGGCGGTGTTCTGTGGCTACCACTCATTAATTGACAATATTGAGGGAACCTTTTCTACTATTGAACAGTTCCCTCCAGTCAACACGTTCGGTTTTGATTTTAACATTAGGACCGACTACCTTTCATTAGAGGATTATGGTACTAACGGCTTTGTTACATCATCCGTTAAGGTTATTGCCGTACAGCATTGGACAGCAGTTTCCATTTTATTCCCAAACAATACATCATTTACAGAATTTCTTAACTATCCAGGAAATTTCACAGGAGGAACACTGACAGAAAATTTGCAAATTGCTACATCGAAGGAGGTTTTAGTTTTACTAGAATTTGCCAGTGAAAAGGACAGAAGTTTAATTGTGGTAACACCAAAACAACAAACAAAAGATACATATTTTATCTCGTCGTTTAAAAGTTTTGATTCAGTTGCTTTTTACACAGCTAATGAAGTGTTTGTCAGTGGAAACGAAAACACAAAGCTTAATTTTACAAATATGGTAACTGGTTATACGGAAAGTACGTCAGATATAAAGGAAGGCTCATCATACATTGTTTCGTTAGATGAAAACGAGGCAGGATATATAATGCATACAAATGGACTGTTTGGTAGTACAGCTGGTCTTTACTTGGAACCAAACAAGGTAAGTAGTAGCGGAGTACGTGAAGGATACATATTTTACAAATACAAATTCAGCCAAATTATACTAACAAAATCATACACATCACTAATAAACAAAACTATGTCAAGTTTCAAGCTCTATAGTAGATATAAGAAGATGTTGTATGAGTGCCAATGAGACAACTCTCCATCCAAGTCAAAATTTATAAAAGTAAACCATTATAGGTCAAAGTGCGGTCTTCAACACGGAGCCTTGGCTCACACCGAACAGCAAGCTATAAAGGGCTCCAAAAATGACTAGTTTAAAACCATTCAAACGGGTAAACCAACGGTCTAATCTATATAAAAAAACGAGAAACGAGAAACACTTATGAACCACATCAACAAACAACAACTACTTAACATCAGATTCCTGACTTAGGACAGGTGCAAACAATTGCAGCGGGTTTAAACGTTTTAATGGTACTAAACCTTCACCCTTATCTGAAACAATAGTGTAACATCACAACATAGAAAGACACACTATAAAATATCAATTGAAATGGCTTAACTCAATCAAAAGACATATTAACACCAGTGAACATACACTGAACAAATAAATTTCTATACATATTAACATTATCTAAACTAAAGAAACTGGATTTTCATTGTTGCTTTGAAAGAGTGCTGTTAATTATTTCGGGGAGACGTTTATAGATAACAGAGGATGTAAAATATGTTAAGTCAATTAATTTCGATTACTGCTACTATTAGAACTAGAGAGGTAATTTAGTGATCACAGATACCCTAGCCCGCAGCAACTGAGAGATTCTGATTGTGTTCTGTGCATACTGTGAAATTTAAAAGATGTTGTAATATTTTTGCCATAGTTCAGATGCAGTATATACAAACAGTGGAGTTCAATGATGACAATAGAAACGTACCTTACTTGAATGTTATCTTTTCTTTATTTCGGTTCGAGTCATGTGCTCACCTGAATGCCGATGTCAAGACAAACAAACAAAACAAACCGCATGTATTTAATTTTGATAGGAATATTTAGTTGCTCAAACATCCAATTAAAATTTCAACAATTTCATAAAGGAGTCCATAGATTAGTGATTTCCTTATGAACGTGAATCGAGGAAAGCGCTTCTAACGTTGCTATGTATTAAAATATCCCCGACTTTCAATTGTGTGAATTTTAGCGTTCCTGTTTGGACATACACAGTGTCATTTTCATGCAATCGCACTATGTCGATACCACTGCTGGTGGACTGTTAGTCCACGAAAGTATCATTAGCTCATTAGTTAGGTTCAACTTCTCAGGTAAAGTTGACCTGGCTTAGATGAAGTTGGCTTTTCTTTTAAGGCCCCTTTTAATTTGGTTATTTACCTTCTAACGTTGCATACCGCCTCGGTGGTCTCGTGGTAGCGTGTTCGCCTTGAGTGCGGGAGGTCGTGGGTTCGAACCCGGCCGGGTCAAACCAAAGACTGTAAAATTGGTATTTGGTGCTTCTCCGCTAAGCACGCGGGAATAAGGAGTAAGAGCAAAGACTGGCCAGCTAGGAGTCAGAATAATTTTTGCCGCTGGATGTTAGGCAGCCATCCATCATCATCATCATCATCTTCTAACGTTGCTATGTATTTTTACATCCCTGGCTTTCAAATGTTTAGGGTTGAGCGTTTCTGGTCAAGCTAAAAAGAAAAGCGTATCTGACGAACGAGAGTCATGAAGTGTTATTTTTAAGTCTCGGATGTTTTCATCAGTTTTGTTTTGTAAGTTATTGGTTTCCTTGTTTCTTTTGCACATGTTTATGTTTGGCCTTCTTCGACTTACGATTTTCATTCGAAACAAATGGAACAATTAAATGATTATACAACATAAACTTGGTTTTTGTGTTTTTCTATTCTTTTTGTTAGTTTTCTGTTAAATAATGACTTTATAATAAGTCACCATTATGCACAATTTTGTTCATTTCAAAAAGCAGTAACAAAAAGATGAATTAAGATAAATGATACAATCGTGTGCACATTCTTAGTTCTAAAACGCTATCTAAAGTTAAATATGCCCCTAATGACGTTGACTTAAGTTATGGTAGTGTTATCAGTGTTAACTGCTTTTATATTGTCTAAAAGAATTTTCTATTTGACTTTCAATTAAGCAATTGTTATTGAATGGTAAAATGTATGTCCCTTCTCTAAATAATTCAAAGTTTAGTGACTACGTAGACTTCATATATCTTACTGAAGTTTAAATAAGATATACAACAAATACAATGAAATTTTCTTCTTTTCTTGACTTTCATATAGAAATTGACAATGAAAGTCGGATGTGTCCTAAATTTAAAAACAAAAAAGATGATTCAATTTCCCATTGTGAAATTTCCTTTCCTCTGTAGCATCATTTCATCTGCTCCTGTACATATTTTCCAGATGAGACGACATTCTAGGGCTTGCTGTTCCCATCATAATTTCCAAATGGTAAAGTTTAAATTATCCTACGAGCTTTTCACTAACGCAATCGTAATGTTGTTGCTAGTAATTGAATATTTAAGTCCGAGATGACCACAGAAACGTTCCATTTGGAGTAATCCCAATCCCGTCTTCTCTTCTTTGAATTTTTATAACACTACCACAGTCGACTAATCATCGTATTTTTGTTACATTGATCAACAGTGTGATCTAATATAGGGGTTATAATGGTCGGACAGGGTTTTTGAAACTACAGAAAAAAGATTAAACAAGGGGAATTATCCATTTGTATTATGCTAATGATTTGTCATAGGATGTGCATTCTTCTTTTTCATTTAGATATGTTTGTATGGTTTAGAACCTGATAGGGACTGTGACGGGTTAGACAAGGAAGAGCTGTGTGCACTATATTCTTATAATGATGGTAATGAGATTTCACTAATTTGATTAATATCGCAATTCAGTAGTTTAAACGACTAAAATCAATTTAATTGTAGGTGCAACGTCAAGACATTGATCTAATTTAATTCTGCCATCATCAACTAATCAAAATTTTTAAAATCATCCCAAAAACATATATCTAGTTTAAATCCAACAGTAAATTAGAAAAAAAGTTAGTCCGCAGTCTAGAGTATTTCTAAGGCAAAGATTTTTATGATTGATTGACAAACATGCAATGACAAAATGAGAATGTATCTTGAATTAAATGAGTAACACGACGGGTGCCACTAATGGAGCAGAATCTCCTGGTTTTTTTTCTTTAATTCGTGAGCTCTGTTAGTTTTTATCCTACTTTTAATTATTGTAGATGTATTTTAAATTTCTTGATCCCATTTTTTGATAATTTTTAAAACTGAAGAACCTAAAATTAAATCTTGTTTCGGTAAATCCTTTATTTGTACATGTAATACTTACTTTTGATGTAGTGATCTCTAAATTTAAAATGTATCACAGTTTGAATGAATTTGAAATGAATTTATAATGTCAAGTGAAAGCTTTTTCATCGTCAAAAAGTTCATTTTAGATAATTCAAATGATAACAACATGTAGTATATTGACATGGTTGTTAATCAATATTTAAAGTAGAATATACTTACTCGTTCGGAGCACATGAGTTGAACCCTGGTTTTTGAAATGGTCCATGCTGCTGGAATGTTAGTATTATGTGCTATGCTGTGTTGTGTTATAGTTGTTTAATGTTATGATTAATTTAAATGCGTTAGGAAAACTGTCGTTTGAATCCAATATTAAACACCTCAAATACAAATATTAAACACCTCAAATACTTGTATTGTCCGTTTAATGAACTGAACATTTGTCTTCTCATTTTGTTTTAATTTGTTTGGCAGGACAAAGAAGGACACTACGTATACATACATCTAATAGCACTGAGATAGATTGGTTAAACCCTAGCGACATTTATTTTTCAATACAACCTTTAGGTGAACTTGAATACGATGCACGTTTTACTGATTCGTTCAAATTTCACGTAAGGACATGCCACAGTGCATTTGTTTACCTGTCATCAAGTAATGAATTTGACTTTTATGATTATGACATAAATTCCTGGTTCATGTATGAAATTATGTTTGGTGATGAAAATGGAACAAGGATCACATGGAGAAAATGGTCGTCCGGCGGTCAAGGAAGTCAGAAAAGTAGAGAAATTTCAACAATGAATTGTAATGAGTTTACTAGTTTCTGGATTCAATGGAATGATTACGGTGAAATAAGAATCGGCGAAGGAGAACATGTTGGTGAAATGGAACTGGTGGAATGGCAAAAACATTTGGACTCCGAGATGCCGTTTAGAATTTATAACGTGGGAATAAAATCAGGGAGCGATCTTGATGTTGAATGGATAATTCATTTAACAGGTAATGATATTATATTCTAAAAGAGTGGCGGAAGATACCAAAAGGGTTATACCATGACAGTATTCATATTAGAATTACATGTATTATAAGACCTAGGTCATGATATCAACCCTGAAGTCAAAGGTTAGATGGCTGTTGATATATATGAAAAATAAAAGGTTTTGTTCATATAATATCACTATATGACAATGTTTTACTTAGAAATGTCAATATAAAAACAGATGCAGTATGATTGCCATTGAGACAACTATCCACTTGAGTTAAAATGACGAAGATATAAGCAATTAAAGGTCATCATGCGGCCTTCTAAAGATATAAATTGCAACAAATTAATGATTACTGCAACAACATGGGTAGTTATATATTTGATTTATTACTATATTTAAGAAATAATTCATTGGGGCTTGAATTTATACTGATTTTACCAAGGGTTGGCCTTTTATGCTAAATATTCTAACATGACGTCCTTCAAACGCTTTGAGTACACACCCGTGGTAAAATATGAATATATTGCCTGGGCTGTTCCGATCGTACTCCCACATCATATGCTTTTTTATGAATGAGTTACCCGACGTCATAGAACGATGACGTAAGAATTTAAGCATTTTACGGGAAAATACACGCTTGTGAAATCGCTCAGGGTAAAATATTTTGCATAAAGGGCCAACCCGTGGTAAAATCACGATATATTCAAGCCCCATGAATTATTTCCTAATTTTACCTCGAGCGATAACGAGGAGTAAAATATCGGCATAAAGGGCAAACCCGTGGTAAAATCAGTATAAATTCAGGCCCCCATGAATTATTTCTATTCTAATAGGACAAATACGGCAATTCTTTTGGATCGAAGTGCTCCAGGTGAAGGCAAATATATGCCGTTCCCGTAAATAAACACACTATTATATTGACGTAAAAGAACGGAGCAAACTGAACTAGTGACATGCTTAAAATATTTACAATAACGTATTTTGATAGGTTTGGATGAATTTAAATGATAATTTTACTTTTATGTAAAAAAATTGGTTTATAACACATTTGATCATCGTTTGTTTATGTTTCCTTGTTTTGGTGGCTTTCGGTTTCACAATCGTGCATTTTCCCGTAAAATGCTTATATTCTTACGTCATCGTTCAATGACGTCGGGTGGCTCATTCATAAAAAAGCATATGACGTGGGAGTATGATCGGAACAGCCCAAACAATATATTCATATTTTACCACGGGTGTGTAATCGAAGCGTTTGAAGAACGTTATGTTAGAATAAAAGATATCCAACTGTGGACTACTTAATAGTACTGTATAGAGGGTTCAGATCTCACAAAATATGTTGAACCCCGCCGCATTTATTCTTCTGTTCCAAGTCAGGAACCTCTAGCCTTTGTTAGTCTTGACATGTGTGTGTTTGAATTTTGGGTCATTTATATGTTTCGGAGTTTAGTCTGGCGACAATTTCAGTGAACTACTATTTATAAATAAGAAGATGTGGTATGAGTGCCAATGAGACAACTATTCATCCAATTAAACAAGTCACAATATGTATAAAGTTAACAATTATAGGTCAAAGTACGGCCTTCAACACGGAGCCTTGGTTCACACCGAACAGCAAGCAGTGGCAGATCCAGAAATTTTCATAAAGGGCGGGGGGAGGGGGGGCACTGACTGCCTAAGAGGGGGCCCGATCCAGTCATGCTTCAGTGATTCCCTAAATAATCGACCAAATTTTTTCCCACAAAATGGGGGAGGGGGGGGGGGGCTTGAAAACCCTCTAAATCCGCCTCTGGCAAGCTATAAAGGGCCTAAAGAGACTAGTGTAAAACAATTCAAACAGGAAAACCAACGGTCTAATCTATATAAAAAACGAGAAACGAGAAACACTTATGAACCACACCAACAAACGACAAGCACTGAACAACAGGCTCCTGACTTAGGACGGGTGCATACAAATGCAGCGGGTTTAAACGTTTTAACAGGCGCCAACCTTAACTGTAACCTTAAACAGTGGTATAACATTACAACATAAAAAGACACGCAATAAAATATCAATTGAAATGGCTTAACTCGATCAAAATGACAATACACAAAAACAAGTAAATATACACTGACCGAATAAGTTTGATCTATGACACAATATAAATAAAAAAGATGTTTCAATGTCAGAAAGACAACTTTAACCTAGGAAAACATGGCGATAAATAAAGTAACGTACACAGGTACATGTAAATTTAAATATAATCATTTTGTTGTTAGGAGTACAGAAACAAAATAAATTTGTTATTCATAGTACGAGTACAGAAGTGATTTTTTTTTTGTCATACTAAATACTTATCAAAGGTGGTACATATTAAAAATAGTAAGACGAGATATAACACAAAATAAGTAAACATTGAATAACAGAAATGCATTACAAATTGTGTCAACATGTCAAATTAATACGAAAGTACGATTTGAGAGAACTCGCAGTTACTGAAAGCTAGTTAAAAGCCGAAAACAATTAATTAAAAAAAATCATGCATCAGAGACTAAAATCAAATAAAACACATCCCAGGCAGGGAGTTAGTGTTTTAACGCCATGAACAGTCAAAGAAGACATGACTTGTGCAATGCCAAAATAAAAGTAACGACAGGTAGTAGGATAGTTAGGATTTAACCTTATAATTAATATGTATGATGTTATGTATAGATAAAACAATTTCTAAATAGAAAATAAACGTGGATGTGTATATATACATCCCCCCCAAAAAAAACATTCGAAAGAATACAAATTTAGTTTGTTGATGACAAAATCGATGTTGGTGCCAATGAAAACAATATTCAAAGATCTAATTACAACATTAATAAGATAACCTTTACTAATAAGTTTGTTTTAAAATTTCAAAATTTCGATAAGTTTACACGGATCACATAGTGATTTCCGCTCTTTTAGTACAATATTACCGTAAAATTTAGGATGTGAAATACCATTTTTAATAAGTTTTCTACAAGTACAGCCAAATCAAATCTTTGTATCTATGAAAGAATTTAGTAAATGTTTTAAGTAATTTATGGTAACGAGATCCCTGACTTAATAATTTACCAGACTAAGTGATACATTGATTACGTTCGTTAAAATCTATGACATCACTAGACACACGGGCATAACGAACGAGTTGGGATATATAAACACCGTATGATGGAGCCAAAGGATCATCGCCGTCTAAAAAAGGAGAATTAACAATAGGGAATGAAAAATCCTCTCTTTTGTCGTAATTTTTTGTATGAAGTTTCCCTTTAGAAATTGAAATGTCTAAATCTAGAAAAGGACAACTACTGCTGTTTATGTTAGATTTATTTAAAGTAAGTTCCTTTGGGTAAATTTCGGTAGTATATTTAGAGAATGTATGTATTCAGTTTAGTAATGGTAACGTTACGCAACATCGTTTTTCTTTAATTTTGACCGACTTCTGTACCAAACGTCAGAAATTTTCACTTTTTACACAGAAAACATTTTATTTTTAAATATTCATTTTAAAAATGGACACTGTTTATATGACTGATTATATATTTTTCGCCTATTAAACTTTTTTTCTTCATAATCTTACCTTATTTAAAGCGTAATGTCACATATTTGTCACTGCCCAAGACTGTCAATTATTACAAAATGCGTATCCTCTAGTATGGTCATGATTCCGTCATCACAAGTATCTAAGTAAGCATAAATGTCGCGTGAAACAGCTGGTACCAAAGCTATTTTGTGCTCAAGAGTTTAAAATTTATCAACCGCCTTAGATTGTTAACTTTTCATACTATAGTTCGCGAATAATTTCAGTGCTTTTTAGAAAATGAGCGACCGGTTATCTGTTCTATCGACATCTAAAATATATGTCTTTCAAGAAGCTTTTAATGAAAAATAATCCTCTTTCCGATCAGCGACAGCAATAGCAACTATATATGCTATTTTTACTAGATCTTTAATTTCAATTTCTTCCTTAGATTTTGGAATGAAAAATTTAAATTGGAATTGTTTATTTTAAATTATAAAATGATTTACAGTCCTTCACATGCGTTTGTTTGTCGGATGCGTGGAAATGACTGTATGTGTACAAAACAAACACGGCTCATACTAGCAGAGACAATTGTGACTCTGTAACTAGGTTCCGAAAACAAAAGCTTCGGTGTTATTAAGGAATATGCTACATACAATTATCCGAAATTTAATTCCCGGTAATTTACACAATAATTTTACGCGTAAATTAGCGCATGAAAATCGCATGATTATATTAAGAGAATCGTGCTTGGCAATTTTTCAACCAGACTTCACGCCCCAAAACACAATTTTTGGCATAAAATATATACGCCTTTAAGATCAGTGCATGTTTTATAAAACTTCGAAAGAAGTCAAATTTTTCACGTTGATTTATGACTTTTTAAAAGATTTTTATCAAAAATTATCTCCCAAAATAATATCATTATGCAGAATGTTTCGAATGCAAAAGACATATACATGCGAAACTTTCAGTCAAATGAAAGGAAATTATATGCATTACGTTACATTGACCGTCCGTGCAAAAAACATTCAATTTGTACGTGGTAACATTTTGGGGAGACACGCACAACTTGATGGAAATTGTTGAATGATTGAGCGTTTTCTAAACACTGAAGGCTTAAATGAAATTTTAAAATAATCACATTTCGATAATAGCATTTGTTTTTTATAGTTCATTTGTCGGTCACAAATTTGAAGTATCCTAAATTATCATGTTACTGGAAAAACTTGAACAATTGCTCTTTGGTAACATTTAAGGGAGACACGGAAAATGTTGAAAAATATTGAAATCATATATGATGTGTTAAATATAAATATTTTACCGTAAAATCTAATAAAATCACATTTTAATGTTGAGGCAACAGACCTTTTCTATTATTTATGTGAAAATATTACAATATCGAACTGATTGCTGTCATTTTTGTGTACTCGAATTTTCAAATCGTACAGCTCTACGAAATTTCGAAAATGGCCGCTAGACTTCGAACTGACATGATATTTATCGTGACCGTTTAACATCATGAATATGATCTTATTATTTCCCACTTGTACAAATTTTATCGAAATCCATTCAGCAGTTTGTACTATTTTCATCGTTTTAATTTGGATGGTTGGTTTTTGTTGTTACGTCTTACACGTCAAAAACGGCACTCTAAACATGGAATCATCGCTTTTTTTTTATATATTAAAACATAACACTAAATTTATTAAAATCAGTTTTTTTATTTTATTTCGATTCAAACGATAAATCAAGATAGTTATCTTTTTAATAGTACGTAGAATTGATTTGTTTTTATCTTAATTATGCATCAAGGAAGGATTAAATGAAAAGTAGAGCTTAAACAGTGCGTAACGTAATTATTGTTTAGGGTCTAGCTGAATCCCGCCTCCGGGTGCTAAATTTTTTCGCTGCCTTAAAGACCCATTGGTGGCCTTGGCCTGTTTTCTGCTCTTTGGTCGGGTTGTTGTCTCTTTGACACATTTACCCCTCTCCTTTCTCAACTTTGTTATAGTATATAAGGCTTTACACACCATGCACACTGATACCTTGCAATGAAAAAAATCTTAAAAAATTGTAAAAAGACCTTAATAATTGAAATCCTTTGAATTTTGTGACACTTTCATAGAATATTTTCTGTTACCTCTGTATATATTTTCATATAAAATTAAAGACAATTTCACGCAATTGTCTGAAAAAGACTATTTACCGATTGTTAATTCCAGACACTATTTACTAGGTAGGAACTATTTACTGGAATCAAACATTTTCTCGTGCTTTTTGTACAATGAAATACTTATTTACTGGCTAGGAGGGTAGATAGATATAAGAAGATGTGGTATGAGTGCCAATGAAACAACTCTCCATCCAAGTCACAATTTGTAAAAGTTAACCATTATAGGTCAAAGTACGGCCTTCAACACGGAGCCTTGGCTCACACGGAACAGCAAGCTATAATGGGCCCCCAAAAAGACTAGTGTAAAACTATTCAAACAGGAAGACCAACGGTCTATCTATATAAAAAACGAGAAACGAGAAACACTTTATGAACCACATCAACAAACGACAACCACTGAAGTTTTTTAACAAGCTGTATATTCATTTTAGGCAAACAATGTTTTGGACGATTTTATACTAAAGAATGATTTATAAATCGTCAGAAACATGATTTTTTTTGGAACTGCCACTGTTCTACCAAAGACTTATAAGTGGTACTCGAAAAAAAAACCAACGGTTGGAATGCTTAATCAAGTAAAGTGTTGTAAAAATGCAACAATATTCAATATTAATAATATAAAAAATACTTCATTTAAATCAATACAAGATTTGTTAAAAAACTATTTTCGCTCTAATTTTAACTATGAAATGTAATTTGTGTTCATTTGTTTGCAGATGAAATAAACCAGATAAAAATAGAAGCACCTATTGTTATGGAAAAATTTCTAAATACCACTAAAGACATTCTTAAAAGATCATTGCCGTTAGAAATGTATGGCTTCAATTTTGACCAAGAAAAGTCCATTTCATTCAGTGTTAGATCATGTCGTGATGTCAGACTATATCTGTCTACCAGCAAGCCTGAAATACCAACACGGCTAGCAGGAACAGTCTTGTATGAAATTCAACTGATTGATTTCCAAGTTAAAGTGAACAAATGGGAAAACGAAAATAAATATATTTTGATGAACAAGACACTTGATGTCTCGAATTGTTTTATGAATAATTCATATGGATCATTTTGGATAAGCTGGTTGCAGAATATATTAACATTTGGAACTGGTCTCAATGTAGGTATCAGTCAGTTTATAGAAATTCCCATGGACTATTCAACGATGATTCAGGATATCTATGTAGCTTCCCTTACACATGACAGTCGATTGTGGATTTTTAACAGAAAAGGTAAGAAGGTTTTTTGTCAAATTGTATTGACACGTGACTATTGCTGATGAAACTAAATTGACCTCTAGATGTCTTTTCAGTTTTGAGCTTTGTTCAATTGATAACGGTTACCGTTACCTTTATGAACTGTTTGCTTTGAATAAACAACGCATGTCTAAGTTTACCCTTCAATTTAATCTAATGTGAACAGCAATCATTGTTGCTTTTCTAGTTTTGGGATATTCGGATATAACTCATACGGTGTGGTGACGTTTGAGTTCAAAAACCGTTATCTATGAATAACTAGTGAAATATTAAGACAGGCATTTTGTAATCACTCTTCAATTAAAACTTGTATTAAAATATTTCATAGATACAAAAATATGATTGGAATTGATTGTACATGTAGAGGCCGTTTTACAAACCGGATATCACACCCTAATTTTACGGTGATGCTGTTTGTAGAGCCCGTACATTTATATAAGATTCACGTAAATGTACTGATCCTTTGAATAAACATCTTCTTTGAGGTAATCAATTCAACAATGTAATAAGATCGTTGAATATTGTCTTAATCGGTATTTAATATATTAATGTTGTTTCTAAGAAGTTAAAACTTAACTGGATGTATTGCTAGCAATTAGGCACACTTGTGCTATATATATATATATTCTGTCGTTATACTTATAGTTAGGTCATGCTAGTATTCTCAGACTATTTATAAAGTTTTTACGCTAACTTTGTTTAATGTGTACTGATTAATTTTTCAACCTGAGGAAGCATAATTCATCTATTAGTTTAACTAGCTTTTCGTAACTGCGGGTACTCATAGATCGGTACTTTATGACTTTTGTATTTCTAATTTTGTTTGTAATGTGCTGTTAAATTACTGTCCCACGGTTAGGGAGGGTTGAGTGCTCTAGAATAACCCCGCCACATTCGTTATGTGCAGATGCCAAGTAATGAGTATGTATTCCTGTGGTTTTTTGTTGGTTGCAATTACTTACTATCACATCCGTTTGTTTTGTCGGAAGATTGTAACATCATGTTCTTTGGATGTTGTAACATTTTTTCACGTTGGGTTCTTTTTATTAGTCTCTGGTTGGTAATTAATTGTCTCATTGGCAATCATCTTATGATGTACTCGTGTAATTCATTTCAATCAAACTTAATTCGTTTCATATACATGTTTGTGATGACCTGAAACATTAGTCATGATGCAAAAAACGCATTACTGGGAAATATTGATTCACAGCGAAGTTTGAAAATCTAACATTATGTTATTTGATCAGCATCATTTCATTCTAAGGAGTTTTTTTAAATATTATAATATAAACAAGTAAAACTGTGAGCTACTGCTCACTGATGATACCCCCGCCGAAATATTTCGGTAAACAGGAAGTTGTTGAGTGATGAATCTGAAAACACATAACACGGTGTAACTTACTTATATAAACCCTGAAACTAAATTTCAGAAATCCTTGTTCAGTAGTTCCTGAGAAAAATGTGACGAAAATTTTCAACTTGGCTATCATGTGTAAAATAATACAAGTGTTCGGTAAACAGGAAGTTGTTGAGTGATGAATCTGAAAACGCATCACACGGTGTAACTTGCTTATATAAACCCTGAAACCAAATTTCAGAAATCCTTGTCAAGTAGTTCCTGAGAAAAATGTAACGAAAATTTTCAACTTGGCTATCATGTGTAACATAAAACAAGTGTTCAGTAAACAGGAATTTGTTGAGTGATGAATCTGAAAACGCATCACACGGTGTAGCTTACTTATATAAACCCTGAAACCAAATTTCAGAAATCCTTGTCAAGTAGTTACTGAGAAAATGCGACGAAAATATTCATGGGACAGACGGACTGACGGATGGATGGATGGATGGATGGATGGACTGACGGAAGGACAGACAGAGGTAAAACAGTATTCCCCCACTTTTTTAAAGCGGGGGTATAATAAATTCGACCATCTACATTTTCAAATAAAGGAATAAAATAGTATACATGGTTGTATTATAAAAAAGATGACACACAAATAACAATGAGCCGTTTCGTAAGTAGCATAAAATTATATTACAGTTACAAACAACTTGTGTGCAAAGCACTCATTGCGTGCGTCTCCGAACCGTCTTTTTCATTCTTTTACAATTTTCTTATAGAGATCCCTTCCTATGTTGGAGAGAGAAACAAATACGTCATGGATTTTGATCTAGATGGTGATTATGACGAAGATTGTTCCATGAGAATATATGGTGAATAATTATAAGAGATTCAATTGGAACAAATTAAGAACAACTAAATAGTTACCAATCAAAAGTCATAAGTCAAAGAACGAGAAAAAAAATCATGGCATAAAGAACAGAGAAGAGGAGACAAACAAAATTCATTAAAAACTACCATACAGACAACACGAAATCGAAAAAAAACTAGATTGAATTAACTCAGTTAACTATCAGATTCTTCTCAAAATGGTGAATAATCATTGCCCCAAAAGATCAGTAACTGTCCCTGCATTGAATAAAAAAAAAATAGTTATGGCAAATCAAAAATCAATTTACTTGTCAAAATGTGTGGTTAACAGTAATGTTATACATTTGGGGGGAATAAGGATAACCAATCAATCAATCAATCAACCAATCAATCAATCAACTACATGTAGCTAAATATGAAAAATGAACACGATAAACGCAGATCTCTCAAATTGTCAGAACCTTTTGACAGTTTTGAACATATGATATAAAAAAAAACTTTGTTGATCTTTATCAAAGACAGTGTATATGTATCTATCATTTTGGGTAAACGATCAGCAATTTAACGACACAATATTCTTCATGTTGAATTGTATATTGTTTCCTCGTGTGACTTTGTTATTAGTTTATTGTCTCTTTTGCATTAACCACACACCTATCAAACTATAATCTAAACAAGGGGCTCTTAAAAGCATGTGTCACTCTTCTGGTTCTTTGTGAATATTCAACAATGGCCACTCTTCAACATTATAAATTAGCATTTTATTCATGAACAATTTAAGGACAATAACTAATTTTGAAAATCTTGTATTGTTGAATATTTTTTAAGGAAAATTAGCAAAAAATCGTCATTTGAGGGAAATAAGTTTTTAAAGAGTCACCTAGTATACATTTTGGTGAAAATAAAAAGTAGGTAGATCTTGACATTCTGATTATAAGAAAGTTAATGCATTTTACGTTATCTCTGATTTAGAGACAATGCGGCCATGTTTGTTGACAAACCGGTATGAAAAACTCTAACTTTATACTAGATACCATAACACTCATTTAGGCCTAATGTGGTTGAAATTGGTTCTGTATCATCAGAGTGTATGATCTTTGAAAAACCTTTACGACGCGAAGTGATAACAAAAGCACTCATGGCTTTTCAGGCCATGTGAGCTAAAGAGAAGGGACCAAATTAAGTTGTTCAAGGGATTACTCCACCACAGAACACTAGATCATACATACGTATACACCGAAAGAAGACCGCTTTGACATTTGTTTGAAAGTCCCCATTAGTAATTTAGTGAACTGGTTAGTAATGACTGTGTAATCACCAAATATCAAAATATACGAAATAACAGCGGATGAACTGCACAAGAGAATTTTTTAATTAGCTATACCTATAGGGTTGATGTTTACGATACAACCATCTTATAAACATTTTGGGAAATCTTTTAGATCACACATCAAAGAAAGAGCATGACAATTGTTTTTTTTTTTATATAAGCGTTATTTATAAATCAGATTTTTTAATTAGATTAAAACGCTTTTATTTATTGTTGCAGATTGTGGAGTTCCTGATTTTGATAATGCATATATACACATTCCATACCGATGGATAACCGATGACAAATATGGAAACGTACATACTGTAGTATGTTCTGAAAACTTTACACATTCAGGAAGTTTTGTCACTCGATGTCTGCCGACAGGAAATTGGTCAAAGGAATTCCAGTGTTTACCAAGTATATCTGTTGATTATTATGTATTTTCATAATATTTTTGTCAGATAAAAATATTATCACTAGTCACCCTGCAATGGTTACAATAGATAAACATTAATCAGATTGAATATGCCAAAGATAATATGTATTTCAATAACTTACAAAGTTAAAACAAAGTCATTTGAATATTTAGTGTTCATAATGTTCAGTTACTTAAAATGATATGTAATTTCATATACAAATATCGTTTTTAACATTATCACACACACACATATATATATATATATATTTTCGTTTGGGCTTGTATTATATTTGCCTTCGGGTTTATATAATCCGTTCATCCTTTTTCGACTCTTCAAAATTCAAGAGTCAATCCTAATTGAGGTAAATTATATGGCCTTCCAAATACCTTTTCGATTCCTAACATCACTGAAGAGACATTAATTGTCGAAATCCGGATATGATGTACCAACAATTTTTGCACCTCATGTTTGCGGTATACAATCTTTTCCGCAAGTTTATTATTTTCTGTTTGGTATTAAATTAATAATTAAGACCCATTTTGTTACATCTGGTGATCCATTTATTTGACAATCGCCATGGCAGTCAGCAGGGTTTAAGAAACATCCGTTGTTCGACCTGCTAGTCCAATGCGTTTTGTTAAAATATATTTTTTCACATTTTTGGTCTTTTGGAAAATGTTGTTGTGATGTATTTAGACCCCTCTACCAGGAAATTTGTTTTGCATGCACACGTAAAAAAATTGCGGTTTTTATCCATCGCAATCCTAGGTTTGAACGTTTCTTTCAGTTTAGACTTGTTTATATATTTTTTCGTTTGGGCTTGTATTATATTTGCCTTCGGGTTTATATAATCCGTTCATCCTATTTCGACTCTTCAAAATTCAAGAGTCAATCCTAAATTGAGGTAAATTATATAGCCTTCCAAATACCCTTTCGATTCCTAACATCGCTGAAGAGACATTAATTGTCGAAATCCGGATATGGTGTACCAATTTTTGCACCTCATGTTTGCGGTATACCATCTTTTCCGCTAGTTTATTGTTTTCTGTTTTGTATTACATTAATAATTAAGATCGATTTTGTTACATCTGGTGATCCGTTTATTTGGCAATCACCATGGCAGGCAGCAGGGTTTAAGAAACATCCATTGTTCGACCATCTAGTCAAATGCGTTTTGTTAAATTATACTTTTTCACTTTTTTGGTCTTTTGGAAAATTTTGTCTATGCTGTATTTAGACCCTTCTACCAAGAAATTTGTTTTGCATGCACACGTATAAAAATTGCGGTTTTTATCCAACGCAATCATAGGTTTGAACGTTGTTTTCAATTTAGACTTGTTTATATTTTTTCGTTTGGGCTTGTATTATATTTGCCTTCGGGTTTATATAATCCGTTCATCCTATTTCGACTCTTCAAAATCCAAGAGTCAATCCTAAATTGAGGTAAATTATATGACCTTCCAAATACCCTTTCGATTCATAACATCACTGAATAGACATTAATTGTCGAAATCCGGATATGGTGTACCAATTTTTGCGCCTCATGTTTGCGGTATACCGTCTTTTCCGCAAGTTTATTGTTTTCTGTTTGGTATTACATTAATAATTAAGATCCATTTTGTTACATATGGTGATCCGTTTATTTGGCAATAACAATAATTACATCAATTGATTTGTACTTGAAAGACAAAACACACTTGCTTTGCTTCCAACAACATTTTTTCTGTAGGGTAAGATTTACCTTCTGATCGGTTTTGTGACGACTACTAAACATTTGATATATTTGGTAAAATAATAAAACAATGTGGGGAACTCAAAAAGCACATACCCACGGTTTATTCTTAATTTTATACCTCTTTTTATGTCGTACACAAGAACAAAGACGCAAAGGTGTTTTTTTTTCAAAAACAGACTGTCTAAATAATCATGGCAGTCAAATGCGTTTTGTTAAAATATACTTTTTCACTCTTTTGGTCTTTTGGAAAATGTTGTTTGTGCTGCATTTAGACCCTTCTACAACGAAATTTGTTTTACATGCACACGTATAAAAATTGCGGTTTTTATCCAACGCAATCATAGGTTTGAAAGTTGTTTTCAATTTAGACTTGTTTATATTTATTTCGTTTGAGCTTGTATTATATTTTCCCTCCGGTTTATATAATCCGTTCATCCTATTTCGACTCTTTAAAATTAAAGAGTCTATCCTAAATTTAGGTAAATTATATGGCCTTCCAAGTACTTTTGCGATCCCTAACATCACTGAAGAGACATTAATTGTCGAAATATGGATATGGTGTAAAAAAAATTTAGCACCTCATGTTTGTGGTTTACCATCTTTGCCGCAAGTTTATTGTTTTCTGTTTGTTATTTAATTAATATAAGATCCATTTTGTTACATCGTGTGATCAATTTATTTGGCAATCGCCAATGACAGTTAGCAGGGTTTAAGAACATCAGTTGTTCGACCTGTTAGTCAAATGCGTTTTGTTAAAATATACTTTTTCACTCTTTTGGTCTTTTGGAAAATGTTGTTTGTGCTGTATTTAGACCCTTCTACAACGAAATTTGTTTTACATGCACATGTATAAAATTGCGGTTTTTATCCAACGCAATCATAGGTTTGAACGTTGTTTTCAATTTAGACTTGTTTATATATATATATATATATATATATTAGACTTTTAAAAAATTGGTTGTATATACTGATGGATTAGAATGGCTATCTTACTTGCTGTTGTCACGGGGAGAGTGTTAAAATGACAATTTTAATAAGTTTCATGGTTAATCAATTATATATATATATAGAAGTCTATAAAAAGGACCAACCAGCAAATTTACTATGTACCGGATCGTCTAGAATAGACGATACTGCACAGATAAGGAAAGAAATATATAAGTCTAAAGATTTGCACAACGGTACTAATATAAGATGGTAATATACGAAGATGATATCATAAAATCGTGTTGACAAATATTTCGGCTTAACAAATAGCCTTCGTCAGTGTCAATAAATTTAACAATGTTTTTTTCAAATATAACTATTGAAACTAGTATAAGTCACACTTGTATTGTGTACTATATAATATATAAATAACTTGCAATTTTTAAAAATAGGCTTTTAACTAGCTGCCAGTAACTACGAGTACTCTCAAATCGTACTTTCTTGTTAATTTTTGATACTATTTGTAATGCTTTTTTGTTATTTAATGTTTACTTACCAGCTTTGATAAGTGTTTGGTATTACTATACATTTTCACTTCTTCGAACTATGAACATCAAAATTATTTATTTTGTAAAAATATTTCCTTTCTCCTTTTAAACTGTATACCTAACAACAAAATTATTTTCATTTACCTGTGTATAATATTATTGTAAATGGCGGATTTTTGTTGAAGGTTATAGTTGTTTTTCTGAAATTTTTTAACATTTCACAGCGGTATAAAACTGTTACTTTAATTATTCATCCCTTATTTTATTGATTTTGTATTTAAATTGAATCATAGATCAAATTTATTCGTTCAGTGTATGTTCACTTGTGTTAATATGTCTTTTGATTGAGTTAAGCCATTTCAATTGATATTTTATAGTGTGTCTTTCTAAGTTGTGATGTTACACTATTGTTTCAGATAAGGGTGAAGGTTTGGTACCATTAAAACGTTAAAACCCGCTGCAATTGTTTGCACCTGTCCTAAGTCAGGAATCTGATGTTCAGTAGTTGTCGTTTGTTGATGAGGTTCATAAGTGTTTCTCGTTTCTCGTTTTTATATAGATTAGACCGTTGGTTTTCCCGTTTGAATTGTTTTACACTAATAATTTTTGGGGCCCTTTTTAGCTTGCTGTGCGGTGGAAGCCAAGGCTCCGTGTTGAAGACCGTACTTTGACCTATAATGGTTTACTTTTATAAATTGTGATTTGGATGGAGAGTTGTCTCATTTGCACTCATAACACATCTTCTTATATCTATTTTTTCAAGTGTTTAAACTTTTGACATTAAAATTGTCATTTAAAATGTTTTGCCCTTTGAGCACGATATAAAACTATAATGTCTGGTTACCATTTGTAGACTGCAAAGAACCACCACAGTTGCTGAATACGGGATCGATACATGATAATGATAGGAAGTATTCAACATGGTCAACGTATAATTATGACTGTGTTACGGGTTCTGCTATGAAAGGCAATGGTACGATTGTCTGTCAGGATAACGGCGAATGGAGTGATTCTCTGTTTGAATGCAGTGAGTAAACTCTTAAAATTCGTTATTGATGAACCAACACAGATCCCTAATATTATTTTTAGGGATAAGTGTGAAACTTGTTAGTTGTTTTTTTTTTTTTTTCACGCGCGTTCTTTAATTAGAATGCGCAATTGGTGACGGTATTAACAGTATGTCAAGAAGAAAGTGGTATATCTGTTTATGACCGAACGTCGAAGGCTACCAGTTGTATCTCCTTAAACCCTGTATGGACATTCTTTAATGATAGCACTGTCGAATACAGATGATGCGTTAATAGTGACGAAGTAAAATGAAACAAAAGTCATTGAATGGTCCTTTAAATTCACGAGGTGGGAAAACTCAAACACAATTTGTTTTATGCATGATAACACATCACAGGCACTTGTCTCAGAAAAAAATTTCCTATATACCTTAATATAACACAAAAAAAATTTCCTATATACCTTAATATAACACAAGGTGTTATATTAAGGTATATAGGAAATTTTTTTCTGAGACAAGTGCCTGTGTAACACATACAAGAATCTGTCGCTTTGAGGAAAAATATAGAAAACATTACATTAGAAAAGTAAAAAATAAAAATAATTCGTGTTCTTCAATATACTTAAGATAAGAACGATGGCTGTGCAGAGTGAAAGTGCGACTTCAACCGTTCCTTCAAGAAAAGAAAGCAAAAACAATTTCAAATGAAACACAACCTTGTTAGAACAGGCAAAACATTTGAAAATGTTTTATTATATGCAAATTTTTCTTAATCAGTAATTATTAAATTTCAGTTTGCCCTCAACCACCAAGGATACTAAATACCCATTATACTACCTCTGATCAAGATGCCGAATATCGCCAGGGAGACGACTATCGGTATGAATGTATGATGGGATATTCCATGACCGGAAATAGCACAATCACATGTTTACGAAACGGTCAATGGTCAGAGCCTTCTTTCACTTGTTCAGGTAAAAATAACTTCGTTTAAGGAAAGAAACTTAAGAATTGTCTAAGGAATATAAAGCAAAGTATCCAAATTTTATTATTGGTCCCGAAAGAACCACATTTATACTTTCTATATGATGTATCCAGCGAAAAACGTATTACATATTTCTATATTTTTAAAGAGTGTACGAAATTCTTGTAAAGATATGCGACACTGAAAATGCAATCTTTACCTACCTCAACTGGAACATGGCTATACTAACTAAACCAACAATATTTTCAAGATGAATAACTACACAACTAGCGTACAACACTGATTGTAATTGGAGCAAGTGTGAACTATATTTGAAGCATTTTAAATCACCTCGAGTCTAGATAAAATGTATAGATATAGTCCAAGAGGACTATTTATACAACCAAGCGGTAAAACACATTTAGATATATATGCAAAGATAATTATCACAGTAATGAAATATAAATAATTACAACTATGTTTTTTTTATATTCAAGCTTCTCCCTTTTTTGCTATGATTCTGGGGCATTTTGTTGTATCTTAAGGGATTGATTGATTTGTAATTTTATAAACAAGATTTACGTAAAACAGATGTTACATTTTAAAAGTACTTTCGTTAAGATTGTAAATGTCCATGCAAGTCGCCTGATTTGACAGAGGAAGATATTCAAGAAATGAAGGACAAAATACGAAGAGAGAACCTTATAGACAAAAAGAGCGTCTCGAAATATAGGCGAAAGATAACAAGTGCCCCCGACAATAGATTCTCGGCAAAAGCAATTGGATACGTTGGAGTGGCTTGTTTGACAACGACCGGATTGGTGGTAGTCCTCATTGATGCTGTAAGCCTTGTGAATACTGTGAGCACAGTGTTTCAGAACATCAAAGGATTGTTTATATGACATTTGTAAACTCTTATCTTTTACATTTTTGCTTGGTGACACCAACATGGTTACTTCATTTAGGTCGGCATTGATGCAGTATTGTACAAGTTGTAAATAATTTGATTAGAAGAACTAGAAGTGTTCACAGTTAATGGTTATTTGTTATAGTAAATATATATTGTTCTGTATATTACCTTTAATGTTGTAATGAACCCCCTACATAGGCAAATTGTGTTCACGTAAATTTCGTGAAATTCACGTGAATTTCATGTGAAATTTTTCACGTGAGATTCACCTCAAACGAGCTTATACATGAAACTCACGTGAAATTTTTCACGTGAATCTGATGTGAAATTCACGTGAATTGAGATTTCACGTGAAATTCACGTGAATTGAGCCTTCACGTGAAATTCACGCGAACTTTTGACGTGAAATTAACGTGAATCGAGCTTCTTTTTTTAAAAATGAAATTAAAGTGAATTCAGCCTCAATCACACAAATTTCACAGGATTTGATCTTATTTAACATTCTTCTTGGTCTTGACCATGTGTTCATACTTCCATTCTATTTCTACTTTCTTTGTATCCAAATGTTTTTGGTCTTAAACGAAGAAAGCAAGAAAATCATCACAGGTTATAAATAATATCCAGGGCACCTTAGTTCACTCCTAGAACTATTTTGGTTGTGTTCGAGTCTCAAACCTTATCTGTAAATGATTTATGGACTGTGGTCATTTATAGGAGATGTTTGCACTGATGTATATTTCATTTTAGTTGATTTTTATTATGTATGTATATATAAGTCATATTGTGTGGTTATCAGTTTTGACACAAACCAATCACATTATGGAAAAGTACTTGCACAAGATGCCAATTCTTTTTAAGAAGGTTTTGAAGAAGAAAAAACAGTTCACCTCGCAACATATGCATATACCTGTTTAAAGCCAGAAACCGTTTCAGTGGTTGTCTTAAATTTCATCTTAACTTAAAAAAAAAAATCAAAGAATTTGATGTTGATGGCTATTCTCGATTCATATTGTAATTGTTTATAGCCTCTGGTCAATTAATTAGATCATTTTTTTTTGCTTTTTTGTTTTGTTTTCTTTTCTTTTTAAACATCTTAAAAACTTAGGTTATAACTATCTAAAGTATTTCATTGTTGATTTGCATTTAAAAGAATCAAAACAAAACAAACATTACAAACATGGTTCTGGCATGAAAATACGGATATTGTTATGTTGAAATATTCTGTTATAAAATTTTAGAAATTATTCAAATTAAGGAATATATCTCCGTCATGCAAAACTCTAATTCCTTGTTCTGAATTTGGCTATACTTTTAGTCCTTTTTTATTTGATTTGCTCATCAACATTTGTATATATGTTTTGGTTTTCAAATATTTCAAATATTTCGGCCTCGAGCATCACTGAAAAGACATTATTTGTCGAAAAAATTTATATCTTTAAGACACCTGTCTTTTGTTGAGGACTGTATGTTAGCACCTAAATGCCTTCAGGTGTTTTTGTTGTAGTATTGCTGTCTGATTGATGTATACCTCATATCTCATTGTACTAATAAACTAAAATAGAAAGTTCTGTGAAATATAGCTGATATACAAATGTACCATATTGAAAGTCTCTCTGTAATTCACAACCATTTACTTTTTATTTCATATATGTAAAAATAGTTTTCTTTTCTCATTTTAACCCTGATCTTAAGGTTAATGCATAATGTTGATCTCAAAGTTTGGCTGCACAATAAGATAAAAAATTTTGTTATTTCATTTTTTTTATTAAAATTTATTTTTAAACATTTTCATTTTTTTACTGTAACATGTATGTTGACACAATAATTTGAATTTGAATTGTATTATAATTCTGAAATAACTTGAGGTTGAAAAAATATACACAATAGTTAATTCCAGTTGGTTTACATTTCTTGAATACACCACTACTTTGACTCTGTTAATAATGTTTAACCCTTCCCCTTTCACACCGGTACAGCTTACCGGTGAAGCAAATTTTAAGATATTTTTTGGGCATGTAGTCTTGTTCCATCGTCATTTGCTGACGTACAGATATGGTTAAGGGCTTAAATTAATCCTCCGAATGCCAGCAATATGATTGAATGTGCATCAAACTTCTATCATTATCAGTTTATAGTCAATTTGCCTCTTACTGACATGTATTTTTTCTGTGAAAAACATTTTTTTTCTTTGAATTTTAAAGAATATTTTCAAAAAGAAGTGCATAGAAAACTGTCCTCTTGGGGGGAATTATGACTTTTTTCAGTAACTGTGGAGTGAGTTTTTGAATTTGGTATTAAAATAATAGTTCTGACTTGTACACTAGTTAAAAATGTAATTTTTAGTGTACCAGTGCAGTCACAAACTTGAAATGCACTAAAAATCCGTAGTCATTTCTTAAAGATTTTATCGTAAAAGAGACAAAAACCACTGAAATGTCCTGAAATTTTTTAGCAAAGTTGAAATAGATGTAACAAAACATGGTTTCGTAAGTGTTTGGGTATGATAAAGTTGAAAACACTTTTGTTTAAATGAAGGAAAATGTATATTAAATGTAACTTAAATGTAACTTAACTTAACTTTACTTTCAATTTCAAAAAGAAACACCAACGAAATACTTATGTTTGTTTTTAAAAGAATTTGTGTGCCAAATTGCCCCCCTTTTTCCCCATTTGCTTCATCGGGTTCGGTCCAGGGTGCGCCACATCAAGTTATCATTAGTAATTAAATGAATTTTCCCTTAGAAAAACAAAATTTAGGTTACTGCTTGACTGAAAACGATTTAGACAAAAAACTAGTGTCCTAGTTTGAAATTGGACGAAACGAGCGTCTGAAATCAGTTATTTTGAATGTTACGGACATCGAGATTTCAAGGCATATAGCACGTATTTCCTCCTTTAATACCAATATGATAACTTGTATGTCTTTAACAGACTCGGGGGATTGTGTTTCCACCAAAACCTCACCCTATTAGCGCAACAATATGTCTCTACACGACTTTTGTCCCAAGGATTTCGTATTTTTCCACATTTTCTCCAAAAGTCACGTGACTTTTCGAAACATCCCACGTGACCAAAAAAGTACGAATTATCTTTAAATGTAATTTTCTGAAATATTTGACCAATTATCTTTCATATGAGCCCAACATGGCATGTGCATGATCATTGGTGCGAATGCAGTATTCAATTAAACTTTGATAGTGTCTTTTCGATAAGTAAAGGTCTAAAATGCCCGAAAGGGAAAGGGTTAAGGTGGCTGGGTGGTATAAATATGTAATATAGGATTTTGCAAATTTTTTTTATAAATGAACCCTATCATGTGCTTAGTGGAAAAGTAAAATAAAAAAATTGGTTCACCGTCTAGTTAAGAATTTTTGAAGGGTTAAAGTTTATTGGTTTTCGTTCAAGATTACTATAGAAATGATAGGGAAATGAATGCAAAGCTAGTTTTATTGAAGAATCTCTCATGAAACCTAATATAAGATTTTTTTATTTTTGTGTTTTTTTTGTTGCTTCAATACTCTTTTTAATTAATCAAAAATAAAATCAACAAGTCACCGTCTAGTTAAGACAAAAAATTAACATCATTAAAAATAATGGGATTTTTTCAAAAAGGGAGATAACTCTGTCTTTGACACATTTTTCTAATTTGGGACCATATATAAACAGACCTGGTTATAAAAACTTGTTATACCTTCTATACATGTAAGACCATATAAAATATATATAACATTTCCAAACAAGTGCAGTTGATTTGCATATTGGTTGCCATGGCAACCAGCCGTCAAAACTCATTTTTGGGATTTTTTAAAATTTTCAGTTCAAATTCAAGACCATACAATTTGAAAATGAGCAGGCAGTATCTATTATAATAGGGGTGTGTTTGTTTTTAAAACCTGCATATTTATATGAACTGTGGAATCCCTGGGGCAAATAGTACTTAGTTTGTCTGTCCATTCTCTTGCTTAATACCACTGGTTTCAGTTGATAATTTGAGTATCTCTTGGTTGATTGTAATAAAACTTGGAGACTCTGCCTTTTTTATGAAACTTAGACTCACTCAGACACCTGACTTACACTGATTTTTCAGTTTACAAGACAATCCCTCATCTGCAATAAATATCCCACCCCAGGGATCTCCACCATTAGTATTCCAATTTTGATGAAACTTTGCAAGAAGGTATTTTTATTATTTTTTTTGGTGTTTTGTACATAAATCAGGCTGTTTTGACATGTTTGAATTGCTTACATTTGTCATTTGGTTTTATAGCTTGCTAAACGGTATGGAGTTGGCTCATTGTTGAAGGCCATATGGGGACATACAGTTCTTAACTTCTATCCCTATTGGTCTCTGGTGGCAAGTTTTCTCAGTGGCAATCATGCCCCGTATATCCCTTCTTTTTATATATATTTGAAATTTTATACACAATGCTGACAAATATAACACACAGGACAACTTCTATGTTTGTTGTATAATGGAATTATTAGAGGATCCATTTATATCTAAGTTTGACATAGACAAATTCTTCTTTCATTTCCTAGTACTTGTTTATGTATAAAAATTAATAAATGAGATAGTTGAACCTGATACACCCGCCATTTAATCCTTTTTTCATATCTGTTAATTTATCCATTTTATGCTTTTGAAATAACATAACATAAAAAATTTCAGGTTAAATAGTGTGTTATTAGATTTGTATTAAATAGAAAATGTGTCTATAAGACACAGGATGTCCTGCCATTAAATGTAGGTCACAGTAATCAAATTATTGATGACCTGAGTGGTACCATAAAAGAATACTGTAGTGGTGATATATCACAATAGGTTTCTGTGAAATGAACCTAAACACAAGACTTAGCCAAAGACACAAAAGCAATAAATGTAGGTCATAGTGACTCAAGTAATGTATTGTACTACTAGTATACAAGATGTCTGTGGAGAAAAAATATCATTGATATATTACCATTAGTTTCTGAGAAATGGAGCTAAATGCAAAACTTAACTGGAAAGGGATGTACATACTTATGGACTGACAAGGGTATACTAGTATCTATATAATCTATCCACATTTGTGGCAGGGCATAATAAAATCCAATCTTGGCAACTTTTTCAAATAAATATAAATAACAACATGCAGTATTGTGACAAAAGTACTCATTTATGATCATATTTCAGTTCCCATAAATTACTTATTCAGATTCAATAAATTCCAAAAAAAAATTAACTAATTTAAAAGTGTTGCAAGGCATGGTTTGATTAGTAGCAGGCCAACTTTACAGGTTTATTTTATTCATATAACCTTATGACTTTCTTTTCACAGTGTGCACATTTTTTTTAAATCCTGTTCTGTATAATCAGGTTATGCAAATACCTGTCCCCCCACAAAAATTTTAAGTGCACACATGTTTTTATGCTAAAACCATGTTTTTGAGATTTATAGAGTTCTCAACAGTAAATTATTTTGATAAATGTACCTTTTTCATTTCATATACTACCTTTATTTTCTTTGATAGAACATTAAGTTCACCAAATACAATGAACATGTGTATGACAATTGGGACTAAAATTACATGCAAGTTTTCCACTAAAAAGTAAAAATTGAAAAATATATTGCATCAGCATACATTGTACTTCTTAACATATGCAAAAAGAATTTATTTCCTATAGCTTCTGTATTAATTTTTATGTGTAAATATGCGTTATTGCCTAAATTGACCAAATAACTTTTTTCAATCATGATGATGATGGGAGTTTTTAACGACCTTGACTGGCTATACAGCCCTTGCACAGTCGTTTTTCTTTAATTTAATTATACATGGCCAAGAACATTTTATACTCATGTGGAAGAATTAAAAAACCTTAAAAATTTTAAATTGGTAGAAAAATACATTTTATGTCATGCATGTAAAACCACTTTCTTTTGATAATCTTTTATTTTTCAGGCACAGGCACATATTAATTTAAATTTTGAATAATTGTAATAAATCTTGAATCCTTGATACATTGAATGATTCTTCAATTGCTTTAAATACATGCTACATAATATATTAGGGCATTGAAAAGCACATTTTGCAATATTAAATTTTTAAACCACAAAATTGATATGTGTACATGTAGTTAAAATTGTTAAATTATTAAATGTAAAAATTAATTGCCTAAGCTAAATGATTAAAATGGATATATCAGTATTGTCTTTAATAAAGATTGTATTTTTACTTTGTCAACTCTTTTATAATTCCCTAATCTAAGGTCTAAGGTCATGCAAAGTCTATAAAAAATGTCTATTCAGTTTGAAAATTAAATTATTTCATTATTTCACAGAGGTGGATTTAGGGGAGGTACATATATGGTTAATTCATAGCCTTTTTACATGTCCCACTTCAAACGGTGCCTAGTTTGGGAAGCCTTTTGCCCCTTTTTCGAAATCCTGGATACACATTTGTAACATTTTGTTAACTGCATTTCTTTTAGGCAATACCCGGTAAATGAAAATATAAAAAAAAAAACGCACTAGACTTGCACTTTCTCAATAAGATTTTACAGGCCTTTTATAGCTGACTATGTGGCATGGGCTTTGCTCATTGTTGAGCACGTTGTGGTACAGTGACCTATTGTTGTTACTTTCTGTGTCATTTGCTCTTTTGTTTTATTGGATATCATACCACATCTTTTTTTTTAATATAATGTTCTACTTTTAGGCAAAAATATATATTGAAATCATAGAATATCTACTAGCTCTAACTCAAAATATGGACGTTCACTTCCCATATGTTAAAATGTACAATAAATGTACATTCATTTGTATGTAATAAAGAAATTATAAAAGTATCAAATCAATGAAATAACACGAATAACCTTTTACATGTTGCCATTGTGATAATAATTATAAGAACTATTACATGTACCCCCCTTTTTCAATTCCAACTAATTTATAAGCATAGCCTGATTTGAATTAATCTAACTTTTAATTCTGTCCATATAAGTGTACTGTTCTAGCAAGACATATACTGGTATAACTTTATTAATTAAAACATTTGACATAAAATTTTGCAAAGAGAACAAAATTTTAATACAACAGTAAATTGTTTAAAATATATAGTTTAATATGCACCTCACCATATCCATGTTATTATTAAATAATCAACACAGTTTGATATGTGCCAAGTTTTACATGAATAATCTACAGGGTGGACCCAGAATTTTTGAAAAAGAGGGTGGTGGAGTTACTCCCCAATATTTAAATATACAACATATATACAGCTGAGAAAAACTGTTAGTTTTTTGGGGGATTGGAAATCAAAGTTTTCCCCGTGAAACATTGCACAACCAAAAAATGTACATAAAATGTTTAAAGAGTTCATATTTGTTTTGAATTTTTTATCAATTTCTTTAAAAATTCCAGCCAGATAACCTAGTAGAAGCATGCACAGTACAATCAGGAATTAGTGAGAAACACATTTAGGGGGAAACAAGTATGTAACAACACGAATCAGAGCAAAACGACTCATATATATGAACAAGCATTCTGCGAGTATTGCATGGCAATACATAGTCCCCTACCGGTTAAAAATTCATTGTATTGCCTATTGGAACAAAATTCTTATATGATCTACAACTTGTCATGGAGTAAACTGTATAACAAATATCAAGTCAATATAACCAAGCATGACGAAAAAAAAATGTTGAAAACTGATTATTTAAGCGAATTTTCTAAGTCAAAGGACCATAACTCAAAAATCATCAGACCGGGACAAAATTCAATCTTGATATGTTTCTTGTCATGATAAAACTATGTTCCAATTTTCAAATCAATATATTTCAACCATGACGAAAAAAAGTGCAGAAAACTGATTATTTGAGCGAAATTTTCGAAGTCAAAGGACCATAACTCTTGCAAAAAAACACCAGACTGGAAAATAATTCAAACTTGATCTGTAACTTGTCATGATAAAACAATACACCAAATATCAAATCAATATCTTCAAGCATGAAGAAAATAAACTAAGCCCACAGAGGTCCAACCCTGAACAGTTGGGGCAAAAATGGACAATATTCAAGCTTGATACAGGTCTGAATTTGGATTGTAATTAAATATTTGAAATATTATAGGTTTCTGAATAAATGCAGTCAAAGAACTTGAAATTGGTTATATGAATTGAATTTATATTCAATTAAAGATTTCTTGCTGTTGTGCAATACACTGTGCTGTTGCGCAATACTTAGTAAATCTGTTGTCAGACTATAAACAAATAAAGTTCAATTAATTCTGAATGTCAAATTAGAAATTTATGAAAATGTAAAGGGAGCTTACATCAATAGATATAAACAATTCATCAAAGTTTCATGAGAACTGCTGAAAGAATTTTAGATTTTTTGTCCGAAAACTGGAAAATCCCCCTTTTTTTATGAATAACACCCTGTAACTCAGAAACGTAAAATCTAAATATATAAAAATCTAAAGGGAGCTCATGTCAATAGATATAAACAATTCACCACAATTTCTTGCAAGTTGGTGAAAGCATTCTTGAGTTATTGTCCGAAAACTGGAAAATCCCCCTTTTTTAATGAATAAAACCCCATAACTCGGAAGCGTAAAATCTAAAATTTATAAAAAACGGAAGGGAGCTCACGTCAATAGATATAAAAAATTCACCAAAGTTTTATGCAAATTGGTTAAAGCGTTTTTGAGTTAATGTCCGACATGTTGACGACGGACGGACAGACGGACAACGGTATACCATAATACGTCCCGTAAACAGGCGTATAAAGTGTGGAAAACTGATTTGCCAAACTGACAGATGGACAGACAGACGGACAGAGTGCAAACCTAAAGTCCCCTTCGACTTCGTCGGTAGGGGACTAATAATCTGAACTACATGTGCAAATTCTGTTTGCAAAAGAAAGAAACTCCTGCCTTTTTTTCCGAAAAATCAAATGGTCATTAGTATTAATTTACTTATGGTGTCTGATGTAGACAACATTCTGTATGTATGTGCCTGTCCCAAGTCCATGAAGTCAGGAGCCTGTAATTCAGTGGTTGTCATTTGTTGATGTGTCACATATTTGTTTTTAGTTCATTTCTGGTACATAAATTAGGCCGTTAGTTTTCTCATTTGAATTGTTTAAATTTGTCATTGCAGGGCCTTTTATAGCTGACTATGTGGTATGGGCTCATTGTTGAAGGTCATACGGTGACCTATAGTTGTTAATTTCTGTGTCATTTGGTCTCTTGTGGAGAGTTGTCTCATTGGCAATCATACAACATCTTCTTTTTTAAATACATCAGAACTGCCAAGCCGCAAATAAATTGTGATTTAGTCAACACACGAGGAGTCGAATTAAAAAAAAACTCACAACTAACATTGACCGTATATGAATTGTTTATGACTTACATTGTACTATCGTTCTTAGTTGTAAGTTTAATGTGAAAACGACTCCTGGACCCTAAGTGGTCTGTAAATAATGTGTCATAACATTTATCACAAGTACATTGTACAATGAGCATCACTCATTTTAGTGTGGGTATTGCTGTGTGTTTGCTTATTCCACATTGGGTAGAGGTATAGTGGAGGGTTAACATCTGACAAAACATGTTTCAGCTCGCTGAAATATTGTTTGCGCCTCACCCTGTCCCAAGTCAGGAAATTCTAGTCTTTTTTAGTCTTGTATGTATTTAATTTTTTGGTTCATTTATATGTTTTGCTGTTAAGTTTGACGTCCATTTTCCCTGGACAATACATTATTGTTTAGGGACTAGCTGGATTCCTGCCTCCGGGGGCTGGATTTTCTTGCTGTGTTGAAATTATACCCATCATAGATTCATACCCATGGTGGCTTTGGGTCGTTTTCTGCTATTTAGTCGTCGGATTGTTGTCCCCGTTTCCATTCTCAGTTTTATATAAATTATAATACACATTAATTTTGTCCCTGTTTTTTGTTGTTTTTTTTCATTTCCGTTAAAAAAAAAATAACTTTCAAATGATTTTATGGTCGTGAATCACTCTTGTGCTGGAATCATTCGCAGACGATGTAAATTATATGGCGAAGAATCTTCAATAAATGAAGGATCGCTAAAAACTTAAAGAAGAATTACTAGGATACATTATTCATTGTTTGTTAACAAAATATTACATACATTTTACGCATATTTCCGTATCCTTTTCTAATGTAAAACAAGTGTGAAACTGCTTCATAAGCTACTAAAATGAAGATCGTGTTCTAATATTTTCGATCTGCGTTTCAGTATTCATGAAAAGCAGCCCACGTGTTCGATTATTGTGATTTATCTTGTGTTTATCTTCTCTCGCCGGCAAGAACATGCCATTACCACAAAACAGAAGTGCATTTGCAACAATGAAAATAGCAATAATAAATTTTATAAAATTCTCGAATTACAGTTTTCAATTACAACATTCTTTTGTTATATATTTAAATAAAATAGATTATTTATAATAATCAAAATTAATTATCATTGACAATTACGACAATAGGTATGACTTGCGATATCGATGCGCAACTTCCTGCGCAGTTGGCGCGAAAATTTGAACCCGTGAGCCCCCTTAAGTCAATTAAGCCAATTAACCCTTTCCCTTTCACACCGGTACAGCTTACCGGTAAAGCAAATCTTAAGATATTTTTTGGGCATGTAGTCTTGTTCCATCGTCATTTGCTGACGTACAGATATGGTTAAGGGCTCAAATTAATCCTCAGAATACCAGCAATATGACTGAATGTGCATCAAACTTCTATCATTATCAGTTTATAGTCAATTTGCCTCTTACTGACATGTATTTTTTCTGTGAAAAACATTTTTTTTCTTTGAATTTTAAAGAATATTTTCAAAAAGAAGTGCATAGAAAACTGTCCTCTTGGGGGGAATTATGACTTTTTTCAATAACTGTGGAGTGAGTTTTTGAATTTGGTATTAAAATAATAGTTCTAACTTGTACACTAGTTAAAAATGTAATTTTTAGTGTACCAGTGCAGTCACAAACTTGAAATGCGCTAAAAATCCGTAGTCATTTCTTAAAGATTTTATCGTAAAAGAGACAAAAACCACTGAAATGTCCTGAAATTTTTTAGCAAAGTTGAAATAGATGTAACAAAACATGGTTTCGTAAGTGTTTGGGTATGATAAAATTGAAAACACTTTTGTTTAAATGAAGGAAAATGTATATTAAATGTAACTTAAATGTAACTTAACTTAACTTTACTTTACTTTCAATTTCAAAAAGAAACACCAACGAAATACTTATGTTTGTTTTTAAAAGAATTTGTGTGCCAAATTGCCCCCCTCCTTTTTTCCCCATTTGCTTCATCGGCCTTCGGTCCAGGGTGCGCCACATCAAGTTATCATTAGTAATTAAATGAATTTTCCCTTAGAAAAACAAAATTTAGGTTACTGCTTGACTGAAAACGATTTAGACAAAAAACTAGTGTCCTAGTTTGAAATTGGACGAAACGAGCGTCTGAAATCAGTTATTTTGAATGCTACGGACATCGAGATTTCAAGGCATATAGCACGTATTTCCTCTTTTAATACCAATATGATAACTTGTATGTCTTTAACAGACTTGGGGGATTGTGTTTCCACCAAAACCTTACCCTATTAGCGCAACAATATGTCTCTACACGACTTTTGTCCCAAGGATTTCGTATTTTTCCACATTTTCTCCAAAAGTCACGTGACTTTTCGAAACATCCCACGTGACCAAAAAAGTACGAATTATCTTTAAATGTAATTTTCTGAAATATTTGACCAATTATCTTTCATATGAGCCCAACATGGCATGTGCATGATCATTGGTGCGAATGCAGTATTCAATTAAACTTTGATAGTGTCTTTTCGATAAGTAAAGGTCTAAAATGCCTGAAAGGGAAAGGGTTAAGACTCCTCTTCTGCATATAATTGTTTTTTGTTCCCAAGGATTCCTTTATACATTTGCACTTATCCTCCTAAGATGTTGCTCCAATAATAAAATCCTGTAATGCATACTTAGCAATCAGACTCTTGGAATACTTCCTACAGTTCCTGTAATATAACAAAATCAGCAAGTTTGTTTCTGCAGTCAAGCAAAAAAGATTACATCAATTTAACATGTTTAATCTTCAATGATTTACCAAACTTATAAAAGGAGATAACTGTATTGTATTTTAAGCTTCAACATGATCAATTGGTGATTTGATTATTGATGGTGATTTAACATAACCAATGACCCATAAAAAAAATACTGTCAAGCAAGTACATGTAATACCAAGTCCAAGGTCAGAAAAACCAAGCCAGACAGGCATGTCAGAGTTCGCGAAAATGGTCGGTCCTGTCGGTCAAAATGAGGCTCGGACCAGTATTTTGAAAGCTAGTGCCGGTCCTGATGACCGATGTAAAAACAGCCGTTGTAGTGCCTTTTTATCGGTAATTAGTTGTACCGCAACTAATTTCAATACGCGTTTACATTGGTCATCAGATGTACCTACTGCTAATTTCCGGTACTGGTTTCCCATTTAAACAAACGGAAAGCTACGGAAACCAAAGCGCCGATCTACACATGGCCTGCTAAATTTGTTCATGTAGCCATCTCAGGCAAACAATCGGCGATTGAACCCTTCGATGGAGATAACAAATACTGAGAAAGTGATTCAGATGATGAAATGGATAGTGAAGATAACTTTAAATAAGAACAATCAGAAGAAAAGAACTGGTCATTCATTGTTTATTTGTCCGTGGCTGTGAAAAATAAAACTAATAATATTAAAGTTATTTTCGATAAAATATGTTATTATTTTTATTTCAGAATAAAATTGACAGATTTTTTAGGACTGGCTAAAATTTTGTAGGACTGACAAATAATCTTGCTTTGTCCGTCCCATGACCGACGGGTCAAAACAAGTTTTCGCGAACTCTGACATGTGCACCTTACAATCATTACTACACCAAATATAGCTGATCTCTTAATTAATTATAGCTTGTATATAGTAGACAACAAACAGACCAAACTATGAAACTTATTATTGAATAATGAACCATGAATATCAGGTCATGGTAAGATGAACCCTGCCCAGACAGACATGTACACTATACAATCAGTTGCAGACAAGACAAAAATGGCCTGATTCATGATACTAGTAATTGTTTAATCTTGGTCAAGCTATTTTGATAATTTTCCTCAAACTACAAGCATAACACACGGGAATATCAATATGTGAAATAAGAATTGAAATCTTAGGAAATACAGATAATAAAATTCTATTCTCATAAATTTACTTACATGGACTGAAAAGGGGTAAATAAATGCCTATTCCATACATGTATATAGCAGATTAACTTAACCACTGATCTGTTGATAGAATTTTTTTATTTTGTCAGTTTGTGTGGACTCCTTTTTAAATTTGCACAGGCATGACAGGATTCTGCATTTTTGTTATACCATTTTGACTACAAATACTGTAACAAATACATACCAGTTACATGTACTGTTGATCTAGGGTCTCCTCTACATGTATATCTACATGTAATCAATTCATTCATTTCATTGTATAACTTCACTTCCACTTACATCTTGGGAGCTACAAATGTGTAATTCTGAAAATTTAAATTCCATTAATTATTATAAACATATAAGCCCTGAACCCTGATTAATGTTTTCCAAATAAAAAAATAGCAATACAACTGAAAATTCATTTAGATATATGTCAAATTCACACAGGCAACTGTTGTAAAAAATATTTGCCAAGAGCAGTGAATCGGATAATTAGGTCAGACAGAAATTTTAGATTTTTTGGTTGACATAATAGAGAAAAAAATCAAATTTCTCTTTCGGTGAGACAAACCCTAGTCAGACTGGCACAGCCTGCAACAGAAAAAACAATTGATTTTTTTTATAACCAATAAGTGAACATCACTAGCAAAATGACTAGTACTAGTTTTCTAGATTGAACTGTTGCACATTTTGTCAGGATCATTAACTGCTGACTAAGCAGTATTGTTCTGTTCATTGTTGAAGGTCATAATAAAAGTGGCCTAAAAGTGCTTACATCCCCTTCATGTTGAACGTGGCTGATCATGATCGTTTTCTTATTGGCAATCCTACTACATCTCCTTATTTTTAAATTACTAAAAATTTTTAATCTGCAACAATTAAATTCTATTTATAGACAAAACTAGAGGCTGTAAAGAGCCTGTGTCGCTCACCTTGGTCTACATGGTCTATGTGCACAAAGGACATGGATGGATTCATGACAAAAATTGTGTTTTGGTGTTGGTGATGTGTTTGTAGATCTTACTTTACTGAACATTCTTGCTGCTTACAATTATCTCTATCTATAATGAACTGGGCCCAGAAGTGACAGTGAAAAAAAGCTAACGACGACGACGACAACGGGCGCCAAGTGATGAGAAAAACTCACTTGGCCCTTTGGGCCAGGTGAGCTAAAAAAGTGACAAATATATACTTTCATTGACTGTATAAGACTCCGTCAGAATTTGACATAACCATCCCCGGCCCTTTATCATAAAGACTTTTCAATCTGCCATCATCTGGGAAGTTCCGACACTAAAAGAATTTGATATGAGAAACTAACTGTTTTTGAAAAGATAAGTATCCATCTGAACATTGAATATAATGCAGGTAAATATAATCAACTAATAAGTCGGTAGTTTAACTTTAGTTTGAAGCACATTAACCTTATTTTGATGAAATAAAGTAAACAAACAGCTAATATTTTTAATAGATAATTTCTTCTTGTTCTAATTGTAAAAAAAATCGTTGGCTCAGTCAAGACCCCCTGCCTTGCTGAATAATAGAACTTAAAAGGCAAGCTAATTATAGACTGTATATAAATGATAAAATATCTTACAATTCAAGCAAAATCTTTTAACTTCACGTTACGTTATATAGATGAAATCCTCTCGCTAAAACATTCAAAGTTTGGTGACTTTGTTGAAAGCACCTATTCCATCGACCTAGGAATAAAGGAAACTACAGATAAAATTAAGACTGCTTCATATCTTGATTTAAATCTAAAATTTGACAGTGAGGGTCGGTTACCACAACGGCATCCCCGTCCTCTTTTTCTTTGATGAATTTTCACTGAAAAAACATTCGCTGTTGAAATGAGGGTTGTATTCTTCCCTCGTAAAACTTTGTAATATAAGTCTCTTTGAGAAAAGGTCTAGTTCTACAATTTATTTGTATAAATTTAAAGATTACTGTAAGTCCCTTTTTTATCTTAATTTACGTCATTTTAACAGCGTTTCTTATTTCTGGCACTATCAATAATGTCGAGAGAAGTTTCTTTAATCAGCTGGTCCATTTTCATTAGAATTTAGAATTTTATATCGTTTGGCTTTTGGAATTAAGAGAATTAAAGTGTTATTTGAAACACGCATCTTATTATATGTAAAAATTTAAACCATTTATGAATTTATAAAAATAACTATGTACTCTTTCCTGAAAATGACACCATCATATGAGACTTGTTATCGAATTAATACATATGTTGAGCAATACGACGGGTGCCACATGTGGAACAGGATCTGCTTACCCTTTCGGAGCACCTGAGATCACCCAGGATTTTTGGGGGGTTCGTGTTGCTCATTTTTTATTTTGTGTGTGTTGTGTTGTGTCTGTTGCTGTTTGTCTTTATTTAATGCATTAAGTAATTAAATCTTAGACGCATGAGCACATACATAGGTATTGTTTCCCTTTCATATTGGATGTTTAAACAACATAAACGGTACCTAATTTTTTGGCACCAGATGTACATTTCGACAAATAATGTCTTTTCAGTGATGCTCGAGGCCGAAATATTTGAAAACCAAAACATATATACAAATGTTGATGAGCAAATCAAATAAAAAAGGACTAAAAGTATAGCCAAACTCAAAACAAGGAATTAGAGTTTTGCATGACGGAGATATATTCCTTAATTTGAATAATTTCTAAAATTTTATAATAGAATATTTCAACATAACAATATCCGTATTTTCATGCCAGAACCATGTTTGTAATGTTTGTTTTGTTTTGATTCTTTTAAATGCAAATCAACAATGAAATACTTTAGATAGTTATAACCTAAGTTTTTAAGATGTTTAAAAAGAAAACAAAACAAAACAAAAAAAAAAAAAAAAAAAAAAAAAACTCCTTTCTTCCATGATTGAGGCAATGTTTTACAATGGCCAAATTTCGTTATTAACCATAAACAGTATTTTTTATACCAATTAATTGTTGCTTTGTTTCAATATAACTAAACAATTATTTCTTGACAGGTTTAAAGTAACCAAAACAAAATTAAAAATACATTTTACAATAATAGATCGTACTTTCACTTTGGTTAAAGGATGATGTAACAATAACCCATGAGCTACAAAAACAAGTTTTTAGGTCAAAATTGCAATTCACCTTCAATTAACCCAACACTCCAAAAAAGTTAGCGGTTGTTATATATGTTGGAAAAATTTGGTGTAATTCACTTTGGTGCAATAAAACATATATATATAAACTAGCGTTTAATTGAGTACATACTTATGGTTCATTTGTCGGTATATATATATATATATATATATATATATATATATATATATATATATATATATATATATATATATATATATATATATATATAGATATAGGAAGATGTGGTGTGAGTGCCAATGAGACAACTCTCCATCCAAATAACAATTTATAAAAGTAAACCATTATAGGTCAATGTACGGCCTTCAACACGGAGCCTTGGCTCACACCGAACAACAAGCTATAAAGGGCCCCAAAAGTACTAGTGTAAAACCATTCAAACGGTAAAACCAACGGTCTAGTATATATAAAAAACGAGAAACGAGAAACACGTATAAATTACATAAACAAACGACAACTACTGTACATCAGATTCCTGACTTAGGACAGGTGCAAACATTTGCAGCGGGATTAAACGTTTTAATGGTACCAAACCTTCTCCCTTTTTCTGAAACAATAGTATAACATCACAACATAGAAAAACACACGATAAAACATCAATTGGAAGGCTTAACTCAATCAAAAACGTAAATTAACACACTATGAAAGAATAAATTCGATCTGTGATACCTGAAAGTAAATACATAGTTAATAAAATATTAGGGACAAACATTCAAGGCCAAAAAGCAAACAAACAAGTCCAAATAAAGCCATGGCAAAACACTACCGCGAAATATTAAACCCTTAGAAAATAATCACTTTTGAAAAAACCGGTTTTCATAATAATATATATATATATATATATATATATATATATAAGTCTAAATTGAAAACAACGTTCAAACCTATGATTGCGTTGGATAAAAACCGCAATTTTTATACGTGTGCATGTAAAACAAATTTCTTGGTAGAGGGGTCTAAATGCAGCACAAACAACAATTTCCAAAAGACCAAAAAAGTGAAAAAGTCTGTTTTAACAAAACGCATTTGACAACGCAATCATAGGTTTGAACGTTGTTTTCAATTTAGACTTTTATATATTTTTTCGTTTGGGCTTGTATTATATTTTCCTTTGGGTTTATATGATCCGTTCATCCTATTTTGACTCTTTAAAATTCAAGAGTCTATCCTAAATTGAGGTAAATTATATGGCCTTCCAAATACCGTTTCGATCCCTAACATCACTGAAGAGACATTAATTGTCGAAATCCGGATATGGTGTACAAATTTTTGCACCTCATGTTTGTGGTATACCGTCTTTCCGTAACTGCGGGTACTCATACATCGGTACTTTATGACTTTTTGTATTTCTGATTTTGTTTGTTGGTGTCAATATGAAAATTCAAGCCCTTTCCAACCGAGTTTTACATGTTGTTCTTAATGTAATGTGCTGTTAAATTACTGTCCCAAGGTTAGGGAGGGTTGAGTGCTTTTTATATCTAGAACAACCCCGCCACATTCATTATGTGCAGCTGCCAAGTAATGAGTATGTATTCCTGTGGTTTTTGTTAGTTGCAATTATTTACTGTCATATTTGTTTTTGTTTAACTGTTTTTAGCATAAAAATCAGGCCGTTTGTTTTGTCGTAAGATTGTAACATTATGTTCTTTGGATGTTGTAACATTTTTTCACGTCGGGTTCTTTTTATTAGTCTTTGGTTGATAATTAATTGTCTCATTGGCAATCATCTTATGATGTACTCGTGTAATTCATTTCAATTAAACTTAATTAGTTTCATATACATGTATAGTTGTCGTTTGTTTATGTAATTTATACGTGTTTCTCCTTTTTCGTTTTTTATATAGACTAGACCGTGGGTTTTCCCGTTTGAATAGTTTTACACTAGTAATTTTGGGGCCCTTTATAGCTTGCCAAGGCTCCGTGTTGAAGGCCGTACATTGACCTATAATGGTTTACTTTTATAAATTGTTATTTGGATGGAGAGTTGTCTCATTGGCACTCACACCACATCTTCCTATATCTATGTGATGACCTGAAACATTAGTCATGATACAAAAAAACGCATTACTGGAAAATATTGATTCACGGCGAAGTTTGAAAATCTAACATTATATCATTTGATCAGCATCATTTTATTCTAAGGAGTTTTTTTAATATTATAATATAAATACATTCGACAGGATCTACATTTTCAAATAAAGGAATAAAATAGTATATTATAAAAAAGATGACAAACAAATAATAATGAGCCGTTTCGTTAGTAGCATAACATTATATTACAGTTAAAAACAACTTGTGTGCAAAGCACACATTGCGTGCGTCTCCGAAACTGTCTTTTTCATTCTTTTACAATTTCCTTATAGAGATCCCTTCCTATGTTGGAGAGAGAAACAAATACGTCATGGATTTTGATCTAGATGGTGATTATGATGAAGATTGTTCAATGAGAATATATGGTGAATAATTATAAGAGATTCAATAGGAACAAATTAAGAACAACAAAATAGCTACCAATCAAAAGTCAAAGTCAAAGAAACAAAATCATGGCATTAAGAACAGAGAAGAGGAGACAAACAAAATACATTAAACACTTGTCTACCATGCAGACAACACGAAATCAAAAAAAAATATAGATTGAACTAAGTTAACTATCAGATTCTTTTCAAAATGGTGAATAAAAAAGATCAGTAACTGTTCCTGTTTTGAATAGAAAAAACAGGTATGCCAAATCAAAAATCAATTTACTTGTCATAATGTGTGGTTAACCGTAATGTTATACATTTTGGGGAAATAAGGATAACCAATCAATCAATCAATCAATCAATCAATCAATCAATCAATTATATGTAGCTAAATATGGAAAATGAACACGATAAATGCAGATCTCCCAAATTTCTCAGGACCTTTTGACAGTTTTGAACATATGATATAAAAAAAACTTTGTTGATCTTTATTAAAAACAGTGTACATGTATATATCGAATATGTGAAAACTGTTGTTTCTTATTTGTGTTTTAACTATGTATACTGTATTGTTTATTTTATTTGTAAAAATAATATTATAATGATATTATATTATGCTCCTTGTGAGCCCATTTGATGGAAATAAAGCATCTTCTATATCATAATTTAGGTAAACGATCAGCAATTTAACGATACAACATTCTTCATGTTGATTTGTATATTGTTTCCTCGTGTGACTTTGTTATTAGTTTATTGCCTCTTTTACTTTTATCACACACCTATCAAACTTTAAACTAAACAAGGGGCTTTTAAAAGCATGTGTCACTCTTCTGGCCACTCTTCAACATTATAAACTAGCATTTTATTCATGAACAATTTTTAAAAAGACAATAACTAATTTTGTAGATCTTGTATTGTTGAATATTTTTTAAGGAAAATTAGCAAAAATCGTCATTTAAGGGAAATAAGTTTTAAGGAGTCATCTATACATTTTGGTGAAAATAAAAAGAAAGAGCATGACAATTGTTTTTTATATAAGCGTTATTTATAAATCAGAATTTTTAATAGATAAAAACGCTTATTTTTACTGTTGCAGATTGTGGATGTCCTGATTTTGATAATACATATGTACACATTCCATATCGATGGATAACCGATACCAAATATGGAAACGTACATACTGTAGTATGTTCTGAAAACTTTACACATTCAGGAAGTTTTGTTACTCGATGTCTGCCGACAGGAAAGTGGTCGAAGGAATTCAAGTGTTTACCAAGTATATCTGTTGATTATTATGTACTTTCATAATATTTTTGTCCGATAAAAATATTATCACTAGCCACCCTGCAATGATTACAATGATTACAATGGATAAACATTAAACAGATTGAATATGCCAAAGATAAAATGTATTTCAATAATTTAGAAAGTCAAAACAAAGTCATTTGAATATTTAGTGTTCAAAATGTTCAGTTACTTAGAATGATATGTAGTTTCATATACAAATATCGTCTTTAGCATTATCACACACACACACACACACACACACACACACACACACACACATATATATATATATATATATATATTTTAGACTTTTAAAAATTTGGTTGTATATACTGATGGATTAGAATGTCACATATCTACTGCTATCGTACTTGCTGTTGAGACGGGGAGAGTGTTAAAATGACAATTTTAATAAGTTTCATGGTTAATCAATTATATATATAATTCATCTAAATAACAGCCCAACAATGTTAGATCTGTACATTTGCGGAAGCAAATTTTTTGTTCTTCCCTGGCCAGGATCTAGTTACATAATTAATCTAATTATATAGATATTTTCTTTTTCAAATATAACTATTGAAACTAATATGAGCCACACTTGTATTGTGTATATAATATCATATAAATAACTTGCAAATTTTAAAAATATGCATTTCTTCACTTGTTTCAATCTTGAACTTTTCATATCAAAATTGTCATTTAAAATGTTTTACCCTATGAGCACGATCTAAAACTAATGTTTGATTACCATTTGTAGACTGCAAAGAACCACAACAGTTGCTGAATACGGGATCGATACATGATAATGATAGGAAGTATTCAACATGGTCAACGTATAATTATGACTCTGCTACGGGCTCTGCTATGAAAGGCAATGGTAAGATTGTCTGTCAGGATAATGGCGAATGGAGTGACTCTATATTTGAATGCAGTGAGTAAACTCTTAAAATTCGTTATTGATGAACCAACACAGATTCCAAATATCTTATTTTTAGGGATAAGTGTGAAACTTGTTATAGTTGTTTCTTTCACGCGCGTACTATAATTAGAATTTGTAATTAATGACGGTTTAAACAGTGTCAAGAAGAAAGTAGTATATCTGTTTATCAAATTTGACCGAACGTCGAAAGGCTACCAGTTGTATCTCCTTAAACCTTGTATGGACATTCTTTAATGATAGCACTGTCGAATACAGATGAGGCGTTAATAGTGACGAAGTAAAATGAAACAAAAGTCATTGAATGGTCCTTTAAAATCACGAGGTGGGAAAACTCAAACACAATTTGTTTTCTGCATGATAACACATACAAGAATCTGTCGCTTTGAGGAAAAATATAGAAAACATTACTTTAGAAAAGTAAAAAAAAAATAGAATAATTCGTGTTCTTCAATATACTTAAGATAAGGACGATAGCTGTAAAGAGTTAAAGTACGATTTCAACCGTTCCTTAAAGAAATGAAAGCAAAAACAATTTCAAATGAAACACAACCTTGTTTGAACAAGAGAAACATTTGAAAATACACAATGTTTTAATACAGGCAGATTTTTCTTTATCAGTAATTATTAAATTTCAATCTGCCCTCAACCACCAAGGAAACTGAATACCCATTATACTACCTCTGATCAAGATGCCGAATATCGCCATGGAGACGCCTATCGTTATGAATGTATGACTGGATATTTAATGACCGGTAATGGTACGATCACATGTTTAAGAAACGGAAAATGGTCAGAGCCTTCTTTCACGTGTTCAGGTAAATGTAACAGCGTTTAAGGAAAGAAAGCTTGGGCATTGTCGTAGGAATGTAAAGCATAATATCCAAGTTCTAAAATTAATCCCGAAAGTACAACATGTATTACTATATGATACATCCAACGAACTACTTATTACATATTGCTATATTTTATAAAGAGTCTAAGGTGTTCTTGTAAAGATATGTGACACTGAATATGTAATCTTACCTACCTCAACTGAAACATGGCTATACCTACCAAAACTAATACTATCATTAAGCATAAATGCGTTCACAACTAGCGTACACAACTGGTTGTAATTGAATGCAAGTGTGCACTATATTTAAATCACATTTAATCATTTCGAGTCTATAAAAGTATATTGATGATACCAAAAGGACTTCTAGTTAAACACACAAGCGGTAAAAACCCATTTAGATATCATCAATGAAAAAGGCTTAATAACAACTATGTTTTTTTTTTAATATTCCAACTTCTTCTTTTTATGCTATGATTCTGGGGCATTATGTTGTATCTTACAGAATCAATTGTTTTGTAATTATATAAACACGATTAACGTACAACAGACCTTACATGTTAAAAGTTCTTTCTTTAAGATTGTAAATGTCCATGTAACTCGCCTGATTTGACGGAAGAAGATATTTAACAAATGAAGGACAAAATACGAAGAGAGAACTTAATAGACAAAAAGAGCGTCTCGAAATATAAGCGAAAGATAACCAGTGCCCCTGACAATAGATTCTCGGCAAAAGCAATTGGATACGTTGGAGTGGCTTGTTTGACAACTACCGGATTGGTGGTAGTCCTCATTGATGCTGTGAGCCTTGTGAATACTGTGAGCACAGTGTTTCAGAACATCAAAGGATTCTTTATATGACAGTTGTAAACTCTCATCACAGAATCTATCATTTATTTTATCTGTTTGTTTACACTAACATGGTAACTTCATTTATTTCTGCATTGTTTTACGTGCACCATGCAATGTTGGAAAGTTGTAAATATCTGAACGAGAAGCGCACACAAATAATAGCTATTGTTATGATAAGAATATTGTTTTGTGTATTGTAATTTGCAATGGCATCTTTATATTACGGAGGACGTGTCATTTTTCCTTTAGTTGCTTACAACTACATTATTGTGTCTCTATTGGATAGTTGTCTGATTGGTATTTATACCACATCTTATTTTCTATATAAATGTATCGAATAATTAAAACATAATCAACAGTAATTTTACAGAAAATGACCGTATCAGTAGTATTGCATGTCATGATAGAAGTACTGGGCTGGTGATAACTTTGAGGAACTTATAAATGAGCTTGTCTATATAATTAAACAGACAGTGTCAATCGAACTGTATAGAGTTACTTCGACAGCTACCATGTTTTGAACCTATAATTTTTTTCTCACATTTAAGTACGTTTCGTAAACCATATAGTACAGGAGTAGCACGATGAGTGTCACATGTGGAGTATGATCTGCTACATGTTACCCTTCCAGAGCGCCTGACATCTTCCCCGGGTTTTTGTTGGGTTCGTGTTGCCCAGTCTAGTTTTCTATGTTGTGTTGTATATACTGTTGTTGTCATTTAGTCGTTTTTAGCTTACCTTGCCCAATGGGCCAAAATGAGCTTTTCTCATCACTTGGCGTCCGTCGTCCGTCGTCGTCGTCGTCGTCCGTTAACTTTTACAAAAATCTTCTCTGAAACTACTGTGCCAAATTTAACCAAACTTGGCCACAATCATTATTAGGGTGACTAGTTTAAAAAATGTGTTCGATGACCCCGCTTGCCAACCAACATGGCCGACATGGCTAAAAATAGAACATACGGGGTAAAAATGCAGTTTTTGGTTTATATCTCTGAAACTAAAGCATTAAGAGCAAATCTGACAGGGTAAAAATGTTCATCAGGTTAAGATCTATCTGCCCTGAAATTTTCAGACGAATCAGACAACCCGTTGTTGGGTTCCTGCCCCTGAATTGGTAATTTTAAGGAAATTTTGCAGTTTTTGGTTATTATCTTGAATATTATTATAGATAAAGATGAACTATAAACAGCAATAATGTACAGCAAAGTAAGATTTACAAATAAATTAAATGACCAAAATTGTCAATTGACCCCTTAAGGAGTTATTGCCCTTTATAGTAAATTTTAACAATTTTTCTTAATTTTTTGTAATCTTTTACAAAAATCTTCTCCACTTAATGTTCCCGGCCAAATATGATTAAACTTTGCCACAATTTTCAATAGAGTATCTTGATTGGAAAATTTATCCGATGACCTTGCCATCCAAACAACATGGCCGCCATGGCGAAAAATAGAACATAGGAGTTTACTATAGAAGTCTATGGGAAAATTGTAAAAAAACAATTTCAAATGGTCGCAACTTGAAAACTAATTTAAATAATGATAAGTGGTCTTCAGTAACTATTGTAAGACTACAATGGGATGACCTGCTTTTAATGTAACTACTGGGCCAAATTTAACCAAACTTAGCCTCAATCATTATTAGGGTATCTAATGATTTTAACCTTATTTTACATGATTTCCCAAACCACAGTAGATACAGGTGAGCGACATAGGCTCTTGAGAGCCTCTAGTTTGTTTTTTGCCATGGCGTTGTCAGTTTGTCGTCGATGTATGAGTTTGAATATACCTTTGATATCTCCCGAAGACAACACATTTTGTATACTTTATGTTGTCTCTTATTTTGTTTATATATTTTAAGTTCACGGAAAGTGTAGTCCCTTGTGCAATGAAGGACATCCTTAACCAGCATGAATTGACATGTATCTGAAAGGCAAAACCTGCGAGCTTTACTTTTAACAACATATTGCTGTAGGGTAAGACTTACCTTCTGAATCGCTTTTTGCAACAATTACTAAAAGAGTTGAAAAATCTACCAAATTTGGTTTCACGTCATAATTATTTTGGAAACTCAAAGTACACAAATGAATTGGTCATTCTGTGAATTTTAGTAAAGATTTGAAGAACTTTTGAAAATGGCACTCAAGGGGAATAAATTAAGTGGAAATGAGAAAATATCTTTTTTGATTGCTCCATCTTTAATGGAAACGAAAACACGCACTAAGTCTTGACAAAACCATGACAAAAGGAATAAAAAAGGAAATGGAATTTTTTAAAGTTAAAGTTACTGTGTAGACTCTTGTTTGTCTTATCATTTGTTTTCTTTTGACCATTGTGGCCTGTCTTATAGTTTCATCGACTTATGGTTTTTAATTCCCGCCCGCGATATATTCTTACTTTTCACCTCTCTTTAGGTCACAAGTAAAATTTCCACGAAGAGGAACTATTTAAAGAACGGGTGGTCTTTGAAAAGATTTACTAAGACTATCAAGATTTGCATGAACACTTATTTCCATAAATGACAAAAATATTAAATTTAAACAAAGGACAAGCATTGGTGATGTTCCTGACAATTATTTCAATTTTTTAATATACAACTGTACGTTAAGTTCAACTTTCATCTGAAAATTAAAATAGGCATCACAAACGGTAGACGCATATTTAAATGTCAACCTATTCGGTGCCTTTGTCGAATTTTGGCTGTTAAAAGAACATAGCTATAACACAGAAAATAGCTCAATTTTTTTACAGTGTGCAGTGTTATATTTTATACATAATATCTGTCTCATATGTTAGTTATGATTTTAAATTGAGTGATTGTTAATAAAGTTTATTTGATTTTACTTTTTTCATCGTCTGAGTTGGACATGGCTTGCATTATTCATTCACCATTTATTTAAGGGTATCAGCAGCTTGTACTCATTGTTGCCGGCTGTTAGTCGAAGAATTATTTAATCTTAATTAAGAGATCACAAACGTCTCACTACCATCATAAAATGAAGAACAAAAAATCAGAGATTGTTATGTTGATGTCATTCCTGTTGCTCTTTCAAAATTGTGAATTCGTCAAAGATACCAGGCTTATAATTTTGTACGTCAGACGTGAGTTTCGTCTACAATAGACTCATCAGTGACGCTCAAATAAAAAAAAAATAAAAAGGCAAATCAAGTACAAAACTGAAGACCATTAAGAACCCAAATTTTTCATGTAAGTATAAACCCTGTGATAAGTCTAATTCGGTAGGTCACACTCAGGGAAAAGGGGACGGGATTGTAGTTTAAACAATTGGAACATATCCGTCGTCCCCTGTGAAACAGATATTCCATAACGGTTAACCAACTCGCGATGGCGTCCGTAAAATTTACGAAAGGATGATTTCAACTTCACCACTTGGAACTCTTGGTTTAATAGCTTCCTTGTGAGAAGCAACCCTTTATAAAAGAAATTATGATAGGAAATACAAGCGCTGGAATATCGTATCAACTGGGAGACATATACTCCGTATGCAGGCATTGCTGGAATGTTGCTACATAGAAATGGAAAGTTCACAATTAGGAACCTGAAATCATCTCTTTGGTCGTAAAGTGTTTGTTTTCAAACGACCCTCATTGTCAATTTCTAGATGTCAGTCAAGTTATGAGGCAGACTAAACTGTATCTGTTGTGTCCTTTATCTCAAATTCGATGGGATAGATGCTTTCAACAGTCACCAAATTTTGAATTATTTAGTGAAAGTGAAGTTAAAGGATACTGATTACTTTTTCTAAGAAGTTCCTGTATGATGTCAGCCTCATATGAATAAAGAAACAAGTCGACAAGAAGAAGAGCACAGTTGGTTACCATGGGAATGCCGATTGTTTGTTGAAAACATGTCCTTTAAACGTAACAAATATGTTGTCAATCAAGAAATCAAGCATCTTGATAATGTTAGTTTCAGAGAACTTTTTGTTCGAATCAGAGTGATTTTTTTACAAAGTACGATTTATCCCTCCCTAAGACAAGATACAAGTATCTACGTTGGCCATTCTTTTTTACGAAACAAAGCAGGGCCAACTTTTTCAATTTGTCTTTTAGTTATGAATTGGAAATACTTGTGTAAAGTGTAGAAAAGTCAAATGTTTTAATACTATTGCAAGATGAAGAGTCATAGATTGTGTGTACTCTAAAAGATCTTTGGAATGTGTTAGTATCTACGTCCGATTCACGCCACCTCTAGAATAGTTAGTTTCACAATAATTTTTAAGCCCGGCTTTGATTGCTGATAAAATTGATGTGAATAATTTAGAAACAGGTTTCGTGGAGCATTTGGAAGATCCAGCAATATAACGTTGTTTGTAAGGACACTTATGTAGTTTAGGTATCCAATACAGTGAATGATAATAATTAGTATTTCGAACAATTCAAAGTTTTGTAAACAGTTAAGTGATCATAGTTTATTGATCATGGACAGTTAGTCCTCGAGAGTATCTTCAACTCAACAGTGACTGCTTCAGTACTGACATGATGTTTTAACAATTTGTTCTGAAATTCTCAGTTGATAAATTAAGAAATTATTAAAACTTAAGTTCAAACTCCCTCATGCAAAGTTAACATTATATGAATATAGATATAGGAAGATGTGGTATGAGTGCCAATGAGACAACTCTACATCCAAGTAACAATTTATAAAAGTAAACCATTATAGGTCAAGGTACGGCCTTCAACACGGAGCATTGGCTCACACCGAACAGCAAGCTATAAAGGGCCCCAAAAATTACTAGTGTAAAACCATTCAAACGGGAAATGGCTATTTTTAGGTCACTTTCGGTCATAAAGCTGTTCACGTGTTTATGTCTTTTACATCCTTGGCTTTAAAATGTTTGGATTTGAACGTTCCTGATGACGTTCAATCCATAAAAGCTATTCGAACGCTCGATATCAATAAAGTGTCATTCTCATTTACTTTGTTGGGGCAATACCACTGCTGGTGGATCATTTATCCCCGAGAGTGTCATCAACTCAGAAGTCAGTGATTCGGTACTGACTTGATTTTTAGTAAACTGTTCTCTGTTGATAAATTTAGAAATCATTAAGAAACTTGATTCCAAACCTAAGGCAAATTTGACCTTAGATGAATTTGGCTATTTTTAGTTCAATTTTTGTAAAACCTCTTTTTGTATATATGTCTTATATATATCCTTGGCTTTCAAATGATTGGGTCTGAGCGTTCCTGGTGAATGTAAATAAAGAAAAACGCTTCGGACGCACTAAATCAATAATGTGTTATTTTCATTTACTAGCACTCGGTCGATACCACTGCTGGTGGAATGTCAGTTCCAAGGGTATCATCAACTCATTAGTCAGTGCTTCGGTACGGTACTGACTTGAATTTTAACAAACGTTTTTTAAATTCTTTGTTGATAGGTTAAGAAATCATTGAGAAACTTAGATCCCAACCTTAAGGCAAAGTTGACCTTTAGCTGAATTTGGCTATTTACATCAGTTCCCTTTTGGTCGTATAGCTCTTTATGTGTTAATGTCTTATACATCCTTGGCTTCCAAATGTTTCGTTTTGAGTGTTCCAGACGAAGGTAATTCCAGAAAAGCGCTTATGATGCACGAAATAAATTAAGTGTCATTTTTTAGCTCACCTGGTCCAATGGGCCAAGTGAGCTTTTCTCATCACTTGGCGTCCGTCGTCCGTCGTCGTCGTCGTCGTTGTCGTCCATCGTTCGTTAACTTTTACAAAAATCTTCTCCTCTGAAACTACTGGGCCAAATATAACCAAACTTGCCAACAATCATTATTGGGGTATCTAGTTTAAAAATTGTGTTCGACGACCCCGCTTGCTAACCAACATGGCCGCCATGGCTAAAAATAGAACATAGGGGTAGAATGAAGTTTTTGGCTTAAATCACTGAAACTAAAGCATTTAGAGCAAATCTAATCATGGATGAAAATGTTTATCAGGTTAAGATCTATCTGGCCTGAAATTTTCAGACAAATCAGACAACCCGTTGTTGGTTTGCTGTCCCTGAATTGGTAATTTTAAGTAAATTTTGCAGTTTTTGGTTATTATCTTGAATATTATTATAGATAGAGATAAACTGTAAACAGCAATAATGTTCAGCAAAGTAAGATCTTCAAATAAGTCAAACATGACCAAAATTGTCAATTGACCCCTTAAGGAATTATTGCCCTTTAAAGTCAATGTTTAACAATTTTTCGTAAATTTTTGTAATCTTTTACAACAAATCTTCTCCTCTGAAACTACTAAGATAAATTTAACCAAACTTAGCCACAATTATCATTAGGGTATTTAGTTTTAAAAATGTGTCCGATGAGCCCCCCTGCCATCCAACATAGCTGACATGGCTAAAAATAGAATATAGGGGTAAAATGAAGTTTTTAGCTTATATCTCTGAAACTAAAGCATTTAAAGCAAATATGACTATGAGTAAAAATGTTCATCAGGTTAAGATCTATCTGCCCTGAAATTTTTAGACGAATCAGACAACGCGTTGTTGGATTGCTGCCCCTGAATTGGTAATTTTAAGGGAATTTTGCAGTTTTTGGTTATTATCTTGAATATTATTATAGATAGAGATAAACTGTAAAACAGCAATAATGTTCAGCAAAGTAAGATCTACAAATAAGTCAACATGATCAAAATTGTCAATTGACTCCATAAGGAGTTATTACCCTTTAAAGTCAATTTTTAACAATTTTTCGTAAATTTTTGTAATTTTTTACAAAAAATCTTCTCCTCTGAAACTGCTGAGATCAATTTAACCAAATTTGGCCACAATCATCATTAGGGTATATAGTTTAAAAAATGTGTCCGATGACACCCCCCCCCTGCCAACCAACATGGCCGACATGGCTTAAAACAGAACATAGGGGTAAAATGCAGTTTTTGGCTTATATCTCTGAAACTAAAGCAAAAGTATAATGGTTGCATTATTTCATGCATCAATTGTAAACAAAAATATCAGGTAAGCGAAACAGGCTCCTTGGAGCCTCTAGTTTTATTTACCAGCACTCGGTCGATACCACTGCTTGTGGACTGTAAGTTGAAAATCCAAATAAAATACAAAAGTTGAAGAGCTGTTAAAATAAAAAAGGACCAAAAAGTATAGCCGAATTCGGACAAGGAATCAGAACTTTGCATGCGGGATATATATTCTTTAATTCAAAATGATTTCAACATTTAATAACAGCAAATTTTGATAAAACAATATTGGTATTTTCATGCCAGTACCGAAGTACTGTTGACTCAGCGGGTGATACCCTCGGCGAGTAAACGGTCCACCAGCAGAGGTATTGACCCATTGGTACCAATAACATAAACGGTATCAATTTTATTTCACCAGATGCGCATTTCAACAATAAATGTCTCTTTGGTGATGCTCGAGGCCGAAATATTTAAAAATTCAAACATAATTCAAACTTTGAAGAGCTGATAAATCCAATAAAAAGGACATAAATTAAATGCAAATTCGGACAAGGAATCATCTTTGCATGAGGGTGATATACTTTTTAATTCAAAATAATTTAATTTTGGATCTAACACGTTTTCTGATTGGCTGAAAGTGTTTTGTCTATCAGCTCATAGACATAATTTTGTCATGTGACCGTGACATCATCAACGTTTTTATCATGACTTATTCCTTTTTAGAATTGAATTATAAGGAATGACTGTAATATTTTTTCTGTCTATTCGAAATAACCTAAAAAATGTGGTGCACACTTTTAAATAACCCGCCACGCGAGTTATTCAGTGTGCACCACATTTTTGATGTTATTTCTTCATAGACAGAAAAAATATTACAGTCATTCCTTAAACGTTTTCCAAAATTTAATAACAGCACTTCAATCAAACAATATCTGTATTTTCATGCCAGTACCGAAGTACAAGTTATAGTGATAACCTGTGGAACTAACATTCCACCAGTAAATAAATCGACCCAGTGGTACATGTAGTAATAATATTAACGGTACCAAAATTATTGAACCAGATGCGCATTTCGACAATAAATGTTTCTTTAGTGATGCTCGAGGCCAAAATATTTGAAAATCCAAACCTCACACAAATGTTGAAGAGCTTATTAAACAATAAAGGATCTAAAGTATAGCCAAAAACAGATAATAAAGTGTGATTTTCATTTCTAGCACTGAGTCAATACTGCTGCTGGTGGACTGTTAAGTCCATACGCTCCGGCACTTGATTCTGCAAAAAATATAATACAAGGTACCCAACTCACATTTTTGAGAAATGACACTCGATTGCAAACTTCCGTTATATGTCTGTCTATCCATTTCAACCGTAAATTATTTTGTCTTCTCACATCGAAATGGCAATGTTGGCCTCGCAATAAATGATTAATTATAAGAAGTATTTCCCGTAAACCTAATAGTTTTTCTCTGAATATAACTTATCATCCATATAGTAAATTTACCGTGATAAACCAATTTCATTCAAACTCTCTCTTGACTTTACATATACATGTACAATAGAGATAACTCCATAAAACATTTATTTTAAGCAAGAAGTTTGACTAATCGGAAAATGGGATATATATGTTTTGAATATTCACTGCGATTTCAACATTGCCATTTCGCTGTGAGAAGAATAAACAATTTACGATTGACCTACTTGGATGTTCGGCTACGAATGATTTCGAGAACAGAAATAAGCATGTTTATTCACCATTTTGCAGATAATTTAAGGTAGGTTTACGATCGCGACATAAGAAGTATCAGAAGGATAGACAACAACAGAATCAAATATTACGGAAGTTCGCGACCTCGTTTTATTTCTAAAAAATGCGAGTGGGGTACCTAGTGTTATATCAAGGTATATAGGGGTTTTTTTCTGAGACAAGTGCCTGTGTCCCGAAGGTATCCGTGCGACCTTCGCCATAGAACAAAACCCATACTGCATAGCAAGCTATAAAAATGTCACCGAAATTAGGTACCGAATTTAAGCATAAAACGCGTGATAGATACATTTAAGAAAACATAATACTGAAATTTGTTTAAAACTAACCATATTCATCACCCACATTTTTTCTGCACCATATATACCACCATTCCCCATGTGAAATAGAAAAATCGTGTACAGAAATAGTCTACAATGGTATTCAATATAAAAATGGTAGCATACGCTATAAATGTATTGCTTTGGGATATCATACGGCATAATTTGTTAATAATGAAAAAAAAAGTAAAGCATGCTGCACCGAAGAATAAGTGATCATTATGCTGGAGTTTCTAATTCACAACTTATTTGTTGAATTTGGAGGTAGAATTTAAAAAAAAATGTCGGAATTCCTATGGGAACCAACTGTACGCCTCTCCTTGCCGACCTCTTCTTATTTACATATGAGTCGGAGTTCCTTCAGACACTTGTCAAAAACAATAAGATCAAAGAAGCCAGATCATTTAAATTCACATTCAGATACATTGATGATGTTCTTTCCATTAACAATCCAAACTTTTCTGATTGTGTTCCATTAATATATCCTCCAAAACTAGAACTTAAAGAAACAACAGACACGGTTTCCTCCGCCTCATTTTTAGATTTATACCTCGAATTTGACATAAGCGATCATCTGAGTACCAGAATCTATGACAAACGAGACGATTTTAATTTTGAAAATATAAATTTCCCCCCACCTTAGCAGCAATATACCAACTTCACCTGCATATGGGATATACATTTCCAAACTCATTCGGTATTCAAGAGCTTGCAGCTGCTACTCATACTTTATAAAACGTCACCAGTGTCTGAGCAGAAAGTTGATGAACCAGGGTTATATCAAAGAACGTCTCGTCCTTTTTCTATAAAACTTCATCGGAAGAAACCAAGACCTTGTTAATAAATATTCCGTATCAACTTCACAAATAATACATGATGGTCTTGATGTATAGATTTTAGGTACTGACGTTGTTTATCATCTTAATTACGTGTTATAGTGTTTTTATTTTTCTTTGTATATTTTTAATCTCTACTGTTTATATAAATAAGAAGATGTGGTATGAGTGCCAGTGAGACAACTCTCCATCCAAGTCACAATGTATAAAAAGTAAAGAATTATAGGTCAAAGTACGGCCTTCAACACGGAGCTTTGGCTCACACCGAACAGCAAGCTATAAAGGGCCTCAAAATGACTAGGGTAAAATAATTCAAACAGGAAAACCAACGGTCTAATCTACATAAAAAAAGAGAAACGAGAAACACTTATGAACCACAGGCTCCTGACTTAAGACAGGTGCATACAAATGCAGCGGATTCAAACGTTTTAACAGGCGCCAACCATCACCCTAACCTGAGACAGTAGCGTAACATTACAACATAAAAAGACACACTACTAAATATCAATTGAAATGGCTTAACTCGATCAAAAAGACATTTAAACAAAAACAAGTAAACATACACTGAACGAATAAGTTTGATTTATGACACAATATAAATACAATATAATTAGTCCATTTTTGGTAATCCCGCCATTGTGTTATTTTGTAGTCTTGTCTTTCATTTTTGCTTATGTAATTTGTCTATAGAGTGTCTATATGCCATTTTTTTTTTCTTTGTTGAAATAGTTATTTGTTTTTGTAGTGATTAAGATTATAACACAATGTTGACTGCTGTACCCCAATTTTTTACAATTTTACTTATAATGTCTGTTTGTTTTGCTCACACATTTTTGTCAAAATAATGGAATTCTATGCGACTGTCATACAAGTGAGAGGTTTAGCTTGCTATATAAAACCAGGTTTAATCAACCATTTTCTACATAAGGAAATAAATGCCTGTACCAAGTCAGGAATATGACAGTTGTTTTCCATTCGTTTGATGTGATTGAGCTTTTGATTTTGCCATTTGATAAAGGACTTTCCGTTTTGAATTTTCCTTAGAGTTCGGTATTTTGGCTATTTCAATGATAGTACTATGATGATTTTTTATGATTTTGCTCTGACCAATTGATATTCTAAGATTTTTTTTTTATATTTGTTGAATACTATGTATTAACTGATGCTTGTTTTTTTATAAGGTACATGTACATGTAAATGTAGTGAGAGCTCTTGAATGATTAGAATATCTATGTACAGCAGCGCTTACAAACTCAAGCCATTTAAAATGATTTGTTCCGGATAGAAAATTAAAATCGAAAGTTCATAGCACTAAAGATTTTCTCATCATATTTACTGTTTACACACATTCGTTCTGCTGCACATGGTTTGTATCGTTTTATCTCTGATTTTTATATTCCTTTAGTTATTCTTCCATCAGACACAACATATGCTAATATGCTATATTTTACAGCATTCCATATTCTTAAAATAAAGTAACATTTACACTACAAAGGAATAAATGCATGGGGATTCCCCAAAAGGGTTTAAAAGGGACTGGTAAATCCATGCATCTATTATTAGCTTTGTCTGAGGATGTCAAACGGAACACCAATGCATTGTCTATGTATACAATATTAGTTATTTCAGGTAATCTAACCTATTTTTAGACTATAATAATACTGGAAATTTTTAGTTTCAATTTAAATAACTTCCTAATATATGGCCGCGCATTTATAATGGATCTTATCCACTATGGATTATTTGCAATAATAAGCCTTAACTATCTGGTTTTAGGGAAACGCAAATTAGCTAAAACAGTAAGTATAACATTTTTCCCCTTGTAGAAAAATGCACACACACAGTACCTCTTTTACTTTCAGTTTTGTATACAGCCTTGGTTACTGGTGATCAAACGAATATTGTTACATGTAAATTCTTTGCAAAGATTACATTTTAAATGAGTAATGCTTTCTGGCATTCAAAGAAAAATGGTAACAGTTTAATGATTGAAGCATGTAAAAACCCGCGCTCAACAAAATCTGCCTACATGTTTTTGCATATTGATAAGCATTAGGTTATAATTATGATTTACTATTTTATGTTCTTACGTAAAGCTTGAAAATAGAACTATGATGAATTAAGGTACATTCTCCAGTTGAATATAAATAACTTATTTTCTTTTGGAAATAAATGCATATATTTCTAATGATAGATTCATATTATTTAGTGAATAGACATAAGGGTGAATAGTATTTCTGTGGAATGAAAAAAAAATCTTTATAACAATCGAAGAATAATTAAACATGAAAAACAAAATCGTAAGGCAGAGAGAAAAATAAATGTGCATAATAAGCCTCCGAAAGTTTACTGGCAGGATACCAACATTGTAAACTATTTACATAAACTTCCTCATTTATTAAGTTTTTTTAAGTTTAATATTTACAAACATACCAAAATTAGAAATCTGGGTTATCATAACATACATTTAACACTTCAAACAGATTTTTTGGCGTTCTCTTATATAGAAAATTAGTTTATTTTCTGTTTTATATTTGTATGGTTATCTAAAAACTTGGCACACGCAACTAAATATTATACTGAAGGTCATCAATGAGACAGGTGTAGAGAATACTTTCATCTTGAAGTTAATAAAGATAACAAGCATAAGATAGTTTATTGAACTTGCTAGACCTGTAGGACGTATCACTGTTACATGTATGATCTTGCTAGACCTATAGGGCGTATCACTGTCACATGTATGAACTTGCTAGACCTGTAGGGCGTATCACTGTCACATGTATGATAGGCTTGTCTTCATCATTGTCCTTTCCTTTCTCATTTATATAAAAAAAAAATAGCATGTAGCTGTCGACGGTGCGTCCTGCACTGTCGCTTACCTTTCCGGTGTACCTTAGTCATCTACGGTTAAAGTGAAGTTGATGTCGGTGTCTGTCAAACATTTTTCTGTTTTCGTATGTCTTGGTCTGCTGTATTGTCTCAATCATAGCCATTTAGTCACCTTTGATATTAAACTTAGATATTTGTTTCATAGCGAAATTAGCTCGAAGTAAGGACAATATGGACAAATCAAAATATTGTAACATCTGACTTCATTTATTTATTTATCATTTCGTCTGCTACCTTAGCCAAGTAAAAAATACATAAGCAATTTGATGTCAATTTTCTGAAGTTATATGTATATAATATTTGTTTTTCGTTTATTCTTTTGTACATAAATCAGACCGTTAGTTTTCTCTCTTGAATTATTTTACTTTTGTCATTTCGGGACCTTTTATAGCTTATTATATATGCAGTATGGGTTTTTCTCATTGTTGAAGGTCGCACGATGACCTATAGTCGGTAACTTCTACGTCATTTGGTCTTTGGTTGAGAGTTGTCTCATTGGCAATCATACCACATCTCCTTATTTTTATATCTTGGTTTTTGGTGAATAGTTGTCTCATTGACAATCAAACAACATCTTCTTATTTTCTTATCATTTGGTTTTTGGTGGAAAATTGTTTCATTGGGAATCACACCACATCTTCTTATTTTTATACTGACATCATGAACAAGTCAGGTTACATGGGTTATTTGAAAATCTGAGATGGAAAGCTTTTAATTTTTGTTTAAAATCGCTGGAATCAGCAACCTTCATTTCAAAAGTAAACCTAGAAAGGCATTTTATGGACAGTTTCCCTAAGTAGACTTTAAAACTTAAAAATCCAAAAATTGATTGACTATTTACTAAATGTCCAGCGAAAAATATTTTATACACATTTAAGACGACACCAATTTAGTACGAATTTACACAACCCGCAAAGCCAAACGATTCCCCCAACCTCTGACCTCAGCACGGTCATATTGTCATATGTGAACCGCCAAGATAGCCATATAACAGTCGGAAAAAATAAACAACTTTAGTTTGTATATATTTGTAGGCTTTCGTGATTCCTGAGCCAAACGAAAATCTATCGACTACTTTTAAAAAGTGTAAAATTACGAAAAAATGTATTTAAAGATAGTACTATGCTGTTGACAATAATAATAATTGACGGCGATCTTGTTTTGGTTCGTACTTTCAGTTTTAACGAGGGTCGTATTTTCTTTTTGTCGTGGTGTTCTTTCTGCATGCAATTATGGTGGTTGGATTATCTCATAGGTATCAGCTCATTTTGCCATTGACAAAACGCTGGTCTTAAGTTAAAACAATAAAATTATACCGCCATTTGGTCAAATGTTCATCATTTAAAAAAAGAATTTTATCAGAGGTATCCTGTACACATAAAAGTCGAAATACAGGATTTCTCATTTTCATATCCAATATCAAAACGTGACAACAGAAAAGGAACCTTTTGAATCAGTCTTAACGGTCTGTACATTTGTTCGTATTCTTACACAGATAACCAAAGACTTTGCTCGTCAGTGATAAAATAATTGTTTTCCTATTATCATTTCCCACAATCATCATAAAGCAAGATCATTCACTGCACTGGGATCGAATAGTCTAAAATTTAGTTTTAAACAATGTTTTTGCTTGTTCTACCCCAGCGATTTTAGGTTGAAGTTGGGTCTTGTTTTCTACTCGTGATTGAAAGATGTTTCATTCAACTTTTGCATCAAAGTAAACGAGACAGCTTATCCAAGCCAAAGGAAACTCCCTTGAAGTATAAATTATTTGGAAATTTTCAGAGAACCAGGATACATTTAACAAATCTAGCTGTTTTCAAATTTATAATATTCAATGGTATTTTATCTGGAATTGCGTAGGTGGGCCAGTGGTAGCGTGACTGTCCGAGAGGGAAAGTGGACGGTTTAATTTCGGCCTGGTCTTGAAAACAGAAGATTATATAAATGCCTTCTGCTGCAACTTAGTCCAGCTCACGGCATTTAAAAGTAAGAGCAAAGACTGGTCGACTCAGAGTATAGTTTATCTTCCTGCCGTGACTAAGGTGTTGTCCGTGTGTGTTCGTTCCCGTCGAACACGCCGCCCCATTGGTATCTGCTTCTCCATTTTGCATTAATACAGTCAGCGATGACTACATTCCATAGGTGCTGAACTGTTGGACGATATATATGCTTGTTTGTAAAATAATTCGGTTTGATTTTATTTCAGTCTGACGAAAACAGTATTATTGGATACAGACATACAATGACAGAAGGAAGCAAGCAATACTCCGTGCGTTCGAAAATATTTGGAGTGAAACTTAAATGTATCCTTTATAATGACACAGTTTGCGAACCATGTGATAATGGATATTATTCACGGAAAGGATCTAAATACTGTAAGAAATGTAAAAGTTGTCCACGTGATTACCATGTGGTAAAAAAATGTACCGCTGTCAGAAATACTAAATGCAAACAATGTAATGAAGGTAAATATTACTCGAAATATAAAATGAAATGTATGAAGTGTCATGGATGTAGACCGGGATATTACGTGAAGGCCAAATGTTCGAAAACTTTAAATACTCAATGTAAACGTTGTCCCTATGGAACATTTACTGATACTTACGGAATGAACATGAGATGTAGGCCTTGTAAGGCTTGTCAGTATCTTGAGGACATTATAAAACCGTGTTCACGTAAAAACAATAATATCTGTGGAAACTGTAAACAAGGTGAGTTAAATGGTGATAAAATGTGGAAAAATACACGGGCTTCTCATTTTTCTCTTAAGTCATTCTTAATTTTCAACGACTTTATTATGTCGCCAATCGAAGACTTTTAATAAAATAGACACAACGAAATATTAACCCAAAAATGTTTAACGAGGTTGAATGCCGATGTGAAATAATTACTTCTTTGTACATACAAACTATGTGTCCACTGATTTAAAGTAATTAACTAATTTATTACATTGCACATTTTAATTCGACAATCGTAGACAGGTCAAGTATGGTTTACTGCTGTCCGTCTGTCCTGTCTGTCCTGTCCGTCTGTCCCTCAGACACCTTTTGTACAAAAGGAACAAAATTATTTAATCAAACATGAAACGATAAAAGAAATCCCTATTTCGATTTTGAAATATTGTTTGATATGTCGATCCACAGTTAAAGGACTTTATCCGCGAATTTCAGGCAATTTTCATACATCGCTCACTAATTCGATCTTGCTTGAAACCTTAGAGTATTGTTCTGATTGGTAAAGTAAGCTCCCTTTTGATTTTGGAAATTTCCTGGTTTGTTTTTCCAGAGTTATGGGACTCTAACTATCAGATATAAGGCAATGTCTTTACATGTCACGCACTAACTTGAGTATGATTAGTTCAATTTACCTATATTGTTGTTTAAAAGAGAATCGGAAGATATCAAAGAGATATTTATACTCATACGTCGAAGACAAAACGACTGAAAGAGGAAAACTAGTCTACAAAACAGGTGCTCTGGAAGGGTAATGAGATCCAGACATTCCTGTTCAACATGTAACATCCATCGTGTTGCTCATGTTAGTACAATTCGGTGATAATTATAATCCAGTGATGTCACACGAGGAAAAGAAGACGGGATTCTTGTTACGACAATTGTTTTTTTCACACATGCAGAAGGCAGGATACATACAGAAATGTACAAGATTACGCTGCTTTATTAATATTTGTATTGTTCAATTCTTTTTGATTGTATATTTCTGATTAATATATACAACTGTTATATTGAGGAAATAGCTTTTTTGACTAAGGAAATCAAATATTCGGTTGAGAAAATCTAAGGTCTAATTGTAAATGTGATAAGTCAAGGGTGCATATTACATTTTTATAGTTTTTTTCTGCATTATTTCTATGTTAAAGTATAATTGTGAGTCTCGAAACCGTATATAAATGGACATTTTATTTGTAACTGAAAACACAAGCATTTGTTGAAACACATTGGATCCTTTTTAAGAAAAGAAAAAAAGAACCGTTGGATCATTACAATAAACTATTGCCTTATATACGACATTTATTGTATTTTTTGGCAGACTCTGATCGAGTAACTAGACGTAATCTTATTAAAAAAAATAGAACGGTATACAATTTTGTGTAAATCGCCCATTTATCAAGTTCAATTCCAAAATATTTGCTTAAACGCACTATGAACGACAAAAGACAAAATATTTTTGACTTAATTTAATATGTTCTTACTTTTAAATACTTGCTTCGAATCGCTTGATCAAAAGATTCATATTACTCTCTATAGGCATGGTAGGATAACAAACAAGTTGGCTATAAATATAATTACATTTCATTTTGGTCCGATTTAGTATTTAAAAAAAAACTGGCTTTTTACAAAAGCATTATTTTAAATGCAGAAAAGGGTCAGAAATGTTGTATGCTTTTTTGCAGGATATTTTCGACTGGCGGCAACATGGAATTGTGGGAGATGTTCCGAATGTTATAGAGACTTTCCTGACTATACAGTCGAAGTTTCAGAATGTGTAAGAAAAAGTAGTGGCAGCGACCGAGTTTGTTTACCTGTGGTCTTTCCTCCTTTACTATATAATGAAACAGATTATCAAGAGATATCAGGTAGATATTATGTAGATTTACATGTACGCACAGTAAAATGAAAACACAAGTATCTATAAGCAGAGGTAATGAAACAGATTTTAATTTCTATAGATATCAGGTAGATATTAGACCATTAAATTAAGAAAGAAAAAAGATAATCTTAGATATCAGGTATACATAATCTGATAATTCAAACAGGTTACTAGTATTTCGAAATTTCAGCAAGATATAAATTAAGTAAGAGGAAACATATTAACTCGAGATATCAGGTAGATAATATAAGCACAGTATATATACTGAAAAGATCAGGTGTATGTAAACCTACCTGATGAATGAAAACAAATTACCTCAAGATAGTAGGTCAAAATAAAACACAGCATAATGCAAGATAGATTAAGCACAAATTAATGAAACAGATCAACTCGAGATATTGGGTAGTTATAATCCGAGATATAAAGTAGATATCATAGTGTTATCAAAACAGATTCACTCGAGATATCAAGTAAATAAGCACAATGTGGTGAAAACAGATTCTCCAGAGATATCAGGTAGATATAGGCACTGTGTGGTGTAAACAGATTCTCACGAGATATCAAGTAGATATCACAGTTTCGTGGAAACAGATTCTCTCGAGATAACAGGTAAATTTAAGTACAGTGTGGTAAAAACTGATTCTCCAGAGATGTTAGATATATAAAAACAGATTCTCTCGATATAATAGGTAGATATAAGCACACTGTGGTGAAACAGGTTCTCTCGAGATATCGGAGAGAAAAAGATTTTGTTATAGTAAACAAACAAATACTGTTGTCTGTTGTGAGGCAAACCTCATTACCATCTAGATCAACACCTGATTATCGTTGAGTTCGATTTGGTGATCTTTGGTTCCCAGCATAATGTGATTAGTTTTTAGGCAGTTAAGCTGCCTTATGCTACCACCCTAGATTTGTGTTCTTCCCACTGAATGGTGAAAAAAGTGCTATTGTTATTATCTAGATGGCTAATATGTTATTAATAACTAATTGGGCACTTTTTTCATACTTTCAATTCTGGAATACAAAAAATATGACCAGAAAAACCTTAAATGATCGTCGAACAACCCAAAAGTTTTGAAGTTGCACATAGGAAGTAGTGCTCAATAGAAATCCTTATGTAGTTTATTTTCCCATGTACTTTTGGCTAAGATGTCAAAGAACAATTGTATGAAATATTTAATCGCCGAAAATCTCTAAAGACACGTCGTTTACATTTCCCAAATGGCAAAAGTCGTATGAATATTTTGTCGGCAATACGTATTACAGTAGTCTAAGTTGGCGGCAATTTTAACTTAGAAGACGAAATTTACGTACCTTTTAAATTTGGAGGATTCTGATGATAGAAAGGTAATTATTGTTAATCATGATATTCTTTTTGTTTGAGATGAGTGTTAATAAATTGTGTATTCACATTTGAATTTCTTCCTTTTATATTATTCCATTTTTCACATAAATGACCTTGTCAAGTATTAATGCACCAACAGGTGGTGTTTACACTTGTTATTTATGAATGAAATAAAATCGGAAATCAAGAAGGTCTCACTAATAAGCAACAAGAAGATTGTAGAGACAATAAGCGACAAGTAGAAAAAAGTTAGCGACAGGAAGAATTGACAGGAAGAATGAATTCACGACAAGAGGATAAATTTAGAGACAAGAAAGTTTATATACTATTAAAAGAGCAAATGTGAATTGGGAAATATATGCGGATAGAAGAATTCGATCTACATTATCTTGATCATGACATGAAGCCAGTGTCCTACTCTCAGGCACTTGTTTATATCCATGGAAAGATTTAGGAGCTCATAATATACGTTGACAGTGGATCTTCCCATGCATAAAAACAAGTGCCTGTGGTCCGACTTTGACATTTCAATGTTTATGACATTTTTTCTAAACCAGAACTTTTTTTTATTTCTGGGCCTAAAGAAAATCTTCATTTATGGCTAATTTTAAAGAAGCTATATCTTTCAATAAGTGTAAAGTCCAAGAATGTTTGACCAACCGTTTATTTATTCCAATCTTGGTATAGATCTCCAATAACATCATGGGCTGACTTGGAGGGGGCGGGTCATTTACATTTACTAAAGGCAGGTCAATCAGACCTCACCTTTGATTCCAGTAATAGTAAGGCTTTATCTGATTTGTGTCATTGTACCGTAGAACTTAAATTGGACAAACTCATTGTTCTCCACAAGGAAGCAAGTCAACTCACTATTGCAAAGTCGTACCACGCCAACCAACTGATACCACTAAAAGTCAACTCAAATCAACATTAACTTCTGAATTTTGGTATTCACAATATAATTCTGTCTGATAGACCTATCAGAGACCATGTGTCATCTTACAACAGAGGCAGACTAGAGCATACTATATTAAATGACATGTACATTGTATGTATAAAATTGAATGAAAGAAATAAAATTTAACATAATTTTATCTCTCTGACTCTCAAACTGCTCATCTTTTTAATTTGTCGAAAATCAAACTTTGATCTGACCCTAAAAAAAGAATATCCCATGATCCCATAATGATTTTTTTTCAATTTCATGGACAAAACTTGTGTAAATATATGTTATCATGATTGTATGTCTAAATAAACAATATAAATATTTGTATTTGTTTTTATTTCAGCTAGATTCCAATTCTTTACTTTAAGATCCTAGAAGTGACAAGACATACATGTACAATACATGATACTATCTAGTAGCTGCATTGACTAGTCATCATAATAATTCCATGACCGCTATGAAACTTTAGACCTTTTTGATGTTTTGAATATAGTTAAACATGTATATATACAGATATGATCAAAGTACATGTACTATGAAAATTTTTACCAGGTCTTATCATATGACGACTAATCAGACAAATTCTGGTTCAGAATTCTGACGAATTTTTACAAAATTGCCAGGGGTTACAACACATTAATATAATTTGTCATGGAGTTTACTGTAACGATCTAGCTATTTTTAGAGGCTGTCTAATGATAATATCAGAACTATGATATGTCTGTGCAACTGTTACTATAAAATGTAGTAGATACATGTACATCGTATTATTGCACACTATCAATATATATACAAGTAGTAACCCAGGTATCAGTTATATAAAGATAGTTTGAATACATAATGATGATACAATGTGCAGATACATGAAATATGTTTTATAAAGTATGTAAGAAGTGAAGAGTATAAACATATTAAAAAAAGACAGACAAAATATTTGTATGAAATTTGATGTAAATGTAATAGGTTGGACACTTAGAAGTACAATAATGTAAAAGAAAATTAAAAGCATTTCTAGCCCAACAACATAATCTTTTTGTGTAATATGATCCATGCATGATAAACAATAAAATTACTACACCTCAGATTGTTCCCAGTATTATTAAATCAGTTTTTTGTACGGAGTGACACCTGCTGATCTAACTAAAAATGCTAATGTGGCATATGAAAACTCTTAGAACATAGTGGATTTAAACTATACACCACTGTGGAAATCCTTAATTCTGGTGATATTATTCCTGCATAAGAAAAATTCATTCATCAGTGTATTGAGAAGTTGATAGAAGTAAGCATCTGTATGTCACATACGGCCTGTAACAATGTGCAAAACCTACCGCATAGTATAAAGCTTGAAATGACAAATTTAAAACAATTCCAACAAGAAAACCAGCGTCCTGATTTATGTACAAATCAATAATGAAAAATAAATATGATATACAGCAACAAATGACAACCACTGAATGACTTTGGACAGACACACACGTAATCTGGCAGGGTTAAACATGTTTACTGGCGCCAAACCTTCCCCTTACCTGGGACAGTGTACATACATCTTCTCAGACATTCAATCATCGAAAGGATACATATTTTAAAGTAATTTAAAAATGAATAATAAACGTTTGAAAAAAAACGGTATATTGTTAGAGAAAAGTGTGTAGGATAGTGGAAATCAGTACAGCACATGACAAAAAAAAAAATTCTGAAACATGAGATATAACAAGCTGTGATAAACAATTTAAGCAACACTGCCACAGTTTTCATCATGTTTTTGATTAACTGCCTATAGCGCTTACAGTGCTTTGATTTTTATTATATAGGCTTGGCTAATTTTCATGGACTTTTAAACCACCTTGGTGACTTGTCACTTTTTCCATTTACATAACTTACATATATTATCGGGCATATTGTGCATGTTAATTAATTAACAATACCGCGCTAGATGCTAAGTAGGTATAGATAACTATCTGGTCCATAGAAGATTTTACTGATTGATATTTCCTGGAGTGTGTGATTCTTCTCTAATCTACACAAATTAGATCATTGCCATATAAAGTGACGGAAATGAAAAGTAATAAAAGGAAGATAATTGAGGTTTTTCCAGAGAAATTCAATTGGGTCAAGGCAGTTTCATATCAGTTTGCATTGTTTTAATTCAAATTGAATGTTCAAGTAGAAGTAAAAGCTTTTGTTTAAAGCGTTTGTCAACAGAGAAAAAAAGAGATTGTATAAAAAAGTTAAAGCGCTTATAAATAGATTCTTTATCTATAATAATGGACAATCGTTGACTGTAACATTCGTAGAAAACTCTTTTGTTTGGTACTATTAACACTATCTTTCACGATCATGTCAGGTTGAGTGTTTTTTTTTTTATCTTACATATTTGGATAAACTACCACACACGAAGTTCTCTCCGATATTCACAAATCTACCAATAGGTTTTATTCTTACTTATCTTTATGAAATACCTGTCGGTCGTTGGTTTTCTCTTAATTTTTCACATATATAAGCTGTTAGTCCTCGAGGGTGTCGCCAGCCAGTAGCCAGTAATGGTTAGAAGGCACGGATATTGTTTGATGAATATGCTATTATAAAATTTTGGAAATCTTTTTAAATTAAGGACTTTATCTCCCTTATGCAAAGGTGCTTTTTAGTTTTTCAACGTTTGTATAAGGTTTTTCATTTTAAAATATTTTGGCCTCGAGCATCACTTGAGAGACATTAATTATCGAAATGCGCATCCAGTCAGTAAAATTGGTACCGTTAATATAACTATATGGTATGGGTTTTGCTCATTGTTTTCGGTGTTTACTCTTTGGTGGATATTTGTCATATTACATGTTCATTTCCTATACTTCAAAAAAGTTATTTATTGACTGTTTATACAAACTACATAAGTATAGAGAAAGAAGACAAACAATTAGCATAAGGAAATAAAGTTATAATGAAGTCATTTTATTTCATCAGTATAAATAGCATGATAACATCCATGAACCAAAAACCAAAGTTAAACGATTCAAGGTCATTAAAGTAGACATCCAGAAGACACTATACTGACTTCAACACTTGAAAAACGCTCGTCTAAATGACACGTTCTTTCCATTTCTAGGCATCGTGGACAAGCTGTAACAGGCAACTGAAGAGTCAAAATCAATGCCCGATCCCAAAGAACATTAAGAACCCACAGAAATGCATTTAGAAGCAATGTTGTTGAATTAGACTTAGTCATTAGACAAACTCCCCTATGTACGACAAACATCCTCTGGCCAAATGACCAGTAAAATATAATAAATTACAATACTAGACCTTTATAAAATATGAATCAAGGAATTAAAAAAATCAAGTTTGATATATTGTCAATGCCTTCAAGCCTTCCAATAAAAAAATACCAACAGCTAATCTGTTATCAAAATATATTTTATACAGAAACCTCATAATGTAAACAGTGCAAGAAGAACACGTGTGTCCAAGATTTTTTTCTGCATGAAATATTTGTAATATAAAATGGTGACTGATATAGATTAAGTTAACTTTCAAAATGTATTTATTATATTAATAAAGCAATGCATAAAGTAGATAAGCTTGTCAAGAATTAGTTTAAATACAAAATAACGTTGACATTGCCAAAAAGTCAATTTACTTATAGTACGTGTAGAAATATCTTAGTCATTTTTATGTAACACTTTGTTTTGTAGAAACAGAAGACAACCAACTCAAAACAGATACAACAACCAGTGATAAATATGTGTTACCAGTTCTTGTAAAATGCCTGATAGGCGTTGCAAGTTTCATAGTACTTCTTGCGTGTCTGTCAATCATAATTATGTGTTGTGTACATCATCATAAAATGAAACAGATAAAAAAATCTCGAATTATCAAAAACTCTAAACGTAGCAGTGAAATCTACACAGAGAACTGGATAAACCAGAACATTAATCTTGTTACTTCATACAAGTCAAATAGTGTTCCCTTTTTGCTATCTGGATCTTGGTCCGGTTTAGAATATCGTGTTCGCTCTAATACTTTTTCCAATAAGATATGTTTAGAAAGCGATGATTTCGCACCCCAGAAACATTATCTTACTGGTCATGGTTCTACTATTTCAGATACGTCAAACAATATTGAAAATAAGGACAAACATGATTCAAGCCTAAAATTATCCGATGAAACACATGTTTAAGTTTCATCGTGTTTTATTGATAACAATACCTTTATATCAAAAGATACAAATCAAAATTATATCTAAAGGATGCTAAATAAACGTATGATTTTGCGAACATACATATTGATGTAAATAAAAACTGTATACGTGGTATTGATGGGAACTTTTTAATCTTTATTACGTTTATTTCATCTAAATAAATCCGTCTCCCAAAGAAATTTCCAAAATTTGGTGTCTACTATGTATCATCATCAACAACAAATACATTTCATCATGAGGTTCGTAATATTTGTACTCAGTACAAATAATGTACTATAATACTTTACAAAAAATTCTTGTAAAACAGGTATAATTCTAATTGCATGTATGTTAATGTGAAGTTGTGTTATTTTTTCTTCTGACTAAGATAAAGTTAATCATCATTTTCAAAAGATTGCATAATGTATGGCAGAAACAGGAAGAGGACACTAAGGCGGTAATAAAAAACATACGTCCAAGATAGAAAACTCGATAGTCAAATAAAAAGATGAACAGACAAACAACAGTCCACACAACACGATTCACAGACAATTAAATTAAAAAAATAACACGTCAAATTTGCAATTGTGCAACTGTATTTTCTTTAAAGCAATATAAAGCTTTAGCTTTTATGTTTATGTGTTAAAAATATAGCATGTTATTTAGGCTTTTAAATATTCACCTCTCCGAATATGATCTCTGTAAATGAAACAAATACAGTGGAAATTGGTCATACATTCAAATTTTATAGTCACAGCTATCATACTTGTCTAGATTTAGCCTAACCATATTTTACTTGTAGATTATAACTAAGTAAACATATATATTAGGTTAATAACTCAAGATTAAAGGTTTAGATTTAAATTTTAAAACATAACCCTTGACTATGAATTCCTTAATCTAGTGATCTATACAAAACACATATATATATATATATAGTATTACAGTTTTAAATTATAGATTACTCTATTTCGAATATATAATAATTAAGTATAATGTTTAAATTGACAAAAAATGTATTGATATTTGAATTAAGAATATTTTTTAAATAAGGGCATGTATTATTGTCGATTCAGTCTGTAAATTCTTTTCAGGATTTTTTAAACATACTTCAAAAATTATAATAAGCACAAACACATTGCATTCAGGAACACGATATTTGTTCCGAGTATTTCTGTTGATGAACTTTAGAAGGGAAGATACTTATTTCTTCTTTCAAACAAACTATGTTAATATCAATTAAATTAACCCGTGTAAGTTTGAAAAACTCAGATTAAGCTACTAGCAATAACAAACGATACAACGAAAATATCAAAATATTGTTACTTCAACCCCCTCTTAACCCCCTAAAAACAACTAAAAGAAAAAGACCTTATAACGTCATCACTATCTTTTTTGCAAAAACAAACGATACAACGAGAATATCAAAATATTGTTACTTCAATCCCCTCTTAACCCTCTAAAAACAATTAAAAGAAAAAGACCTTATAGCGTCATCACCATCTTTTTTTGCAAACACTGGTATTAGCAAGTTTTGGTGTGCTCTTAAGACTCATGAATTTAAGACACACAAAAGGTTTCTTTACTGATGTACAGTCATGTAGAACGATGCATTGTATCATTCGAGATATATAATGTTTTTCTATTTTTATTGATTCTAATAAGCATCTGATTAACTGTAATAAAAATTAAACCCGTCTCAGTAATTCTTATGAAACCCAACGAATGTAGCTATGGAAGATCATGCAATTATATAAAAAAACAACGTTAAAACAGGGCAATGAAAATTCTGAAAATATCATTCTGAATTTAGTAATACGAAAATAAAAAGATATGATGGGAGCTCTGTATTGGCGCATGAAATGGAGTGTAATTTGTCACATTTCAATTACTTAATACACGTTGTTATTCTAAATGCCAGCATAGATATTCAACCATAGACACTTGTCTCAACCGTATGTAAAACTGTATATCGACCCGAGTCTAAACAAGTGCTGAAAAGATTTAACAGACAACCAAAGATTTATCATCTACACAAAACACTTTGAAGGGTCGAAACACTGATATATAACAAAAACATCAACTGACGAGATATCATTATGTATTTAAGTACCGAATACTCCTGCTGTTTATGTTGATCTGCAAGGAAAAAGTAGACAGATGAACGTAGTGTCGAAATCAGCTAAATAAAATTTGATAACTTTAAAACATCGGTTTTGCACGCAACAAAACACAGGTACAATACAAAACATAAATACGAAAGGTCAGTTATTCAAAACTTAGGGTTTTAAAGCATCTATATTAACAACACGAGATAGCTTATGTCTTAATTTGTTAGCATCAAAATCACATTTTACTTTGATATACTACAATTTGGTCGATATCAGTGCTGATGGACTATTAATTCTCCGAGGTCATCTTTTTTCATTACAATTAGTACTCCGACCGTTTAGTATTATAGGTGCCATTAGGTTATCATACGTTCCGTAATATTAGTGCTCCGATGATATCACTTGTCCAGGATAATTAATGCTCCGAGCTCAACGATCATCTTTTCATCGTTCGACTATTATGATAAGTGCTTTGGGTTTATCATCAGTTCAGTAATGGACTATACGTGCTTCGGGTTTATCATAAGTTCAATAATGGACTATAAATGTTTCGGGTTTATCATCATTTCAATAATGAACTATAAGTGTTTCGGGTTTATCATCAGTTCAATAATGGACTATAAGTGTTTCGGGTTTATCATCAGTTCAATAATGGACTATAAGTGTTTCGGGTTTATCATCAGTTCAATGATGGACTATAAGTGTTCCTATAGTTGGGATCAGTTCTACAGGAACTGTAAGGAGAGCTATTCTTTAAGGGTGACTGAGGAATAGAAATATAGTTACTTTCTTCTTCCCACCGGCAGTAAAAACCTTGTCAAAGGGGGCGTGCGTTTGGTTGTGAGGGATATACAAGTACGCAGCCACGTCCGGTCAGAATGGGGACGTTAAATCTGATGCCTCGTGTAGAGAGTCTGCCACGCTCTCCTCGCGTAAAGAGCACTTGCAACAACTCTCTGAGGGCCCCGTAGGTGGCCTGTTGCAATGCAAAATTTCTTTCCCTATTCAATATACTCTCATTATCAAGTGGCAGCACACACCTCCCCGACCTTCATCCCGGACGGCGTCTATTACAAGCCTTACCTATTGTATTTATTGTTAATTTGTTCTCATCCTAAACATGCATGGAATATTTGCCACTGAAAGTTAAGCAACCAACAATCAACCAATTAATTCATTTGATAGGTAACCTTCATAGCAACAGTATGCCACCATGACCATTTTTTTCATGTTTCACTTGCTTTGGTTATATCTTTGATACTATGCTATCACATAGGAATGCATATTTTTCTTTATATTTTCTCCGATCTTTAGATCAGAATCAAATTACTTTGTAAGTTTTGTTTAATACTATTAATAAGGTAGGTATGAAGTTCTATAATGTGGCGATGTGAAAAAAGGTGTGCCTATTGAATAGCAGAGAAATCATATAACACCAGATATCACCCAAACTTGGGGAAAAAATGGAAAAAATAATTAAATTGTAGTCCTTGTATCTATCTGCACATATGTCTCTTATTCATAGTCACTTTAAAATAGTCCAAACCAGTAAAGTCTATTCAATAAATATATTAAAACAATTAATGGTCTATCTTTATTAAGAAAAATACAATAAAATTTAGAATGGAAATGAGGAATATGTCAAAGAGACAACAACCCGACCAAAGATCAGAAAACAGCCGAAGGCCACCAATGGGTCTTCAACACAGCGAGAAAATGCCGCACCCGGAGGCAGGCTTCAGCTGGCCCCCAAACAAAAATGTGTACTAGTTCAATGAAAATGGACGTCACACTAAACTCCGAAACATATAAATGAACTAAAATTAAAAACACATACAAGACTAACAAAGGCCAGAGGCTCCTGATTTGGGAAAGGCGCAAAAATGCGGCGGGATTTAACATGTTTTGTGAGATCTCAACCCTCCCCCGATACCTCTAGCCAATGTAGAATAAACAAACACACAGCAATACGCACAGTAAAACTCAGTTTAAAAGAAGTCCGACTCCGATTTCAGAATAGGTAACAAAAGAAACTAAGCAAAATGACAATGATACATAAATTGACAAAGGACTACTGATCACTACTAGCAGTTACTGACATGCCAGCTCCAGACCCCAATTAAACTGATTGAAAGATTATGTCTTCATCATATGAAAATCAAGCACAATCCCTCCCGTTAGGGTATCATAAGTCTGATATTAAGTCTAAAGTTGTAATAAGGGATTTTTCAAAATCCCTAACAATATTTTCAGTGATTTTATAAAATTCCTAATAATTTCAGGGATTTTACAAAATAACTGAAACTGTTAGGGATTTTACAAAATAACTGAAACTGTTGATTTTACAAAATAACTGAAACTGTTAGGGATTTTACAAAATCTCTAACTATTTAAGGAATTTTACAAAATCCCTGATTTCACAAAATAAAATTTAACATATACAGGTTGAACATGTATATTTTATGTGAAGTGGTACTTAATTTCTGGTGTAATTTTTATAAACTTCACTTTTTAAATCGAAAATTGAAGAAAACATCTTGGATTGAAAAATAACAGAACTCAATTGGTCCTGATTTTTAATTCAGTCAGCAAATTTCGATGCAGGACTGCAATTTAGTGCCTACTACACAAATAATACAAAATGATATTGAGTTATAGATTCTAGGAGCTACAGTTATGTATCTTTACAGTTTTCTCTGCATTTGTCGTCTTCAAGTTATTATGTTTCTTTTGGTCCTATGACTTTTGACGTGACACGGTATTTATGCATCCCGCTATCGGGTTTTTGACATTCGACATTCCTAGTGCAGGTGGGTTCTGAGGAGCGATTCGGACACAAGAGTTTTTTGTTATTAGTATACAGTGTTTTTTTTTCAAGTTTGTTTACCCTTGTATCTATATTTTACTTAATTTGTACTTATTATATCGAGAAAGTGTATCGTCTTCGTCAATATACTATTAACTACAAAACCTTTTTTGTTGGTGTCTTTGTCAAATTTTCTATCTACTACAACACCTTTTGTTGGCTTCTTTGTTAGATTTATGTGTATGTTTGTTTGAATTTTCTATTCGGTTGTGATTCATGTTTACACAACTTTAGCTGCTGGATCTCAATTATCGTCACATTAACCAATTATGTCTTTTTAGGTTGCTTTCCCAATTTTGTCAATATAACGGAACCATAAACAAATGTCACACAAGTGGGAGGTTTGACTATCAATGAAACCTAGTTTAACCCACCATTTTTTTCGGAAAATGCCTGTACCATGTTAGGAATATGACGGTTGGTTTTCGCATTCCGTTGATTTATTATGTTTGATTTTATCAGTGTTTATGGATCTCCCCTTTTTGTATATACCTTGGAGTTCGGTATTTTTGTTATATAGATATAAGAAGATGTGGTATGAGTGCCAATGAGACAACTCTCCATCCAAGTCAAAATTTATAAAAGTAAACCATTATAGTTTATCTATTTTGAATTTACATTGTATCATAGGTCAAATTTATTTGTTCAGTGTATGTTCAATGGTGTTACTATGTCCTTTGATTGAGTTAAGCTATTTCAGTTGATATTTTATAGTGTGTCTTTCTATGTTGTGATGTTACACTATTGTTTCAGAAAAAGGGTAAAGGTTTGGTACCATTAAAACGTTTAAACCCGCTGCATGTGTTTGCACCTGTCCTAAGTCAGGAATCTGATGTTCAGTAGTTGTCGTTTGTTGATGTGGTTCATAAGTGTTTCTCGTTTCTCGTTTTTATATAGATTAGACCGTTGGTTTTCCCGTTTGAATGGTTTTACACTAGTAATTTTTGGGGCCCTTTATAGCTTACTGTTCGGTGTGAGCCTAGGCTCCGTGTTGAAGACCGTACTTTGACCTATAATGGTTTACATTTATAAATTTTGACTTGGATGGAGAGTTGTCTCATTGGCACTCATACCACATCTTCTTATATCCATTATAGGTAAAAGTACGGTCTTCAACACGGAGCCTTGGCTCACACCGAACAGCAAGCTATAAAGGGTCCCAAAAATTACTAGTGTAAAACCATTCAAACGGGAAAACCAACTTTTTTAGTAATAATAATTTTTAATTGATTGAACAAATTTATGTGATTTTAAGTTAATATAACTAATAATATATTTACAAAAGTAGAATACGTTTACACTGGGACGTTATACGTTAGTATAATAGTCCCAGGTTTGCTTTAATTCGATTTTTTTTTATAATTTTGGGGAAGTAACTCAGAAATAGTACAATTTATAAAGGTATCTACAGGAAATTTATACATTTTTTGTTACAGCAGGAAAAACGTAAGGTGACCCCTGTTTTCTTTTAATATTCTGAAAGCATTTTATTAGGACTATCTTTATTTATATTTCTTTTTCAGAATTCTATCATTTAGTTTTCCTTGTATTCACATTATGATGCCTTTTCTCTGTATTAATCTATACAAAAAGTGGCATTTGTTCACCATCTATAGCTTGAAAATAAGATCGGTGACCTATCATTTTTATTATATTTTTGAACATATCACAATAAATACTACATTCTGACAAAGTATGAACACATTCTATCATGTTTTTATACTCCTTCACTACCTTAAAATAAAATCTATTTCCCTGATTTCGAAATAATCCGATAGATATATGTTTTATGTGGTCATTATTTAAAGGTTTTAATCTAATACAATTTTTACTGCGCAAAAACGTATACAGATAATCTAAAGATATATACCAGACTCCACAAGTAAACTTTAAAGATTTTCAATATAATGTTATGAAATGTAACCGATAAGAGTGGGGAAAGGGAAACCGGATGCATGTTTCTTTGACATTTGAAATATGTAACTTTCTAAAAATAAATCGTCGCAAAAGGCAAAGTGTATTTTCTGGACTGGACTGTGCCTTTTGGGCAAAGTGTATTATCTGGACTAGACTGGACTGGACATTTAATTGCTTTTAAAACAGCACTAACTAAACTTCAAATATTTTAGCTGTGTTATCAAAGATTTTATCTAATATTTTTCATTCTGCATGTCATCACAATATAAACATGTGCCCACCCTCAACCTAAAAGCTCAGTTATATTGATACATTTTAAATAATAAAGAAGATATATCAATTAAAACTAAAGAGTCCAGCCCAGTCCAGTCCACATTCCAGTTCAGTCCAGCCCAGTCCAGTTCACAGTCCAGTCCAGTCCAAAGGTCCGTTCCAGTCCAAAGGTCCGTTCCAGTCCAGTCCAGATAATACACTTTGCCGTCGCAAAAGAGGGTGTGAAAAGTTAAAGTAGCTTATATTTCTGGATATATAAAAAAACCTCTATGTTCGTCCTTGGTTATGGTAAAGTATTTCGTCTACAATTTGTTTTGACCCCTTCCTTGTACATATTATATTAACAAATATTTAAACAATTAAATAAATAAATGATTCACTTTGTTATTGTTTGAAGATAAACTAAAATTCCAAATTTCACTGCGCAAAAACATAATTGATATTATCTATTATACTACAAACCAGACTCCACAATTAAACGAGTATCATATAATGTTATGTATTAATTAAATGGCCATTACATGTAACAGAAGTGAGGGGAAAATAGGAAATAAGATTTATGTTTCTTTGACATTTAAATTACTTTAATTTTATTGAAAGTCTTCTTCTGACCCATATATGTAGATAAGCTCTTTGACTTTTGATTTAAAATAATGACTTAATTCAGAAAGAATTGAATATAAAGTGAAATTAAAGTTTTTATCATAGGTATATAAAAAAAAAACCCTACTTGTTCGTATTTGGTTATGGTATAGGATTTCGTCGACTATCCTTTTTTTACTATCCTTTTATGTACGATTGGCAAGAAACTATGTAATTATTTGTTCGTACATTACATTAAAAAGTATATATTAGATCATACATACTGGTAACGTATGGTTATTGTTTAAGATAAGATACACACTGGACTGCGCAAAAACGTATAAAGATAATAAATAATATCAACCAGACTTCACACTTCAACAATCTTCTAGAATAGAAATAGTTTCAGAAAGGGTAGTAGCTATTCGGAATACCAAGAAACTACCTGCTCGTCTTCGGCTATGGTATATTTGATATATATATATGGCTACAAAAATTAAGGGTTATTAAGTGTGCACCACATTTTTTTATGTTATTTTTTCATAGACAGAAAAAATATTACAGTCATTCCTTAAAATTTCATTCTAAATTCCATTTTTAAGGAGTAAATCATGAAAAAACGTTGATGACGTCAGGTCACATGACAAAATTATGTATATGAGCTGAAAGACAAAAACTTTCAGTCAATCAAAAGACGTGTTACATTCAAAATTGAATTATACAGTCATGCTTCAACTTCTTCTGATGACTCCTCTTTGTATCTCCCCCTTTGTGTACGTTTTATTTTATACATATTCTATTTAAAAGCATTAACTAGGCCCACACATCTGTAAACAACAGACCATACAAAATATGCATAACAATGCATCAACATGGATACATTTAAACACTGAGACTGACCTCTTTAAGTGTAAGTGGTTCCTGTGCCACCCACACCAACAGTGGTGTTGATCATTGCAAGTAAGAATCCGATGATAAGTCTCAAAACGAGAAAAGTAGGACCGGATTGTTTTTTGGAAGGTGTAGATATTTTGACTTACAACATGACAGACGTGGCCTTAAAAAGTTGTTGCAAGGATTTTAACGTGTAAAGAGCATTAAAAATAAACAATTTTTTTTTAACATTTATTCCAAAAATGATGTCTCCTAAATCTTTGAAATTAAGGTTGAAACTACTACTATCGACCTAATGGAAATCAAATCTAAAAAAAATAATATTTGTTTTCCACTTAATATTTACTATACTTTGTTATGACAATTACATTCATTAATTTATACAAAGTAACTTATGGGAGACTGCTTGTTTCCGTATCTTAGTCTACACATTATTTACAGTGTAATTAGCTACATGTATGACTGTTCTTTAATAAACATGATCAATATGTTTCAACAAAACGACCGTTGTCTTGTATTTATATTATAATTACAAAAATTTCAGACTGATATTTATTAAAATGAATAAAATATAGAGTTCCTTAATTAATTTCAATAAAATAAGTAAAAATGAAATACTCTCGGTTGGCAAAAACTCTTTCCAGCTAGTATAAATAAGAAGATGTGGTATGAGTGCCAATGAGACAACTCTCCATCCAAGTCACAGTGTATAAAAAGTTAACAATTATAGGTCAGAGTGACATTTCTCCAGCAATAAACTTCATTAATAATTATAAACAGAAAAACAACCATACTTTGGATATTTGTTATCATTTAAAAAGTATGTTTAAAAGGGTGATGGCCGTTTCCTTTTATCTTATAACCTCAACAAAACCCGTTAGAGACAAAATACCGATAGGAACATTCGATTTTTAAAATTTCTCATTAAAAACTTGTAATTTCTTATTTCTAAATTGGCATTTCTCAGTTCCAAGTTGATATTCTTCAGTTCCGAGTTGATTTGTTATAGTTCCAAGCTGACATTTCTCAGTTCCAAATTGACATTTCTCAGTTCTAAGTTGAGATTTCTCAATTCCAAAAGAGAGACATACCAATGTGATATTCAAACTCATTAGTCGAATACAAAATGACAACGGCATATGGCAAAAAAAAAAAAAAAAAAAAAAATGAACAAAATGAACAAAAGACAAACAACAGTCTAGAAAACTAATATAAAGATTGACCAACACGAACCAACCACAAAACCCTGGGTGATATCATGTGCCCTGGAAGGGTTAACATATCCTGTTCCACTTGTAACACCCGCCAAAGTTAACATTTTGCAGTTCCAATTTGACATTTCACACTTCAAACTTGACATTTCTCACTTCAAATTTGACATTTCTCACTTCAAACTTGATATTTCCCACTTCCATGTTGACACATCTCAGATCCAGTCTTTCGTAAAAATATGTTTATTTTCCCTCAACAATACGTTAGAGCCAATCAACCCAATCCGTTCAATGCAAGTGATATGATTATATTTTCATACACAAAACAAATCATAAGCATGCTTTTAACGATTATTTTGTCGACAATAGGTAAAACTAATGGTTGACAGTATTTTTATTTAAAGACATTTTTTTATGACATTTAAAAAAGAGGATAACCTCTTCCTGTCCTGTCATAGGGGCATCGGTGGCCGAGTGGTTTAATTAGTCGAACTACTGTATCATAACCTGTCAACACTGAGGTTGCGAGTTAAAATCCCGCACCCGGCTCGACTGCAATCTTAATTAACTAGGACTAAAACTGACCGCCACGAAATAGCACAATAGTGCTGAAAGTGGCGTTAACCACCAATCAATCAATCAATATATATTTCTGTCATTTTCAATGGATTGGAAAAATGGCATTAAATATTCATTTAAAAAACAAATTTGTACCAGTTTACAAGCATTTCCGTATATTTTATTATAGAAATTCCTGATAAATGTTATTTATAAAATGTGAATGAGACAAAAAGAAACTAGACAAGCTTAGCCCATGTACATCCCTGTTCCATCCTCTCAATTTTGTATCTAGCGAGACGAGAGGCAGAGATACAATTCATGTTTATCTCAATATAAATCCAAATGTACAATGTTTATTATGTTTGATATTAGATTTAGTTTTGTAATATATGTTCATGAATCGTTCTTTAGATAAGGCATTATTCGGTTATAGTGACGCTTAGATAATATCTAAAGGAACTGGATATTTCCTTTTGGTGATCTGACTTGGTAAATCTACTATTTGATTGTTTCGGTTTTCATCATTACTGTTTGTATTATAATTATCATCTAAGAATGCAGGACGATATGCATTTCTCTGTGGAGGATGGAATTCCTCATCTTCATGAATAGGGTAATATCCATTCCTATCCGTGAATGGCGGTTCCATGTTTCTTCTGTTATATGGATTTTCAGACAGGGGAACAGATGTAGCGTTCCTTTTATCGAAGCTCTCTCCCGTTGAATATCTTCGGTTATGCTGGTCATCAGCAACAGTCGGTTGGTAATCACCTAAAGAATGAAATAATGACCTAGTCCGTTTTCGACTTTGCGGTTCTATTATCTGTGTTTCCGGAAGTCCATCGTTAGAATTTATAATTATTGGTGTCGCACTGTCTGACGTAATTATACTTGCGCGACGGAAATTGACATCAGTATTGATACATTGTTCGTTTGGATCCGTTTTCGTTGAATTTTGACGGCTGAAGTTGGATCTATTCCCGGCATTTTGAGTTTGATTTTGGACGGCGGGTGTGGCTGATATTTTCGGGGACACCCTTTTATTAGCTTGGTTAGTATTTGTATCTGTCGGTATTTCATCAATATAAAATAAATTAGGCTTAACGACTGTACTATTATCGACATCATTTAACTGTGTTTCGAAAACGTTTTGACCATCATCTGAAGCGGTAGATTTTGGTCTGTTTTCCGTTTCCCTTTTAGAAATATGTGTTGGGTTTTTGGTTTGTGTTTCCGTTATTTGTATTCTTTTAGGCTTTTTAGTTGAGGTCCCGAACGGGTCTTCTTCTGCGTAATGGTTCACTTGAAAGCTTTCCGGCATTTTATCTTTGGCAATAACGCTCGAATTATTGTGTCGTTTGATTTTGCTCTCATTTATTTGAACATTTTCGCTTTTTGTGTACACATTTTCGTTATATTTTGAATTATTGTGTTGTTTGCTTTTGCTTTCATTCATTTTATCATTTTCTCTTTTTGTGTACACCTTTTCGTTATAAGTTGAGTTATTGATATTCGGATGTTGTTTTCTGTCATTATCCTGGATATTCGTGACCAAAATTGTTTTGGTGAGTTTGTTTTCAGAAGGTATTGGTTCTTGACGTTTAGTTTTATTTCGTGTTTCCTTATGAATAAAGGTGGTTTCCTCCCTATCTTCGTCAATCTTCTTTAGAGATAACATTTGGGCATGACTTTTTCCGGTTTTAACTGGTTTACCTGCTAGAGCAGCTTTCCTTGCTTGAATACTCGCACGTGCTTTTCTCAACCACCTCTTTGCAAACAATGTAGTTTTAATTGTTGCTCGGAATTTCTTAGTCGAAGCTGACATAAACATTATATTGTCGATTTTATCCAACGCTGTAGTAATTGAATTTCGGACATTTCTGGCCTTTTCAACCATTTTCGTTGGCATTGTTTTTGTCGTTACAGTACGGAATTTTCGATTATGTGCCAAATAAATAACTGGTTTCAAGGCATAGCTCAACATGGCAATTACAGTAACAATTGAACGGAATCCTCCCCAAAGACCTTTATCTGTTACACTTACAAAGCTAATGATAATGTACGGTAACCAAAGAAAGATCATAAGGCATGCAACAATTAAGTATGTTACTGCAAGAGTGAAATCCGGATCGGAATTATCATTGGAGAACATTTTCGTAATTTTAGTCTTTGTGACTGCTTTTTTCATTTTTTCGCGCACTTTCAACGCTGCGAATTTTGATTGGGGTTTTCCATTACTATTACCCTTTGCACCCCACCCAATTTTTGCGGTGGGGTTGTTTGTTGTGGTGTCCCAGAGATGGGCTTTGCATTAACAGCATTATTTGGCTTATTAGCATCATTTCCCGTTTTGTTTTTAGGTATGAAGGACGAAAAAGCACCACCTCCGGTAGCTTTTGTTTTTCCTGATTCTAATTGCCTTTTCCTTGCCGAAAATATAAAAGCATACGTTACGGTGTAGGACACGAGGCAGAAACAAATTCCAAACGTGAACACAATAGCAAGATAATAGACATTGTTTCCAAATTGCGGTACACACGCAGCGTGGTAAAAGTCGTAAGAAATGGAAACCCAACCGGAATGTGGAATACATGCAACACAAAGACCGATAATCCATATCAAAGCAGAAACGTATGCAGTTGCTTTTGATCGTAAGAAAAATCTGTCATGAAGGTCAAAGTTTTTAGCTCTTGTAGCTCTTTCGACACTCATCACGATTAAAAATCCAAATGTAACCATATAACAAAATGTAAACACTGTCCCGTGAAATTTACAAACATAATCAGAGAGTTTCCATTGTTTCATAAATGCTACAATAATTGATGGAAAAATAAACAGAATACATGAAATCAAATCCAAAATTGCAAGTTCAAACAAAAAACGATTGGTTCGAATTTCTAACATATTGTTTTTTCGTATTGTTGTTATCAAAACAGCATTAAAAACTATTCCCAAAATCATAACAACGATATAAAGTGATCCAAGCATGTAAGGCAACACTTCATCTTGGAACCAGTTGAAGAACGATCCTCCAAACGCGTCTACTGTACCCGACATTTTTAACACTAAATTAAGTTACTACTTGGTTAATAAAACTGGCGGAGAGGAAATTGTTACAGATTTCTTCTTTGAAGTTGTTAACCTTATATACAGCAGCGGCATAAATCTTTTCGAATGTTTCATGTTTATAACTATAAGCGTTACACTACAAACTAATACTGTTAAGCTAATAGAAATAACCGATCAAAAATTAATCTGACAAACAAAAGAATTCCCAAATTTAGTCATAATGAAATAATCCAGAAACAAAGCGTATATTTTTTTATATAGTTTTTAATACTTATTAGTTACATTCTTACTGTTTGATTTCGGTTGATATCATAACGGGGCCATAACAGTTTATTTATTACAAGGAAACGTGAATAAATATTTTGTTTCGGGTGACCATACTATTAGTCTTAAATGTGACTGCATGCAACCAGTCTTCCCCTTATATATATATATATATATACAAAAGGCGATATGTTAAATCTTACTCTGATGATAAATTATGTCTTTTTTGATTTTAAGTTAGGTATAAAGTTATCAGTAGTGTATTCAATATATAATCCCGTCTTTCCACTATCCAGAACGAGCTCGCAATAGTTTATAAAGTAACCTGTACATGTGTAGATAAATGGTAATGGCGGATGACAACTTTGCCGTACATCTCCCATGCTATCCCCTGTTAAACTAAGATGCTAACATGGTACATTGATGCATCTTCAGTTTTATTTTCAAGGTCAAAGCATATCTTCTCGTCAGATTTGACCGAGATAGGGGATCTGGGGGCGCAACTAATCAAAAGCTATCGATGTTTTGTAAATGAAATAGTATGATATTTATTATTTTATCAGAGGTAACCCATTTAAAAACTATAACTAATGTATCAGCTTATTTCATTATAGTTAGGTTAATAATATTTGCCTTTTAAAACAACGTTAGACTCCCGATCTTAAGAGCTGATTTGCAAGTACAACCTTTTAAGTTCGCTGTATACATGCATTTAAAGGTTTCAGCAATCATCTAATGATTTATTACTTTCTCAGTCGAGTCCTTGCATCAAATTCAAGATTTTTAAAAAGTTTCACCCAACTATTTCCGTTACAGAGTATTCTTTGTTACTTTGTTTGCATGCGTATGATTTATTTATGAAAACTAAATATTATAATCTTTTTATTATACAGAGGTAGGACCAAATTCCCCTTAATTTATTTTCGATACCACATCACTTATTTTTAAACTAGTTCTACTAAAATTTACAGTATCTCAGCATTATTGGTATTCTATGAGGTTGGTTATATAAGGACATTATATCGTATTATGGAACATGAATAAAATTATATGATAAACACGTGAGCTTTAGCTTAAAACATGGCATTTTTTTTTGAAGATTTCAGCAAAGTTTTGAGCTTAAAAAAATAAGACATTCTTTAACCCGAATAATTCAGTCTTTATATTCCACTGCTCTACGATGGCTACATTAACGCCTGAAGGCCTAGTCAATGAAAAATCGTCAAAAAAATCATTCGGAATTAGCTCCTGGTTTACCTATCTCGATAACATTTAGCTATTAGCTGATTAGCTCTCTGTCACAGAGAGCACCAATCAAAATCCTGGATTCGTGACGCGTTTTTATCGTATAAAGAGTTCAGGCCCTCGCGATTGGGAGAGTCGATCACGGGGAGGGACTGAATTATTCGGGTTAGACATTCTTAAGTTTATCGAATCCAAAATTCTGTAGGAATTAATCATTTTGATTATGGATCTATTTCTGCGCATTGCGCCAAACGTTTATAAAAACATGCACATCTGCAATATCGCATCGAAATTGTTTTCAACGGCAATGCGTACTCTGGCGTACAGTAGCGCTGATAACTTTTTTTAAATTTTACGGAAATTTGTAAAATTGTTGAAAATCTTTTAGCTATGATATTAATATTTAGACTGTTAAATATTTTTCGCTAGCTTCCTCTACTATTGGGTTTTGTCCTTGTGATTGAAGAACAAATGGAAATTGGCATAACCCCGTTCATCATAAAATCATTGTAAAAATAAAAATTGCCATCCATTGCAGAAGCAAAGTATTGACTGTTCCATTGTCGCCACAAGCCGCAGAATGCTAAATACAATTGCTCGGCTAATTATTTTTATCGTTCCGGATATGTATTATGACCAATCCGTTAAATAGCCGATTTTCTGTCAGAGATTTTCAGTGCTACAAGTGATATTTACAGTACACTTTAGGAGTTGTAATTAAGTGTTTTACAATGCAGGGATGTGGAAATATTCAAAATTTAATTTAGATTTTTCTTTGAAGGTGACAGAACAGAGATTAATTTAAAAGAATTTGTGCACTTGGCATATTTCTATGTCTTTTGTTTTCAATGGTTTCAATGGGAAGCTCTTCTCATACTGTAACTTCCAAAAAAATGGAAGTTATTGTATGGTACATGTATGACGTCACTGAGTGGAAGTTAAAGTACAGGATGAGTGGCGCCTCCCTAAAACTTCTATGCGATTTGCAGAACCGATATTTACATAGACAAACACACAAAACCATGACACAATATAAAAATAATAAGATCTTGTATGAGTGCAATGAGAAAACTTTCCACCAGAGACCGAATGACGTAAAAGTTTGCAACTATAGGTCACCGTACGGCCTTCAACAATGAGCAAATCCCATAGAACACGACAAACTATAAAATGCCCCGACATAACATATATAAAACAATTCAAACGAGAAAACTAACGGTCTGATTTATGTTCAAAATAATAAACCAAAACAAAATATGTGATACAGCAACAAACTCCAACCACTGAATTACAGGCTCCTGATTTGGACCAGGCTCATTCAGCATATGACAGGGTTTAACATTTTTGCGGGCGCCTACTTTTGCATTTAAATTTTTCGTTACAAGGCATTTTATTTTTATTTGTCTGTACAGTAAGTAAAGTAAGTAAGTACATTTTTATTATGGTGACATGTGTACTGACAGTTTAACAAAATACAAATATGCTACAAAAACAATAAAGTACACCCGACCAATTGGGTCTATAAGTCACTTTCAAAATCATAAAACGTATTTCTTTTATCACGGATTTTCAAACAAAATAGTGAAAAAAAGTTAAAGCTAAATTCAAATTAGATAAAAATGAAATTTAAAAGATTAATTCAATGTCCTGTTAAATAAATAATAAATTAATAATTATAATAAAGAATCGGAAAATATGCACATGTACATATTGAATCAAGAACCGAAAAATGCCATTAACAGACTTGAATTCATATTTATCTGGTCCAATAATTTATTTAAATGATCAGGAGGCCGGATAAAGCTCAAACGCTGTAAAAATTAGCAACATCTTTTAAAACATTTTGCTGACTTCAGTTGGCGACGGACGAAACAAATATGTCAGTATGTGTATATTTCTTCTACCCGATTTGTTTGCAGATGACCCGCCACCCCTGAAAATGATATCCAACAAATGTCAATTGGGAAAATTGGAAAAATTGGAAAAAGTCCGTGAAGCACGATATTTATGTAGTTTTTCACGATGAGAATGTTTTATATATCGACTTGCTAGGGTCTGCTGCACAAGGTGGGAACTGTTTGAAACATTAGAACGGTAAAGATCACCTGTTTTCCCCTCTTTTTTATAGACCGAGAAGTACCGAGTAGTTGCCTTGTTTCTTCAGTGGAATCTACGCCCTTGTAAGAATGATTGTGAAAGAATGAAGGAAAACAAAGTATACAACGGTACAATATAACGCTATAAAAAGAATCGACGTAATTATTCATTTGATTTCCGAAAGGGTTAATTTACAAACTTAGATTATTCCTATAAGTTATTATATTTAACACAGATACAGTTCTTTAAGTAATACATCGATACGCAAAAGAAATATTAAAATAACTAAATCAAAAATCATATATGATCTCATGCAATTTTTGTCCTTATGTAAAGAATGAGACCTGTAATCGTAATTTCAGGTAAAGGATTGTATGGTCCTTTTCAATTTTATTTACATTTTAGGAACACTGCAATGCTTTACGATCGGGAAACACCGAAAACTCTACAACTTGAAGCTGTTTACTGAAATTTATATAAAGCACAATCAAGTCTTTTTTCAATATTGACATTGAAATGATAAAAAATTAGACGTTCCCCAACCTGTATCAATTTGTTATCAACCAGGATCTAGTACAACAAATCAAATATTGTCGTCATATACTAAACGAAACGTTATCTAAATTTTATTGAATTTCGTTTGGTCAATAATCATTCTTGTCGATGAGATATGCATGTAACGGAAGTTTTTCTCCATTTAAATTTGAAGGTAAGGACATTTTGTTTTAATTCTCGGCATTAGGTTACATTTAATTGATCTAAGCATCCTCAATTATTGGTAATTGACGTTGTTACTAGAAAACAATTAACCTGTAATCAGTCAAATAAGTATGTATACACAATGATAGACAAATAAACAAAAACATTGTACTGGTATCCTGCTTTAATTATGAGCGAACGGTAATGCTTAAAATAACTGTAAGTGGTCCTTGTGCATAAATTACCATAACCAAACAAGAAAAAAGATTTTTTCTGAAGATCTTGTTTACCTTTTACTATGTAGCAACTTAATTAAAAACGGATGATACATGAACACATTGTTGTTAAGATTACTCATATTCATATTGAAAGTTCTTCAATAACAGAATAGAATGACGAATTTAAGGCCAATTACTGATTACAGTATATACTAGTAGTTACATAATATCATCTCACATTTAAGGGATACCATATTATGGGGGATGCAAGGGGCTCACATACAAAGTGGCATACGTATATCATATTTTGAACAACAAATCCTTTTAAACAACCCCTCCCATCTTTTTAAAACATGAATCATTCACTGAAAAGTTCATACTAAAAAGTCATGGAATTACTAAATAAGATGATTCAGAAATTCAATTGTTGAATTATACCAATCTTCAGTTGAGAAAATCTCCCGGATCACTCTGCACTATTTATCCGTGTGAAAGGTCTTAATATTTTGTTACTGTTTATATATTGAAACAGCAACCCTGACTGTTTGTTTCAACCTCTTTTTTATATGTACGCTATCTCTTACGATTTATCCCAAAAATTGAGCCCTACTTGTATCACGGTATGGATTTGCAGTTCCATGTATTTACCATGTCAAAACAACGAACATTGCGTCATTTCACGAGTAGTCCTACATGTATGTTTACGTAGAAAACAATGATGTAAATGATATTATTGATTTTAAATTGTCATTTTTTTGCATATATATGTCTTCTATCATTATAATCATTGTCTGACAATTTTTGTGAGAATGATAGAAGAAACTACCCGGTTTTTGACCTGTTTGAATGAATGCTCGTGACTGTCGGAGTTCTATTTAATGGCTCTTTGACTATGTTTGTTACCTTGTTACCCTATCCATTCATGTGATTTGGTAAAGTTGAATGTGAGGATTAACCATCTGATTCATGATAGCGTGGTATCTTAGGTTTTTAATAATAATCGATTTTTACATAATTAAATTACCAAAACCTTTATCTGTACCTTTTTATGTAATACTATACGTGTTCATGTCTATATATAATTCACTTTAAAACCAATCCTTTATTTTGTACTTTTCATTTTATATCGGAATGATGGCAGTATCTTTCATATTCAAAGCAACAAACATACAACATATTTCAGTGTGATATATATATACACTCGGTTGCATACATATGTGATACCGATTCAATGTGCATGACATTTGCCTCTGACTTCACCTTCATCAAGAACAATCGGAACCTGAAGTTTGGAAAACAATACAGACAAACAGACAAAATGTATTGGTGCAGCAAAACCTAAAAGATAAAATCAAAATAGGCAAAACAATCTTTAGTTCACACTCCTTTTACTTATCAGCATTACTTGTAGCAAGTGATTAAGGTAAGAAACACTAACGGATTTTTGTTGGTTTATGGGTTTTTACTTACGTCAAAGAATTGCATGATAAAAGTTATCCCCCTTACGTGTTAAAAGTTTAAAGGGAAGAAAAGAGAAATAATGCTAGCTTCTTTTCATTTTCACGAGAAGCCCGTTTCATTCAGACACAAGTCAGCTAGAAGAGGTTGGTTCCGATAGAAATGCCGAATGTCTGTTAAAAACATGTCCACTTAATGTTACAAATATTTACCAATAACAAAATCAAACGTTTTGAGTTTATTACAAAGTATGATTGTTCCTTTATAAAACACAATATATTAGGAATTGCCTGTACCAAGTCAGGAATATGACAGTTGTTTTCCATTCGTTTGATGTGTTTGAGCTTTTGATTTTGCCTTTTTATAAAGGACTTTCCGTTTTGAATTGTCCTTGTAGTTCTGTATTTTTGTTATTTTACTTCTTTGTATCATTGTTTGTCACTCTTTTTTTGAAACAAGATTTTTGAACCTACGATGATCATTAATTTGTTTGAAACACAATTGGACTAATTTGTACCATGTTTTGTTAACTATTATACCGTTATTTTAGAGTAGAGTGCTTTTAATATACCTTTATTACTCCACTGATCGAAATTAAAAAAGAAAGGGGTTTAGATCTAAAATACTAGTTAAACCACGCTAAATATTCAGGAGTCAGTCCCAGTCATCACGTCAGAGGTTATGCTATGATAGATCTCTGAAAGTTTCTATTTAATTTATTCACATTTTGTTCCCTTGATTTAGAGTTTAACATATTGTATGTTGACCTTTAAATGTCTTTTGGTTATATATGTCGTTTCGTTGATGTTTCTCCGTCTCCTTTTTGAAGAGCATTTATTCTTGTTAGAAGTGAACGTTTGTTTCAGTCAAACTGGCATTTTTGTAGATGAAACAATCGACATTCCCACGGGAAACAACTGTGCTCCTCTTCTTGCTGAGATATTCTTTTATTCTCACGAGGTAGACTTCACACAGGAGTTACTTAAGAGAAATGAAAAGAACCTGGCATTACTTCACGTTCCACAATATAGATGTTGTCCATTCAATGAATAAATCTATGTTTGGTGACTAGTTTGATCGCATCAACCACAGATACATTTGTTCATATTCTGACTTACATCTAGAAATTGACAATTAGGGTCGGCTGAGACCTAAACTTTACAACAGAAGAGATGATTTTAATTGTCTCCATTGTTAACTTTCCACATGTAGCAACAGTCAAGTGGCGTTAGCATATCTCCTTTTTGTTACGAAATTCCACGGCGTATACTTCCTTTTAATGATTTCCTTGTGGGGGGTTGCTGTTTGCAAGTAAGCTATTGAACCAAGGGTTCCAAATAGTAAAGTTAAAGTAATTCCTTTAAAAGTCTTACAGACACAATCATTTGGGTGACCGTTATGGAATATATATGTCAAAGATGACAACCTTCCTATTTTGTTCGATTGTGGCATAACCGAATGCGACTTATCAGCGTTTTGTAACTTGCTGTGAGTAACACAATGGATGCCACTAGTGGAGCAAGAACTGTATACACTTCCGCGGCAACTGAGTATGCCACTATGGGAGAAAGAACTGCATACTCTTCCATGGCAACTGAGTATGCCACTATGGAAGACAGAACTGCATACTCTTCCATAGAACTGATGATGCGATTATGGGAGAAAGAACTGCATACTCTTCCATGGCAACTGAGGATGCCACTATATGAGAAAGAGCTGCATACTGTTCCGGGTAACTGTTGATGCCACTATGGGAGCAAGAACTGCATTCTCTTCCGTAACACCTGAGTAAATCCCCGTTTTTAGTGGGGTTCGTGTTGTTCAATCTAATGTACTAGTGTATTAACTGTAACAGTTGTTTGTTTTTTTTCGTCGTTTTTCCTTTTTGTCCTGATATTGTCTGTTTGTATTCGACTTGATTTTTGATTGCTATCTTGGCAGATTCTCTCACTTTATGATGAAACCGTTTGCAGTTTATGGTTTCTTTTTATTTCCTGTAGGTGTAATACCACCAAATCATAGTATGTCACATCCGGTTTCATACGAAAAAGGGTCGAAAAAAATATTTCCCTTGATTTTGACAATTGTAGGAAATTAACCCTGCATTTCATTACAGAAAAAATTTTCTGAATCATAGACACATATCTTGGGTGTTTAAAAGCACCATTCTTTTTTTATTTGCTGTTTCTATAAAATATTTTTAAACTTCAGGTGACATGGTTACTAAAGCTTGTAAACAGGAAAAAAGGGGTGAAAATTTGATTGGTATACTTCCGGTGATGGTTGTTATCGTATATGCAACGAAATATTTTGTGAAATTTTCATGGTAGTACTGCACAGGATAAAACTTTACTCATGCTAATTATTTCTTTATTTGAAACAAAGATAAATTCTGCAAATTGTTTTGAAAAGTGCCAATTTAACAAAGACTAATAGGGGAAAATCAATGGTGGTATTACTCCTAAATGGGAAGCTGCATATGCACCTTTGACTTTGTATGTTATGAACTCTCATTTTTTATAAATTTCATGCTATTTCACTCAAATATAGCAAACTTGAAATATTCTGAGTGGATTGAGTCCCAAAACACATTTTAGGGGAAATTGCCTTGGAATAGGGCTATACCATAAATATGAGTAGGCAGAGCAAGTCATACTCAGTGTTTTGGGGAGCTTTTTCTGACTTTTTCTCCTTATTTCCTATATTGGGCTATACAAGAAAACTGTTTCCCAAGTAATTCTTTAAGAAATATACAGTAATAAGTGAATGAAATGTTTTTTGAAGCAGTAACAACAAATTATTTACTGAAAGGGAACCATTTTATGTCCCTCTCTGGAACGCGGCGTAAATTTAAGTTTTACGTAAGGACTTATTGAAACCTCCATGGAGTCAGTAAACTTTTATATGGATAGTTCATTCAGCTTGAACACTTCAATTCCTCATTTATTATCCAAAATTTTGATTTATTAGCCTAAAAAGTAAACATTTTGAGGGGATGAGAGATATTAATGGACCATAAGACCTTATGATAAAGACAAAGATGTACATGTACATTAGTGGTTTTTATCATCTTAGAGTCATCTTTTGTATCATATTCAACTGTTTGTTATGCAGATAAGATGAATATTGGATCATTTATTGGTGATATTATTGATCCACACTATATTCTATCATGATGCGGCGTGATTTGGATTTTTCAAAGAAATTTTGCTCAAATCGCTGTAGATGTCGTCTTACGTTACATTAAATTTCTCTCAAACTATTGAACTGATTATGACAAAACCTGACAGTAGTGCTTGAAATAACCAGTATTTCACAGAGAATTAATCCAACAAAAATGTCTTCTATATTATTTGAATTTGTAATAGCTAAGCAAAAGTGTTAACTGAAAAATTTCCATAAAAAACATTTATTTGTCAACAACTCATGTAAGGAAGGAGTCAATTGAATGTTTGATATCTCGTTTTGATGTTACAATGTGACCCAACAAACCAAAGACAAAAATAGTTTTAATTTATTTGGTAGTATCAGAAGATATAATAAATTTAGAAAATAATTTGACGAAAGACGCCATGTGATAGTATTAGCTCATACGACACATAGTGCAACTATAAGAATAAGAAGATGTGGTATGAGTGCCAATGAGAAAACTCTGAACCAGAGACCAAATGACGTTGAAGTTAACAACTATATGTCCCCGAACGTCCTTCAACAATGAGCAAAACCAATACTGCATAGTAAGCTATAAAAGGCCCCCAAATGTAAAACAATCTAAACGAGAAAACTAACGACCTGATTTATAAACAAAACAATAAACGAAAAACAAATATTATAAACAGCAACAAACAACCACTGAACCAAAGGATGCTGACTTGGGACAGGCACTAGTTAGCTATAAAGGCAATCTATTAAACAAGTACCTGTTAGCCAAGTATGTATTTTAAATATGAAGTCACGAATGTCGATAAGGGTTTTCGGAAAATCTAAATCTTATCGTGACCTGTTTTAAATATTGATAAATGACAATCACAGGTAAAATGTTGCTATTGAGTTTCTAACTAAAACGCAATAAATGCATCGCGTTGGATGTGATAAGTAGTAAGACATGCTAGGTGTTTTTATTGTTTAATATGCTCTTCATTTTAAAATGCTAAGGATTAAGCTTTCGTACATCAGTAAGTATGAATATCTGTTTAGTACCTTATCAGAATATATGTATCATGTCTTTGTCATGCAGTACATAGAGGTTAAATGTTTTGTGCACTTAACTACTAAAAATGTAATGCAGTGTAACATATGTAAGCATATCAACTATTCTCTTCATTTTGTTTGTTAAAAGGCCACACTAATTTTGATTAATAGTTCTTTTGGATTTTCCGCTCCTGTTTTCGAGAAATTGACTTTTCAATAATAAAAAAAAATTACCACTTCCGCAAATTTTTGGTCCGCATGCCGCTCCAAAATTAGTTTCTCCTTGAAGTTTTTTTTCACATAGACGCTTTTCTGTTGCATATAATGTTCCAATCGTTTTAAACACACGTGTGATATCGATTTGTAAATAAAAGGTCAAAAATCGGGATGCCAACATGCAGTTGTGTCAGCTCATTGCCGTGGCCAAGTAGTTATTGAACACAGTTATCCGAAATGCTTCTCGTTTTACCTTTAAACATTTGTATTAAAGACCTGTTCTACGATGCAAAAATTAAAAATCTTTCGTAAAATGACCACAAACACATCAATATTTGTTAGAACCATCGTCACCCCGATCCTTGTTTCAACAGGCATATACCTATCTATCTTTTGGATGAAATGAATTGTAAATTCCCATGAACTTTTAAAACATCACGGAAGTATTTGATGTTGATGAAGCCCCATATCCCCTTGTCAATCTTTTGGCATGCAAGCAGAACTTTTCTTTTGTGTGTGTGTGTGTGTGTGTGGGGGGGGGATTTAAAGAGTTCCAACGAGACCAAGGTAATGCCGTATTGTGATTGGCATGCTCATAATGATTACGCGTGTGTGATTGGTTCAACCAATTCTAGTCAAGAAAAAGAGTTTTAAATGCATTACAGCTTTTAGGAGCAAAAGGAAAGAGCATTTTGCTCAGTAAGAAAAATGCATGTGAATGGGGCGACAGGTATTTTAAGGGAATATTTTAATACATTTGGATCTACATGTATAGCAATATAACTATCTTACTCAGGATGTTGTTTTAGTACAAAGCAAGAAATATTCACCTCACTCATTATTTTGATCCTAAATATGCATAAATAGTTCCAACTGGACGTCAAGCAGCCAATAAATAAAGTCAACAGTAGTATACCGCTGTTCAATAGTCATAATTCGTTTAAGCAAAAACAAATCCAGGTAACAAACTAAAACCGAGGGAAACACATCAACTATAAGAGGAAAACAACGAAACAACAGAAACACTGAACTACAAAATTAATAATCATTACCATATAATGAAAACTATCAAATATCTTTCAGGGGCATTTTTTGGGATACGTACACATATTTTGAAGAAAATAACCAAAATTAACTAAACCACCGTGAGACAAGAAAGTCTTATATGGTACAGGCACCAATAATTCAAATTATATGCATAAGAACATCTGTTGCTCCTCGTTTTTCTATGAAATAACCCAGTTATAAGATGTACATAAATTGTACAACTTCTAAATCACACAATTTGAAAAAAAAATTATACCGCTTGCTTCACTTGTAGAGCACTCATATAAAAAAAACTCTTTTTCAAGAAATATATAAAAACAAAAAAATTTCGCTCGCTCACCCCTTATTTTTTTGAGCTTTTGTCCGAAGAACTATTAATCAAATTGGTGTGGCCTTATGGGTTTACTTTATCTACTTCAAAACGTCAAAGCTGATGTTCGCCCTTAACTTAAGTTCTTTCGAAACAAATGTCCTGATTTCTACGTCGTTACGCATTTAGACATGCTGATTGTTTGTTTGTTAATGTTACGTATAATTGTTAGCTATTTAAGAACAAGTATCGGTCCGTTTCTGGTGACCCTTTTTTCACGGAATTACTTCTAGCATTCCACAAGTTGGGGCATTTGTGTCGTCTATACACATCTAGCTAAATATTTTGTGTTCAATTTTTTGACTTTTTTTAACGAAACAGTCAGAATCCTTAAAAAGCAATATGAAGTATTACTTTTAATATATGGGTATAACATCAACCTTATGTGATTACATAGAAAAAATGAACAGGCTTATATCTCTTTTTAATAAATATGAAAAATGGTATTTTAAAGGAGATAACAGTATTTTGATACTGATTCCCGAATATCTTCAAAAACAGTTCTTTGATTTGAATTCTAATACTACTGGGAAAAACACGGTTAAATCATACATTTTCAAAACATTTACACGAATAGGAAAAAAAGGTAAAACAGTATGTAACAAGAAATTAATTTCAAATAACTATTTCTTTACTGCTGGTACAAATTAGTTGGTTCACTAACTCATAATTATGGCCTTAAACATCTGATTTTTTAATTACAAATATGTTGTGAAAATTTGATGAAAACAGATGCTGAAATGCCTAATTTGTGTCAGTTAATGAAGATTTGCACCAATTGCGTCATTAGGGATTATTTGTGGCGTCATAAATGTAGGTGAATTTCGTAAAAACCTGATTCTTTGCATAATTTGGCAAAATTAATGAATTACTCAAGAGTGTTCTGAAAAATTAACAGTGGCGCCATCCTTCGCCTACAAATATTTTTGCTGAAATATTTGTTATACACCATATTCTTTACTTTTCAACCATAATTCCAATGGGCAAGGGAGGGTGCCACATATGAAGTCATGAAAAAAGGTAAAAAAAGGTGACATATTCCTGGAAAAATGGACTAAAATAAAATGTACTCCTATTGCAGGCTTAAATATTTATAATATATGAAGCAGATATACAAATTTTCTTAATATAGTTTAAAAAATAATACATGTAGCCATACATACACGTTAGATTTACTCAAACAATTGACGTTTAAAAATTTAACCTTTACAGGGCCGTTTATTTGGGTTACTGGCTCTACTCCGATTGCTAAAATATATTTTAAACGAAATATCCTTATGAATTGCAGTATTTACATGCATAGACAATTGACGGGATTTGATTACATAATCTAAAGTATTTTAAGTGGTTGATAACAAAGACAGCACCACCTTTGTATTCTTAATTCTTTTAAAGAATTTAATTTAGTAGTTGTTCTCGACATGGAAACATATACTATGACACAAGCCGGTTTTATGTAACCTTAGTATTTTAAAGTCATATGATCCATAACAAAACATGTATTCGATTTATATACTTAATATAAAGTTTTACTATAAAACACGTGAATAGGGACTTTCTTTTGAAAGAAAACCCTTAAGTTTATCCAAATCTTCAGAAATGTACTGCTTTTGAAATATTGTCCTCCTGTACCCTTATTCGCCGACAGCTTTTCCGTTTGTAGTAAACTTAACATTGACACTCTCTATGGAACTTCGCCAACCACACAGCGCAACTGCGAGGTTAAACCGTGATGAAAGAATAGGTTAACACACGTGGAAGGTAGATAGTACTTCATTTTACTGATTTTCAAGTGCTTCATGTTTCTGTGTTAATTGTGTATCAAGGTCACGATCGGTAAACCTCGGCAACAAAACTAATTTAATTAGCAGTCAAAATTTAAACCAACGATCACCGAATGAAATATTGTTTGTCGCTTTAACGTTATAGATTAGTAATAAATGAAAAAAAAAGTGCAAAGAAATTTCAGTTTAGAATAAAAACATTCATTAGTTTAGTAAATTCCTAACCATTAGAATGACAAGAAACTCGTTCCATATGACTTTAACAACGAAGGTCATATAAATGATATTTTTTATGCATTTTTACCAGAATGGAAAATATATACCAAGACAACGATTCACAAGTTATTTCGAAATAATAAGAGAAACATGATCAAGACGAACAAGAAGGAGAAAGAGAAGTAAGATGAAGTAGAAAACGGATAACATTTTATGTTATGTATACTATTACACAAAATATGTATATAATTTTTTATACCACAGATTGACAATGGGAAATTGTTTACAAGGAAGTAGACGAACACCTTATAACCAAAGTGGGCATACCGTGAGTGTGGTTTTTAGTGCTAATGAAACAAAATTTAACAATATTGACCTAATGTTCAGGAAGAGATAAAGTATTGTTAGAGGAAGGACCTTATCCTTATGAAATAAATTTAATGTTTATTAATAATTCGTTCTTTCTTTTATAAAAAATTGCAATCTCATTACTTGTCAGTTTTATTCATTAAAATGTTTTATCATTTAGTGTACTGATACACAAAGTAGGAAGGTGAATGAATAATAGGCATTTTTTTTAAATATTCCAGACAAATCCACAAGGTATAGAACCAAATCAGTTATATCCAGTCCTACAGCAAGATGGTCAATCTATCATGGTGTCAGCTCCACCGCCATATTCGGAAAGGGATCCAAATATACCACAGGTATGTCTGCTCTACAAGTGTAATTTTATGTGATAAAACTGTTCAAATTAATGATGAAAAAATGTATACAAATAGGAAATCGCAGATTCAAGTTAAATTCGCAGTACAGTAAATACTTTCTAACCATATACTCTGTATATTCACAATAAGAAGGTTTTTGCCCTCTTTGTTTGTTAAAATTTTATCAAATTTATCAAAATTAATTGATATATTGGCCTCCCAGACGTCGAGCGTATCACATGGCGGTTATACCGGAAACTTGTATCGTGCGCGCACATTCAATGATATAAATCTTTAGTTGGTTACCTTAATCGTTTCTTTTAAACATCGTCAATTTGAAAATTTATGTCCTGACAACAACTTAATTCTCGTGTATTTTTCAGATATCAAACGGTAGACAATCAGTTCGCCATGTCCAGAGGAACAGACCATCGATGTTCGCCCAGGAACAGGTACTAAAGTTATTTATCATCTCATAGTTGTCATAACAAAGTAGGTATTTTGTTTGCAAAAGCAGCATTCTACGTCATATGGGGTTTGTTGGAAAGTTGTCTCATTGGTAATCATACCCATATTCTTTTTTTAATTTATATTTAAATGATTAAGAATTATCCGTCTTGTAATTATACAAAATAAATGGGAATGCGGTTGTACTTGCACGCAATTTACACCTCTTCTTATCTTATCTTCTTACCTGACATCATTTGAAATAGTGCAATGAAATAAAGGTTAAATAAATACAATATGTTCCTGCTAGCTATTTGATTAAAGGATTTTCAGCCTGGATTTTTAGTATTCGTATTGCATTTGATAAAGTCATGCTGATTATAAGGTGCACAGTTTTCTCTGCTTTCAAAATCTTTCTGTTTGAATCCGTCCTGGTTTTCTTACTACAACTGGAAACTACTTGTAGATATATTTGTTTGGTCAATGATTGAATTTAGAAGTGTCAATCCCTTTATAATGACGAATTTCGGGTGTGATTATGACAAAATCCCAAATACACCGTTCGGTGGAGCGCCTGGCAGAGGCGGAACGTATAGTTTAAGTAACAGGTAACAGGTAACATGTGACATATACTATTGTTATCGGTATCGGATTCGACCCGGAACTTGTTAATTATTGGTAATATTAATTATGCGGAAAACAAAAGGGCCTGGAATGGTGTAATTTTTAATCAAAATCATTGTCCTATATTAGTTATAAATAAAGATGAATTCTTTGATTCGTCATTTTTACGTCATGTCGGCTAACAAATTGGACCTCGTTATTTTAGTAGTATTGATAGCGCTTCTGAATTTTGACATTGTTATACGTGTTTACTTATAATATGGGAGATAGTACAAAAATAACGGATACCACATGATACCATATGCGAGCCAGGAAATAACGGATACCATATGATACCATATGCATATTAGTTATAAATAACGGATATCACATGATACCATATGCGAGCCAGGAAATAACGGATACCATATGCGAACCAGGAAATAACGGATACCATATGCGAGCAAGGAAATAACGGATACAATATGATACCATTTGCGAGCCAGGAAATAATTACCATTCCAAATCATCTGACTGCACTTTGTCTTATCTAATCTTTGCTTTCAACCTTGTGTTTTCCTAAATAATTGGTATTTTTTATTCATGCATTTTTTTCCCTTTATTAAAAACTCTATCAAACATCCTTGGTATCAAATACCACCTATATTAACTTTGTGTTGAAAATAGCTTGAATCAAACATATTTATACATTGCTTATTATAAGTATTCCTGATGCTGTTATTTACCGCGATGTAACCATCATATTATGAGTTCGATACAACACATACCTGATAAAGTATATTAAAACGATTTATCACTTCTTGTTGTTATATCCAAGCTAAATCTACTCAAGTTATTGATCTACTTATTGAGCAATACCTCTGTTACTTGGTACTATATTCCAAAGCTTATGTTTCCTATATAGGGATCTCTCTGAGTTTCTGATTAAACAAAATAAACTAAACGAAGTGTGTTAAAATGATGCAATTTTGTCAAAATTGTACGAACACCATTATATCTTGGTTGATCGTTACGGAATATCTATGTTGCAGATTATCACGGATAGTTTTCATTTGTGGTAGTAGCCTATCCTTTTTTGCGACCGAACAGGGAACTGAAATGATGATAAAGGCTGCATGTAGACAAGCAGGAACTCTGTTTGATTCCGGAACACCTGAGTTCACCCTTGGTTAAAATGGAGTTCGTGATGCATAGTTTGCTGCGTAACATGTAGAAGACTTTTGTATGTTTGTCTTGTTTTGTTTTTTAGCCTCTGTATTATCTGTCTTATTTCGACTTAAGTTTTGACTACTGACTTTATATCTATTTGTTTTGTTTTGTAAAGATATTTACAATGAACAACTTTGTACTAAATACATGAAAACTTTGTATTTTAAGAATCCAACAGAAAACAACAAAATCTTGGTAGCAGCTATTGATTTTGGTACGACATTTAGTGGGTATGCATTTTCCTTCCGACATGACTACGAAGCCGACAAACTGAAAATATCAACCAATCTTTGGCCTCACAACAGTGGATTGTCGACAAAAGCTCCATCGGCCGTTCTGATTGGCCCTGAACGACAAGTTGTTGCATTTGGTTACGATGCCCAAAAGAAGTATGCGGATATATTGGAAACTGACAATGGGGCTGAATACAAGTTTTTCCAGAAGTTTAAGATGATACTTTACACAACAGAGGTAATTGAACATCATAATATTATTTAAATTGCATTTGTTAATTTACGTTTAGTTTTCATCTTTTTAATAAGTTTTGGATTTTCAAATATTTTGGCATCGAGCATGACCGAAGAGACATTTATGTCGAAATGCGCATATGGTGCAAAAGCATTGGTACCGTTAATGTTAAAACATAAATACAAATCATTATGCAGAATAACAAAACCTAACTTTCAAAATTCTCCATGATATTTTTTTTTTCTCTTGTTAACAAGCGTACACATGAATCTTCTTGTTTTTTTTTGTAAGCATACACGTTATTTTCTAAATAAGTGTTAAAAATGTACTCTCTAAAAAATAATTATCAATGCAATAACATTGTTTTATACTCTCAAGTTGAAAAACGATTAATGCAAACAAAAAGGTTAAGATTTATCTCTTTTTTCAATCAAGTTATTGTAGTTATCAAAAAGGCTTATGTATATATGCAATATTATCAGGGACGTAAACTTAGTATATCAGTCTGCCAACTATGTTTTTTGTTGGTGAAAACTGATAAAATTCTTATCCATTGTGTCAAGAACCAAAACAAGATAAAAACTTTCATTTGTATAGCATACTTAAATGGACATCAAGGTATAGAAAAGGCTGGGCTTTCCAAGTAGACAAAACTGTTGATTTGTTAAATGTGAGAGATCTTGTGTATAATTCATCTTTCTTTACAAAACTGTGATGCGTACAATTTGCAAAAACTAACCGCATTAGATAACGCGGAATAGCATAGGGAAATTTGCAATGATTGACGTAACTCACAGAACTGACAAAAAATTGCGTACTTATAGGCAATACAAACAACGTGTGAAAATCGAACATAACGTTTTCAAAAGTGAGCGACGTACCATGGCTCTGATACGCTCCGGTTCGCTTCCACATGTATATTAGACATGAAGCTACTCCAGGCCGCCTTCACCCATTGAACACAGAATATGTGTTGTGCGAATCCAACAGCATGGAAACAGACAAAACACTTTCTAATGGAATGCTCATTATATGACGATTTGCGATACAATCTCTTTAATGAATGCTCAAAACTAATTGAAGACTTTCATGATCTTGATATAAACAAAACTTATTGAAATTATGAATTGTCCCAATATTTAGTATTATTTTTGTAAATTTTTTTACATAAATTTTATTTGCGTTGAAAATTAATTTTACAGTAATATTTTCCTATAATGAATTTTTAATGCTTTGATTTATCAGATTTTACCCAATTGTGCTCATGTTATAATATTTTACAGTTGATATATAACTTTTATTTATTTTAGATATATATATTTTCCCATGTGACTTGTCCCATTCTGAGTTAAAAGTTTTCGAGATTATCAACAAGTTTAAATAGTATATTTTGTATATATTTTGGTTTTAAGGATCAATGTATCATAAGTCTTTTTTTTTGGCTGGATATTGATTGTTATTTCTGTGTATATAATATTAATATGAATGTCTTGTTTCAATCAATATGTGACACTATCATAAATAAATTTCATCCTTTTATATATAGCTTATGGATAAGTAAATACGAAACAGAACAAAATCAGTGCAAATATTAAAAATATTTTTTTTGGTTAATTTTTGAATCAACAACAATTGTGTTTTATTGCTAGTCTGATGATTGATTCACTGTTGTTGAAGTTATTTTAAAACAAATTAATTTAGTCGCTGGCTGTGCTTTCTATATAACATTTATATATGATAAAATATTTTGACAGAACTTAAACAGTCAAACTCTGATTTATGACGTCACTGGGAAGGAGATGCTAGCAATTGATGTATTTGGTCTGGTAATAGGATATCTTCGGGACCATTTATTACAGAGGCTACGCGGCAGAGACAATCAAACTTTCTTTCAAGAAAATATGATACAATGGGTGGTTACTGTCCCGGCCATTTGGAATGATAAAGCAAAGCACTTTATGCGGCGAGCAGCAGATCAGGTGAATAAGCGGACGATTTTCTTTACTTTCACTTTATCTTGTATTCTATAATTTCAGACATTGCAATGTGGAAGTTGGAAATACCGTTTCATTTTCATTATATAAGCATTCATAGTGTGTTAATTTACGTTTTGATTGAGTTAAGCCTTCCAATTGATGTTTTATCGTGTGTTTTCTATGTTGTGATGTAATACTATTGTTTCAGAAAAAGGAGAAGGTTTGGTACCATTAAAACGTTTAATCCCGCTGCAAATGTTTGCACCTGTCCTAAGTCAGGAATCTGATGTACAGTAGTTGTCGTTTGTTTATGTAATTTATACGTGTTTCTCGTTTCTCGTTTTTATATATACTAGACCGTTGGTTTTACCGTTTGAATGGTTTTACACTAGTACTTTTGGGGCCCTTTATAGCTTGTTGTTCGGTGTGAGCCAAGGCTCCGTGTTGAAGGTCGTACATTGACCTATAATGGTTTACTTTTATAAATTGTTATTTGGATGGAGAGTTGTCTCATTGGCACTCACACCACATCTTCCTATATCTATATATGTAATACCAGTAATACGTACATTTAAAGAGGTATCTAGTACGCGAATATACATGTAGAATACAGATGTGTGTTAAAATATCACAATGTCAGATCAATATATGTGACTTTTGCTCTCTTATTTATGAATTTTAACTAATTAATTAACTTAGTGATGTGAGATGAAGCTTCTAACTGCCAAATGGATTATTGAGTGAACTGATTAATGATTGGTCTTTTTAGATTAAACGATTTGACAAAACATTCTTTATTCTTTCCGTTAGGAAGGATGTGTACAAATTCTCTTTCCTGAATAAGTACAAGAACAATGATTTATAGAACCATTGTAATTGTTTAGACAATAGTTTTATCTCGACCGAAGTTAAGAAATAGGTATCGCTGTTTGCAATCTTTACACAAGAAATTTTTTTTTAATAATATAATGTTCACAACTTTCAAGGTTAACTTGAGAGACAGTAGTAGTGAAGTGCTTTGAAAAGTTGAAGCTGACTGAATTAAGAATCTTACACCTAATGGAACAAAGCAGTCTGCAACCCAATTGTAATATCTCTTAATTATTTCGAGCTCTAGAACACGTTCACAAAATAAATTTCCTGTCTTATATTAGTATATTAAAAATAAATTGAATATTTCATAAATGAGATTTCTGTTTAATTAACACATGGTTATAGCATCATCTCTCGTTGTTCTACCCTTTCATAAAAAAATTTACGCCCTACAAAATGCTGTTTTTAAACATTTTTGTATTTAAACTTTAAACAATAATCAAATTCAAACCATACTAGAGCACAAACAGTCATATATCTTACCTTTCAAGTTATATTTATAGCGTTATTATTAAGTTTCTCGTTTGTGTCAATACTCATGTTCCCATTTCTCATCATGACTTGTATAGGTGTTTGAAGAATAAAGATATAAATCGGTATAAATTAAAAAAAAGAAGCAGTTTACCCATGTATAAGTCCCATAAATTGATAAAGAAGATACAAATCAAGGTAACAAACAAAAACTGAAGGGTAACAAACGAGAAAACTGAATCTGATGAATCATAAGTGCATGAACTCTAAATGAAGCAGTGTGAGCCAACCGTGTTGAAGACCGTACTTTGACCTATAATGGTTTACTTTTATAAATTTTGACTTTGATGAGATGTCTCATTGGCACTCATACCACATCCCTAATTACCCATTGAATCCCCTCAGTCGAATAAACACTCGAGACTGGAACACAGTCCTGAAACGAAGGTAATAATTGTTTAAAAGACGTAATTTATATATTATAGGGAGGTATCAAGAATGAAAATTTGACATTAGCATTGGAACCCGAGGCAGCAGCTTTATACTGCAGATATATTCCACAATGCATTAGTGCGTCCGGAAGTACGATTTCTACAACTGCACTAGAAAAAGGAACAAAATACCTTATCTTAGATTTAGGAGGTATGTTATTCTACTGTGTAACATTAACATAACTCAAAAGATATGTACCTTGTTTAGGTAAATAGTTAGAAAAAAGGTCCTATTATGAACTTTGTTACATTGATCAACGCCATGTATGATGATCCTAAATGAATGTTGCAGTGAGTAGCATGACAATCAGAAAAACACTTCTGAAAAAATCCTCGACTTGCACGTAACATGTCCGATTTTAAAACAATAGAAAGTTAATTTTAATTACTTACTGAGGATACTCTTTTTATTAATGCGCGATGTCGACATTACACATAATTAACTTCTTTTTGCATTCGTTTAAATCAAGCTGCTTCGTTAAAAACTTTCGGAAATACAGATGATCATGATGGTAAATATGTGTTTAACGTCCAACACGCTTATCAGTACGTAATATAGATATTAACCCGCCTTCTAATAACCGACACGCTTATCATAATTTGTTAACGTGCTTGTTCACAATAAAACAATCCACAGAAATTAAATTGAGAATGGAAACGGGGAATGTGTCAAAGAGACAATAACCCGACCAAAGCGCAGAAAACATGTCACCTTATTGGGACATATTATTCTGACTCCGAGCCAGTCTTTAATTTTGATCGAGACAAACCTTCATCAGTAGAGCTCAAAGCTAGGAGTTTGGATAGACGAACCTGTGACTATGATAAATATAATCATTTCAATCACATTTTCATATTCATGACTGTAACGAAAGACTGTTGATCAAAGATATTTACATGTCGGCACAATGAGGGTTCCGGTTTTTACTGAATATAAATGGAACCCCTCATTGTGCCGACATGAAAATATCTGTTGATTAACCGTCTTTCATTACTGATAAAAAGAAGCACTAATGGGCATGTTCTACTTCGAAAAGATTCCATCGGTAAGTAATGTTTGTCAGATTGGTTAACAAATCACAGTAGTTACAAACAAGTGCTTATACCTCTAAATTATTTAAACGTTTCATTTCCGATAAACATTACTTTAATACACTAACATTATTGTTACATATATGTGTTTACAGATTTTATTTGACATTTTTCTACATTTAATTTGAACGTTAAATCAATTTATAATACAGGAGGGACCGTTGATGTAACTGTACATGAAATACAAGAGGATGGCGCATTACAGGAAGTACATTATGCTTCCGGAGGTTGTTGGGGTGGTTCCACGGTTGATATGGAATTTAGGAATCTATTGGTGAACATTTTCGGATCTCAAGTTATAGAAGAAGCCAACTCTAAATATCCAAACGAAATACTAGATCTGTTCTTGGACTTTGAAATGAAAAAGAGAACTTTTGAACCTGGACAAACGTCAAGCGTTGCTTTAAAATGCCCGGCATGCTTATACGATATTTTCAAAGACAGAAATAATATTACAATACAAGAACATAATGCACAAAGTGCGATGAAAGATGCCGTGGAATTTAAAAGAGATAAGATTTTCGTCTTTGCTCCTACCTTCAAATCTTTGTTTGATAATTCAGTGTCATCTATTGTTCACCACCTAAACGAATTACTTCACACGTCGCCTGTAACAGGTGTAACTACTATCCTTCTGGTGGGTGGGTATTCTGATTCATATGTGATCAAAGACGCTATAGTTTCAAACTTTCCACACATGCGCATAATAAATCCTGACGACTGCTCATTAGCTGTTCTGAAGGGTGCAGTTCTATTTGGGCACGAACCAAACGCTATTACATCAAGAATATGTAAATATACATACGGAGTTGTTATGAACAAAGTGTTTGTTGAGGGAGTTCACCCCGAGAGTAAACGGCGTAGGTACAACGAAATGGACATTTGCGATGACATCTTTGATATTCATCTGCACAAAGGGGAAAAAATTGAAATAGGAAAACCGAGACCGGAGAAAGCATATTACGCACCATACATTGGCGCAGATAGTGCACTATTGGAAGTTTACGCTTCAACTAGCGAGTCACCAACATTTGTGACGGACGATTCTTGTAGTTATCTTGGAAGTCTCGTTATACAACTGTCGCCAGATTATAATGATAAAATGAAAGAAAACTCATAAATGTCAGTTTTCACTACTGTGGCACAGAATTAGAGGTTGCTGCCAGGGAAGAAAAACAAGAAATGTTATGAAGGCAAAGTTTGATTTTATAGGTTAGGATATTGCAGGTGGACAAAAGATGATGTTCTTGTGAATATAATAAGTGATTACAGTATAATTAATACAACTAAAAACTAAACTGAAAAATAAGATGTTAATTCTAGTCAATTAAATTAAAATTTGTACGTGTTTCTTATTCATAGGACAATGTGGTTGAGCTTATTTGTCAATGATCCAAAAATAAACGTTTGGGTTGTCGTTCTTTGGATCATTTTGTTTTGAAACCAACAGAAACTGGACGCCATTATATAGCCAAGAGTGTTGAAATTGGCGTTAAAAACAAACATTCAACAGATCAATTAACTTGAAAAGTATTTCATTCGTTAGAGACTATTTTAAAATCGTTTTTCTCTTTTCAATGCTTCTTTCAAATACATATCACAATCAGTTTGTGAAGGAAACATAACAGTCTAAATCAAATGATATAAAATTAAAGTTGTGAACGATTATGTCAATTTTCACTTTACAAAACAACAACAACCAAGGAACAATTTCATAAGTGTAAGGATGGCACACACAACTTTTACAAAGAACAAAATACTTACACCAGTCAAGGAAATATCACACAAACTATTCGTATTATAGACCAAAGAATCTACTTGTTTATTTCGACAAAATGTGATTCAAATTACTAGTTTGTGTTTGATTGTGTTTATATTATATTTTTATGGCGGTATTCATTTTCTGGAAAGCCAATGTAAAGGTATTGATAAAGTAAAATCAGGTACATGTAACATGACATGCAGGAAATGGTGTGAAGAAGTGACAAAAATAAAAACAGTACTGACAATGAAATGCAACTATCTCCTCTTAATTCTTGATGCCTTCTCGGGCATAAATAAATCATATACTTGCATCGGCTGAAAGTAGCACAGTTTAATGTAAATTAAATAAGCCAATAATACTAATAATTGGTCTAATTATATTACTAATACTGAAAATAATAATAAATTGAATGATGATATAGTTCCTAATGTTTCTACGTATTTATACATCCCTGGTTTTAAAAAAACACGATAAAATAAAATTCAAACAAACAGAACAAAGAGGTAAAGACATTTAACATGCACCACATAAGTTTACAAGTGTGTACGTTGAGTGCGACGTTGACTTTAAATCATATTAACTTCGCATAATGAAAGGCAATCATGCAGCTTCTGCGTTCGAAGCGTTTCTTTTTTAAGACCTTAATAAGAAAACTCAGTGTCGAAATTAAGGATTAACTACTCAATACAATGATATTCCAATTGTTAATCAAAGAGGTTTTTTCATTTTAAAGATCCCCTTTACCTAGGGAAGTGACTTTTCATGCGTCAAAAATTAGACAAATATACAAACGGGTAACTTTATCCAAACTAAAAAAGTGTTTGCCGTTACCGAAGCAATAACTACTGTCCTAAACTACATTTATAGTAAATAAAATCACGCATTCCAAATTTACTAAGTGTGTAGTGTTTTACAGAATATACTATCAGCAAGAACGTTTACTGCGAAAAAAAAAGCCGAAAAGTATGAATACATGGGGCTTTCGCAACGCCTTGGTTGATAAACGTAATTTAGCAAACAATTTTGGGAAGCCAAAGTTATTAACTAATATTGTGTAATACATGTACCACGGCGCCCCATATTGAACATGTGATGGTTACAAGAGGATCGCACGATTTAGATAATGTTGTTTATTGTTTTCAGTACATTTTTGTTGGTTTTCTTTTTCGATGAGAGTATTGTGGACCCTAAACTGATATACAGTAGATTTTCTAATAATTCACCCCATACTAATAGTCGGGTATTAGTAATTTTGAAAACCTAATTCGTCAATAAAATTACGTGTAAATTCAAACTAATGAGAAATCCTATTACAATTGATAACCAAATAATAATCCAGTTCAGCAGAACTCATCAACGTCAACAAGAAAAAGAGTTTTAATTTGAACCAACATAAAACACCACCACTACTCATCGATAGTCAAGGTCGTTAAAAACTCCCCTCGTCGTCACCAACAAAATATGCGCAAAGTATGATATGTAAGAAAAACCAGAAGGATAAGCCAAAATTACTACACTAGTTTCACCCGACGCATTGTACATTGCAAGGAAGTTGCATTCGAAAATGTCACAGACGAGGAAGCAAGGACAGGATTGTGCGAAGGCTCTTAAATTGGCAAGAAGTGAAAGATTCGGTCTAGAATAGACAAAAGTTTTAAAATACTTAGACTTACTGACGATATGAGTATTCTTAGACCACGAAGACTGGTAGACTTTTAATGGTTTGGTTTCTGCTGTTGATGAATTATATTCAAAAGGTATTGTAAAGGTACAAGAATACTTGGATATAACTCCAACAAAATCGTTCAACTTTCAATACAAGTCATTTGGTGGTTATCAAAGATCGCTAATACTAGTGTCTGATTAAGAAAAGAACTGATATCTAGAAAAATCGTCAGAATTGTAATAATGCGCGACACAATAGATAATCATTTGATACGTTAAAATTTCATCTTTTTCAACGAACTAACCCTTATTCGTTGTATCGCAAAAATGCAAGCGTTGTTCATTTTGCAAGATGTATACAAACAGTTGAATGAGTAAAAATGTCGCACTTGAATTTTAATGTTCACTTAGGTGCGTTTTAACGACAAATTGGTAAGTTAAACATGTTCTGAATTAGTTTAAAAAGTGAAGGGCCGTTTATTAAAAGTAAGGTCGTTGGCAAGTGTGAACTAACCTACACTAAAATGACAAACTTTCCGTTATTCCTTTGCCGTTCAAAGAATGGAAATACACCTCTCAACCAATACGATATTTCATGAGTTGTGTTTCCTATCATGATTTTTCTAAAAGATAGTTGCTTCGTACAATGTCGCTGCTCAACCAACGGCTTTTAATAATCATAATTGTCACCTCTTTGAAGGTTTTACGCACACCATCATAAATTTGTTATTGTAATCTGTTAAAAAATGAAACGAGTATGATCCAGTATTGACGTAGACATAACCACGTCCTCCTTTCGTCGAAACAAAAGCGTAATCAACGGATTTCAGAATGCCATGATAAACACGACGATTGCCACTAACATTATTATTTAGTTTTTAGGAGCACAAGTTTTACCCTAGATTTTTTTTGCTGTTTCAATATGGCACCAGCTAGTTTTTCATTGTTATTCACACTTTCACTTTCGGGCACGAACAAGGGTTTGGAAATATACATGTATCATATGTTTCACGTACGACTTAGCAATTGTTGTAGAATGTAAATGTACCATAGGTTACGACTTAGCAGTTGCTGAAAAAATACATATACTAGTACCATATGTTATGACTAAGCAGTTGTTAAAGTATACACATATATCAAGGTTTATTACTTAGCAGCTCCTGCAACGTGAGCTCCTGTATCTGGAGTGCATAGCTCCCAGATGATACGATATTCCAGAGCACGTGTTTCATAGCATGATTCCAGTGATTGAGGATTGCTGCTTACGCGGAACCAAATATTCCTATTGATAATGGAATCATTTATTGGAAAGTTTTACGAGTGCCAGCATGATTTGGTCGACAGTTATGGAATATATATGTCATAGATGACCACGGATATGTTCCAATTATTGTAACCATACTCCCGTCTTTTTTTTTCTCGATAATGACATCGCCGATCGTGACATCACTATTTGCTTGCCATGAACAACATGGGTTGTTTGTTTTCCTCAACATATATTTGTACGATTTGTTTTTACCCATTGGTATCTTCTGCCTAAGGAGTATAGTGACAAGAGTTAATATGGTACAGGAACTGCTCACAGCATACCGCATCATCTGAGTTCTATATGGTTTTGGTAGTTCGTGTTGCTGCTTTGTTTTCTGTGTGGTTGTTTAATGTTATTTGTCTTTTAGCCATGTTCTTATCATCCTTTTTTCGACGTCAGTGTTTCTATTACTAGTATCCCAAGGTTTATTCCTAGTTGTGTTGGGGTACTAAAACGCAATGTGTTCATCTTAAATGTGCTCTCGGTTTTGGTAATTTTTAATCAAATTTCTGATCTCAGCCGATGTGTTTTTGTAACTTGTAAACGTCTACTTGAAATCGTTTCATACCTTACGTTTTGACATGTGTGTGCTTAAATTCCTTTGGGCATCGACTTCCTTCACGATATACAAATGAAGTTCTACCGGAGTGATTATCTACTGACTACCAAGGCATGTTCAGATTCCTTTTGTTTTAACTATCATTTCTGTATGTTTGTATTTACTTCATTATTTCCTATTGGGAATTTTTCAGTGAAGGGATATAATCGGCCACAGCAACAAAGAAAACCGTTTATACGCATTGTTCGTATTCTAGTTTAATATCTTAGTTTGGATTTAAGTTCAAACAGAACTGAATGCAGATTAAATCTTAAATAAAAGGAAATGGATAGCAAAACATGAATTCAGAACTAGCTTTCAGATACTTTTAAAAGTGTATTGATATAATGAACTTTCTGCTTTTTTGTGTAAGTGGATATTTGAATCATACACATACCGTTTACGTCTCTCTCACTGTATTAATACGGACACACTCAAACATTTTAATATTGAATTATTGTTTCAGTTGTATGTAAGACAAGGTGTTCCTCTCCCTACAAGAACATGAACACATACTTGTTTCTTGAACGGCTTATTAATGCACTTGTATTTGGTAAAACTTTTACATGCACTTTTCTATAAGAGATGAACTAACAATTTTGATAAATTCGATAGACTTTATATTTAAGAAATAATTTCAAACTAGATGTTTATTGTAATAACTGCACTTGATGGACTGCTTCCCCAAATGAGGGTACCCGATGAAAAGAAGTTGGCCCTGATTCTACTCATGTTAGTTTGATCCCTCTCCCAGCTATGAATTGGAAAAATTTCAAATTCCTCCGTCTGTGGTTGAATGACTATTTCACCAGCAAATGAAAATCACCCTTTATAAATTTCGTGCGTACGAAACGCTTTTCTGGGTTAAACTTTATCAGGAACGTTGAAACTCAAACATTTGAAAGCCGGGATGTATAAAAACGGAGAAACGCTGGGCGAGTTATGAACAAAAGGGACTCAAATGAACAGACAAATTCAGCTAAGGCCAATTTTGACTTAGAGAGTTAGAAGCAAGGATAGTGTCTTAGGCAGTGCGGTAATGATGGGAATACGCGGCCATATTTGATGTGTCAGTCAGTCTGCACTTCTGTATTTCCACGACTTATCATTAATATGGTCATAATTATAAATTAACAGTTACAAACGTTAGAACTTTTTGAAATACTAAGGATTTTATACCCCAGGAATATATTACCTTAAATGTATTTGGCAAAACCATTCGGATGACTGGGTCCTCAATGCTCTTCAACATCGTACTTTATCTTGCCCTTTAAACTTTTTTTCATTCGAGCGTCACTCATGAGTCTTTTATAGACTATACATACGTCTGACGTACAAAATTTAAATCATGGTACATCTATGATGAGTTTATTGACTGTTGCAAAGCAACATGTTTCCTATTCAACTCATTTTCAAATGGAAATCTAAACACCCCCACTTTCGGCCTGGTCGAACCAATTTGTAGAGCATAATTATCTATAAAAATGAAAATTATTAATAATTTTCGTTTTGAATATGCATTTCATTTTTGCAACTGGACTTAATCAATTAGATTGTTGTTATTTAAGTCCAAGAGAAAATATATGATTCATAATGAAGTAGTAGGCCAAACCAACGCTGTTGGGTCATTTAACTGGAGCACATGAAACATCTCACCACTTTATACTGGAGTGTCCCTTCTACGAAAATGAGCTTGAAAATATGTACCATCATATTACAAACGGGGTCGGGATCCGAAACATCAATTGAGCAAATCTACTTACAAGACTAGACAATGAAAATATCGAGGAAACGACAGATAGTGACCAATACAATGGACCACCTGGTGTAGTTGATTCTACCGTTACTCGAGACCAATATTAAACCAAAGCTATACTCTTACGTACAAGAACATATGGGAAATTACTATGAGCATAAAAGAGGGGGCGGACAGGGGGGTACCTTTCTCCTTTCTCCCGCCCCTTTTCTCCTTTCTCCCACCCTCTTTCTCTTGTCTCCCGACCTCAAACATGAAAAACTAATGTATAGAAATCTCGTTTTAATAAAAATCGATCAAATTTGTTGCTTTTTTGAAAGCTAGTCCCTGTCTTGTCCTTTCACAAGATAGAAGTGTTGTTTCTTCTGCTTCAAGAACCTCAATACTATTTTCAATGACGGTTAAGCTGTCGGTTTGCATTGAATTTGCAACTGAGTTTGATGCACGCCGTTTCCCGATGATTTTTTTTAAAGTAGAAATCCAAATGCTGCTAAATAAGAAGAAAAAAATATCTGTTATTGGACTGTTTAGAAGAAATTCGATACGATTTCGGAAGTATACCTCATGAGGATAGGCCTACGTATACATGACCATAACCGAAACACCTTGTTTAGTATAAGAAACACAGACCAGATCTGGATTTCTATTCTAAAAATACACACACACAATAATTATGCTACAAGCATGGAAATGTGAATGTCTTAAAAAATATGAAAATAAATTCTGAAAAATGTATTCCACAACAAGAAATATGTATAAAATGCTGAGTATACCAGCTCCAAATTACTCTAAATATATGCACATAGAAAATGGAATTAATTACGAAGGATTATAATAAGATATACTGGATTGGTCCTGGACCTGATTGATTTTAATATAGGTTCAAGTTAATTTACGCTTCGGTGTACAGGGATGGTTGTATTTTGTTTTGTTTGAGCTGGACATGCTGTACAGGTACAGATGATGAAAAATGCACCATTTCATAAAACGGTGAGTCAAAACGATTCATAAATGATTAACAAAGGTGTCTTTTTGGGGAGGGACACATTGCTGACATGACTCCATGAGCGTCGGAAAAAGTCAGAGGGTATTTACGATCTTTAAAAGAGATTTTATAACAAGTACATATACAAGTATGTATGTTAAATAAAAGTGTTGTAAATGGAGATATGGGAGATTCAGTAAGACTGCAACTGGCCAATTAACGACACACAAAAACCAAAGACATCTAGATAACACAGGACAAATGCAGGATGGACGAGAATTTTTATATTGCTAATTTGTAGATTTAGAAAAGATAATTTGGTCCCTTGAATTTGAAAGTTAATAAGTAGATATTTACTATAGTAAGTATAAAATCTATCAAATGATAACATCACACGTTCACAACATTAGTCATATTAATTATAATACAAACATATGTCAATCTCGTAAGGTACAAATTTGTTAGTCTTTAAACAACTCGTATTTCAGAAGAAAACTCAAACCATTATGAAATTAGGAGATGTAGTGCCTATGAGACATCTTTCTATCAAAGACAAAATTATGTTTTGTCACAAAATGCCTTATAAAATAGACCATCATCAGATACGCTTAATATATATTTTGGTCCCGGAAGCATACTGTTTTACCCGTGTCCGTACAGGGGTTCAAATCAACATTTGGTACTGCAAGGTCCAGGGCCTTTGACACTCCAAACTGAAAGGTCCACAACCTAAATCCCAGGTCCTATTTTTACATGAAATATTTCATAAATCATTAAGATACAAAATTAATGTGCTTTTGGTGTTAGGTTAGCTTGTTTCATCATATTTGAACTGCATGTAATGTTTTGTTAAGTTTACAAATATATTGCCAGGCAACCATATAGCCCCCAACTGTCAGTGTCACTGTGGTATATTGGCACTCATACCACATCTTCTTATATCTATATAACATATCATCTCGTTTCTCATATAATTGGCTATCCAGCGAATAAACAGTTTACAACCTTCAATATTGAAGGACTGCTTACCAACATCAACACCATTTTTGCTCTGGACTTCAAGAACAAATTCATAGTCACTGTAGGGTTTCCCTTTTTTTTGCAACACTGTATGCAGTGTTGAAGAGAACCTTATATCTATTTAACTGATCAGGCTTACATTGCTGCTTGAGAATACATTGTCCAAGTTTAGTGTCTGACAATAAATCTTTAGACTTAAAATTTGGATCTCTTTCATAGATCCACTGCTTTAAACAAGATAAATGCTGGGGTGTCACTTCGTGTATTTTTATTGGGTCTATTTTAAGATTTTATGTTCCTCTTACAAGTGCACTTTCTTTTTCTGAATGTGTGGGGAACTTCTGGTAGTATGAATACGACATTAGACCAGTTGATTCATTAAAATATAGCCACGGTCGATCGATTTTCCAGTGGGGCTTAAATTTCCGTCCCGTTTTTCACGATCGTATTTTTGGTCTTTAGTGAGATCTTTATTTGATTTCTTTTGTTTTGTTTCCAATGAAGACGCAGAAGACCGTTCATCATCAGGCTTTCTCTTGGAAGACGTGACACCAAAGAGAAACAGACTCATTTTGTTCGAAAATGTCTAAATGATTTGTCAGAGTGTCACGTGACTTATCGCAACTATTTATAACCTAGTTTTCCAAGAAATACAAGGTAAAAATAACTTTTATCTTTCGTCGACTCGGTTAAGTCAGGGATGAAACATTTTATCATCTCGATAATAATATGACTTTGAAATGACGATACTGATGGTTAAAAAGGTCGGCAAAGTTAATTTTTATTTTATTTCAAATCGAAGGTCCGTCGGGCGTAGATAGTTACCAAAACGAAAGTCCGATTGCAAAAGTGGAAGGTCACGGACCTCGGACCACCGCTAATTTGAACCCCTGCCGTATGACCACCCGTTCCTGACTTGGTATGTATAACTGAGGGTTTATTCAGTTTATTTCTTATTGCTAATTTTTAAGATTCAACTTTAAATTATGTACCAGGTGTTAGTATATATACCAAAAGTGCGCATATTGTCAGGATTTTTGTTTGTTTTTTGTTTTAAATGTCAGGTTGCTTAATTTGGCATTTGATAATATATAAATGCACGCAGAATACATAGCCCTGCTTACTCCTTCTACAACTACATGTACAATTTCAAGCTTGAACTTTTATATTGCGCCGAGTGTTTTACTTGTATAGAGAGTGCATATATATTCTCAGGATTTTATATTGTATAATTTTTCACGAATGACAGAATGTTGAACTTTGTCTTTTCAAGTGAAATTTTGAATACAATTTGTACTTGGTGCCTTTATATATTATCAAAATGTTAAAATGAGCAAACTCATTAAAAAAAATCACACGTTTACACCATACAGTATACTTGATTAAGAATATGTATTTCATCAAGATATTGTTTGTATCTATCATTTTTACAACTAACAGAATGTTTAACCTTTTTTGATGGTTGCATTAAATGTGTCTTTTGAACACAACTATTTCTAATTGTATTGAATCGTCCTAAACATGCATGAAATATTTGACACACGGAAGTTGCGGTGGCATCACCCTTGTCTGATTTGGCTAGTAGGGTTAAGTTGAAGATTTGAATTTCTTTATAAGCTAATTATACACCCGGTTAGGACGAAATGTAAGTAACCGGACAGGGGAAATGAAAACAAAATAACAAACACCATTCAGATCCCGTTACATATTTTCATACCTCTCCGTAAAGATAACGTTATTTGATATGCAGTAGTGTCATCCCTTTTCTGTCAAATTCTTTGCATATCGGTTAACTTTGACGCAATTTATCTAAAAAACAGGGATGGTAACATGTTTTTTTCTCTAAATGCACGGATTCAGAATACAATCATTGATATTCTGTTAATTTTTAGTCTTTCTCTATATATAAGAGATCGTAATGATTCAATAAGTGACGACGCTTAGCGTATTTATGAGGTCGTTTTCATTAAGCCTACTATGACATTTATTAGCACTTTCTTCAAGCTTTGTATTATCTAATTTGATAAAATAATTAATTTCCGGCTCACTTTTATTATTTTTTTATAAACATTTTTGTCTCCCTTATCTACCCCTTTTCTCCTTTCTCCCACCCCTTCTCTCCTTTCTCCTGCTCCCTCTCTCCTTTCTCCCGCCCCTCTCTCCTTCCTCCCACCCCTCTCTCCCTGTCTCCTTTTAAAAATACCCTGTCCGCCCCCTCATAAAACACACGAGAATAGACCTGCACCAATGTAACAAATTTTGATTGAGGATTGAGGGTCAGTTCTGTATATTACGATTATGGGATTCACTTTAAACAGTTTTAAAGTAACAAACTCTATTAAAGTGCCTTATTTATTTATGTAGTACCAAAACATTCTCGACAATACTCGAACTGCAAAGAGTGTTGCAGAGTTTACAAACTCATGCATAAAAACGGGTTAGATAAAATTATCAAAGATGAAAAAATCAACAGATGTATTTCGAATTTGAAATGTTATTCCGCATGATAAAACTCAGCTTACAGATTATTACATACAAAAAATGTATATTCGGACTGAAATAATGTTTAGTCTTTCTGCCTTTGTGCGTTTAACTATAGTTTTAGTTTCGTATTTTGCGATGGAAATCGGTTCCCATATAGTTTGAAGCAATACTAAGGTTTCTTTAATAATACATGAATATAAAACTAAGTAGGTATGATGGCTACTGAAACAACTATTCACCAAAGACAAATGACGTAGATGTAAGCAACTTTGTTCGAAGTTTTTTTTTCATTGGTGTCTTCATGTACTGTTTATGACGTTGCTAGATGAAATATTACTAGTATATGAAGCACAGCATCCGAAATTAAGTGATTGTATAAACTTGTTTTCAGTAACCCCGAGCATTCTTCATTACAGTATAATTCGTTTATAATTTTTTGTTTTTGTAATCTATTATACCGTTATATTAGAGTTAAGTGATTTTCCTGTACTGGTTTTTATTTATGTTCTTTTATGTATGTTTAGTTAATCTACTAATCTTAATTTAAAAAGGGGATAATTGAGATCTAAATAAAACTAATTTAACCCCGTCACATTTTCATGTGGCTGTCCCAAGTCAGGAACCTCGTTAGAAGGTGGTAGGTTATATCATTTATCGATGTGTTTTCGCTATACCGAGAGTTTTGTGATGATGGTCGATCTTTTATTGTTTTTGTGATATATTGATGTATATCTTTTCGTATCTCGGAACAATTTAGAGCTCGACATATTGTGAAGTTCAAAGTATATATTGCCCTCTAGATGTCTTTTTGTTATTTTTTCGTTGGGTTGAGTCCACACTGACGTATAAACTAAGGCAACAGTAGTTTACCGATATTCAAAGCTGATAAATCGATAAAGAAGACAAATCAAGGAAACAAACAAAAACTAATGGAATCGAATGAACTCCAAAACGAACAAGAGCGGAGCGTCGACATGGTAAGCGTCTCCTGTCATGCCAATCCCCACTCAGTCAAACTGTCACAATCGGGAAAATTACAGATTAGACACTTTATCTGGTATCTAAAGATCTAAGACGGTTAGTCTGCATAAACATGTCGCTAGTGAGTTGAGACACAGATAAATCGTATCAGATAACCAATTCGTGTTAGTGTTGATTTCAGTCGTCGTTTTGCCTGGTAACTCTGTTGGAGCAGTTTTTGAGTCACAAGCACACCCTTGCAAATGAAGCCAGTGTAGTGCAAAAGCGTAACGTTTTAATTGAGATATGTAAACAAACACCATACGCTGAGGCTGAGGGTATGTTACTGCTGAGAAATGAGAAGTTGAGACGTTTGCCATAGATTCTAGAACCTATATTTTCTTTTATTCATATCTAGCAGTATCTTAAGTGATCTCGCCGACAAAGACAAAATATACAGCTTATTGATGCATCATTTCAATATGCATTGTATTCTAGAATAAGATAACATTAAGGATGCAAATATTTAGCCATTCTTTTATTACGTTACATACATTGATTTAAAATACATCAATTCACCTGTTTGCTTTTTTTCTTTGTCTTTTATTTATTTACATATTGATAAGTATTCGATGGGTCATTAAGCAATTTTCTTTTTTTATGAATTCTTTTTTTAATAGTAATCTTATTGCCGATAACAAGAGGCGACATCTGCTAAAACATAGGAATATAAAAAACGGTGAAATTTACACACATTTTAATGTAACGGTAATCAATTTACTTATTTGAAATGGATAAAGAAATATTTAATACATTATTTTGGACTAATATGGTTGCTGTTAATAATTAAATTATTAAGGTAACCGAACAAAGCACAACTTGAAATATCGACAAACACGACAAAGCTTTTTTATTTATTCTCAACAATAATTATTGTACTTAATACATAAAACTAGAATTTTTCTTAATTATCATGGGGAATTTACACTGTTATGTTATAAAACTTTGCAATAGAAAACCCACAAATAAATCTAGTAGCATACAAAAATACGCCAAGGATTGTTATATTCTGCAATTGTTTACAGAAGGCGACGCCTCTGAGATTGACTCGGTTTTCAGTAGGTCGGTTAATCCAACAAGTGACAATTTGCATAATGATACCATTTGTGAACAAAACCCCGTTAACTAGATTGATATTAACAGTACGTTGCAGTCGCTAATTGAAAGAGTCAATGGGTTAGAAAATAATATAAAAAGTAAAGACGGGATTGAAAAGAAATTAAAAGCAAAAATTGAAGAACTTGCAAATGTTATTGACGACAAGAAACGTCAATTTGAGTTATTAAAAGCTGAAATTACCCCAAAAATAGTGAAATTTGAATCGGAAATCAAGACCATGAGTTGGTTAGCATCTGACGTGAGCGAGTTCAATTTTATGGCACATAGTAGTAAAATGAAAGAAATCCAATCGGAAATCAAACAAAATCGTATCGCAATTACGTCTTTACAAAAAACATTCAGAAAAAAATCAACCCGTATTGAACCCCAAAATACTAGTAAATAAACAACCGTCGACAATAGGTACGAGTGAACACATGTCTACACCTATGTGTCCGTTAATACGAATAAATCCACTTTGTCGAATGTGTCAATCGATTCATTGATTACAACCGAAATAAACCGTATGATGTATCAGATCGACCCCCAGCAATCCGATCCTATAATACCTGGCGCATACGACTCTGTAGATTTTCTAGAACATTGCGGAAAACGCCCAACAGAAATAAATGAAACGGATAATAATGTTGATTTAATTACGCCAACTTGCGGAAAGGAAATTGCAATAACAACGAAACAGAACATAGAATGCAATTCATATAGAGACAAACTTCTGGGAGGCATAAACGAAAAAGCTGACAACGTAGTTACTAATTTGGCCAAAGCATTAGAACCTGCCTTTCAAATTCCCGTACGATGCACAAGCACAAGCACATACAGCTGAACGTTTGGCTCGCAGGAAATGGATTAACCAAGGCAAACCTCGAGGGGTGAACTTTCCTTCTTACGTCGAATACAAATCTGCGAAAAACGAATTCCGGAATCGTCAACATTTTGCATATAATGCCTACATGGACAATACTTACCGTGAAATCGACGAAGCAGCTGAGTGTGATGTTAGACTCTTTTGGCGCTTAATATCCCGTCAGAAAAACCGTAAAACCAACCAAATTTCGGAAATACTACATCACAACCGACAATGTAAATCTCCAGAAGATATTTCAAATGCTTTTGCTGGCTTTTATGCAGACGTTTATACACCAACCGAAAACGCTAAATTTGACAGTGATTTCAAGGCCCATGTGACTGAATTCGTAGATCGCACACTCGAGTCATGTGCAACAAATAATGGCCTCCTCCCAGGAGGTGAAATAACCTTGTACGAAATCGAAATCGTGATTAGAAACCTCAAGCTACGAAAGACACCAGGATATGATAAGCTGCAAAACGAACATGTGAGGTACAGCGGAAGTAGACAACGTACAGTCATTCTCCGTATTTGTAATGCAGTGATTAGATTCGGTCGTATTCCCTTGTGTTGGAAGCATGGCATATTGATTCCATTGTATAAAGGTAATGGAAAGTGCAAACAAGCGCCCGAAAACTATCGTCCTATATCGCTATTGCCAATACTGTATAAGCTGTTCGAAACTGTATGAAAGAAGCGACTATTAACCTCCTTGAAAAATGATTTGTTCCCCAATTCAGAACAACAAGGTTTTCTAAATGGACTAAGCTGTATCACTGCCTCCTTCAACTTCCAAGAAACTATATATTATCTTTTAGAATTAGGATGCAAATTGTACGTTGCGTTTTTGAACAGTTCCCGTGCGTTTGATACGGTGTGGCATAGCGGCCTAATTTACAAACTGTACCAACTTGGAATAAATAGTAAAGCTTTACAAGTGATTTCTGATTGCTATAGTGATATAACAAGTGCCGTTTACGTCAATGAACACGTATCAGTACCCTTCAAAGTCCGACAAGGCGTCAGACAAGGCGGTGTACTATCGACCATCCTTTACTTGGTGTACATAAATGACCTATTAAATGAATTAGAATTAGTTGGAACCGCAAATATTTCAAATATTCGTACAAGTAATTCATCATTTGCTGACGATGTAGTTTGTATTGGTACTTCACCACAAAGACTCCAAATTATGTTGAATTGTGCGTACGATTATTCAATTAAATGGAGATTTGGGTTTAATCCTCTGAAATCTGTTATCTTATGCTACAGAACTGAACTAGACCATGTATTCAATCTAGGTGATACAAGTGTTAACGTTTCAACTGAGACCAAGCACCTTGGAATATTAAGGACTGTTGACTTATCACCGAGCACATATATTCAGCATTCATGTAGGAAGGGTCGCAATGGTTATTTTGCTATAGCCGGTACTGAATCTTGTTTGTTAAATCCGTTAACTGTTTGTGGCCTCTACAATAAAATCGTTATACCTGCGGTACAATACGGATGTGAGCTTTGGAACGGGATAAAACCAAAAGACATAAGGTGTCTTGAAACTTTCCAGCATTTCATTGTTAAACATATTCAAGGCTTCCCTAAACGAACACGGTCAGATATGTGTGAATCTATGACTAACCTTGAGAGACTACCTATACTAGTAGAAAAACGGAAATTGATGTTTCTGTATAAACTTTGCGAAATGAAGACCGAATCACTTACCAAACAAATTTTCATTTATAGACTTTATCAGTTTTTCGGAGATACCGATAGAAAACAATATGGATTCATCCCAGATGTAATTAACATTTTATCAAAATATTCACTTTTGAATTTTTTGAATAGCTATATGTTTACGGGCTGTTTCCCAACTAAATTTCAGTGGAAAAACATTGTCAATAGTGCGATTTACCTGAGTGAGATACTTCAAAAGGAAGAGCGAATGCGTAGTGACAACGATTTTATAAGATTTCTAAGATTGTCTGAGAACAATGGCCTGCAAAAAGGGTCGACTAGGATAAATGTAGGGCGGTAATTTTGATTGCTATTGGAAAATGAGAATATGTTGGATAGGGGCAGAAATGGACGACCCCTAAAAGAGATGTTTTAGACTAAGTGCTGTTTTTTTAACATAAAGAGAGCGTGGCATTTTACCTTCACGGGGTATCCACTTTCCTACTGGAATTTTTTTTAAATACAAACAATAACTGTACATGTATTAGAATAGATTCATACCTTAGTACTGTTTATATTTTGTATGTAATCTATGAATCAGAGATTACATCTCTTTTCATAATTTCGTTTGAACTCTTCAAGTCACGATTCAGATCTTATAACAAAATATCAACTCTCTTTTCTTTTGTCCCGCTGTTTAAAATAGCTGTGTACAATATCTCGCTTCGTTAATTTTGTAAGTGCACAAAGATTTACCTAAAGTATTTTGTAATCGTTTCACATGTGAAAGTTGTATGTTTTATATTGAGTTCATCTTGATTCCGTTTCTTAGGACTGTTCTAGCAAAACAGGTAAATTATTATTCTATATCTTTAATATGGTCATCTATTAGCATAGAAATTGATTCGTTAACAGTATGACAACTGCTCAATGTTCTGTTTTGTTACAATTGTAACTCTTCATGTATTACACGTTATGGGCACACATCAAATAAGGCACTGACTTCCTTGTTTCTTTCTCTCACCGGATAATGAAAAGGATAGCTAACTCTCATTAATGACTGTAAAAAGTAACCTATGTATGGCGATGTTAATGGTGGGGAAACATAGATATCTTATTTGTGTTATCATATCGTAAACTTCACAGAAAGATTGAAGTTGTGCACCTTCTATAATGGAATGTTTTCTCATTTTTTCTGACATGTGTACTTTGTAACTTTTTTGAGGAAAGACAGTTTTAGTAATGAACTCCTCCTACAGTGCTTAACACAGATATTTTAAACTTCAAAGAGATTGCACACTTATTGAAGTTGTGCACTTTTTAATTAAGGGATGATTAGGAATTTCCCCAGACTTGGAAACTTAGTCATTTTTTTCAGCATAACTTACGAAAGTCGGTACCAGTTCTGTGTAATCCTCTCCTACAGTTTTCAAACCAAATCCCGTAAAATTAACAGAAAGATTGCACACATATTAAAGTTGTGCACCTGCTACATATTTTATGAAATTGTTTGAGGAATGTTTTCCGAACTTGGAAACCTAGTCATTTTTTTTAGCAAAAGGTCTCAACAGACGGTTACAGTTTTTGTTTTAACCCAGATCTTTGGAACTTCACAGAGAGTTGAACACCCATATCTTCCCTTATAGCATTGTTTAAAAAGAATCTGCATTTTTCCATTTAATATTTCTGTGTAGTTTAATTTACAGTATATACCATTCTGCATTGTTCGAGAAATAATCTGCACAACTCAGCCATTTGAACCTTTTATGCAATTTGTAAATAATTGTGGCAATAAAAGGCGTTTCGTATTTCGATTGCTGCTCGAAACAACGATTCAACAATTCACCTAATATTTACTAAAAAGATTGAATGGTTTAGAAATATTGTCACCTTGATTACTCCCAACCCACAGTAATTCCTTTAAAATTCGAATGAGAAGCTTTCGTTTGATTATAAAGCACCGACCGTTCGAGGGCTTTATAGCCAGTCAAGGTCGTTAAAAAACCCCATCAGTAATAGTTATACACCTCGGGATAGGTGTGTCTGGATAAGAAACCCCGTCGGCCGGAGGCCGAGGGTTTCTTATCCAGACACGCCGTATCCAGGTGTATCTTCTTACACACCATTCTAAACCCTATATTTTTAACATTGATTATTAAATGAAAAAAAAAAAAAAAACGATAGCATATTTATTGGCAATTTCAAACCATGATTTATAAGAATATTTTTTTCTTACATGAAACCCCACTAGTAACCTCTCTTTGGTTATCTTCGTTCAAACTTTGACAAGTGAGTATATTTTACAAATGTCAAAGTTGTTTTGCATATTCCCGTTAAATCCATGTGCTAATATGGATCAGCAGGTCAAGGTTGACTGTTTCGTGTATTCTTATTACAAACAAAAAACACATCATGCTCCTGGTATACAGTTGTCAATATGGACGGGTATAAGACGGACGACATTTTGTGGCAAGCGTTGGATTTGGTAGAAGAGACTAAAGATAAAGGCAATATTATAATCCAAAGTACTTACCTGTATCAGTTTAATAAAGGTAATCATAACTGTATTTTATATCTTACGATTTTATCAAAAACGAAAGCCCCCCCTCTTCTCGAGAATAAACAAAAATTCATATTCGAACATACTAAGGGATAGGTGTGTCTGCATTAGAAACCCGACTACCAGACACGCTCGACATACAAAATTTAATGTAGAGGAACTCCCTTTTTGGGGGCAATCAGGGGCTGATCCAGCCGGGGGTTCCCAACTCGAGAGAAAAAAAGGGGGGGGGGGGTTCCAACCATTCAAATGCATTGATCTTTTAAATAAAAGTCGGGTCCAATCCATGGAACCCCAACCCCGGATCGGCCACTGGGTAACCGGGGTGTCCGGGAGTAGAGACATATGACTGGGATAAAAAAAAAATACCTTCAAGCAAAGGAGTATTTAAGGATTATTTTTGTATTCCATATAGATGTTTATTGAAATTTCCTAAAATGTGTTTTTAATATCATGAAACAATTTGTAGTGAACACTATTAGTAATTTCTTATGTTCATGCTATTTAAAAAATAATCAATTACTATTGTTACGAATAACAATGGACTTTGTTTGCGGGATGTAGAAGCAGGGGTTTCCAGAAACCCTGCTCGTCACAACCTGTGTTCAAAATCCATTGTTATTCGTAACAATAGATCTATTAGACGTGTTACGAAATGGTATATACTCAACGCTGAGGTTGATAAATTAGACTTTAAATGCGGGTACATGTATCGTATCAAAACACAAAAGTGATTTAAAGATTTCAATTACCTGTGTATAAATTGAATCTTGTGTTTAAACTGCAAAGTACTGATGTCCACTTATATTTGTTCCTTATAACAGGCGTCCCTTTGATCTCTTTATTTAAGACGATTTCATTATAAATATTCCATTGGAACAAATATTCCATAACAATTATTTCGTGAGGAATAAAAATGATAAATTCCATAATTTTTCTTCCTATTGGAACACGGACAGGAGACAAGGGTATGAAGAAAGGATATAAAATCCAGAAGAAAAGCCGAGAAAAAGAAGTAATGGATAAGGAAACGACCCCCAGGCCGACCCTTATAAATTAAACCAATATGTACTTGCTATTTCTAATTTTGGATGGGTTGCACACAATGCAGAACCGACTTATTTTATAATATGATGAAAGTCCAACTGACGAGAGGGCGGATGTGCAGGCGAGAGGAGATGAGAGTACCCGTTTTGCGTTTTAAACTTCTAACAAAGGAGCTTTAAGGTTCATCATAACCTTTTGGCTAATATGGCCGTATTTACACCACAAATTTTACTCTGAGTACAGACAAACCTATGCACCTGCAAAAGTTTTAAGGGATGGCAGGAACTAGATATATAAATTTTAAATGCATTTTATGTTTTAGAAAATTATAAACTTCAATAGATTTTGCTATCCAGTTTTTTTCGTTCCTGCAGAAGGTGCCAAAATAAACTAAGTTGGGAAAGAGGTTTGAGAATCTCCCTTCATATAATACATGTTGTGAGTAGTATTGATTTAAATGGACAATAGACATCTGCACACAATAGGTGATTTAAACTGTGTAACTGAGTGGACCGTATCAAATGAAACTCGGGTGTTTGTTTATTTTGCTATCTTCTGCAGACTGGAAAAAACTGGACATCAAAATCCAGGTAAGTTTTTAATTTTCTAAAACGTATACCACATATAACTTTTATATATCTAGTTCCTGCCAAGCCTTAAAACTTTCCTACATGTACCAGTTTGTCTGTACTCATAGTAAATTTTGAGGTGTAAACACGGCCATATTTTCAATTCCTTATGATGAACCTTAAAACTTTGTACAATTTATTTATATACATAGAAAATGTGGAAATCCTTTTATGAATTCATTTAGGATATAGTTTGCCGGGGTTTTTTTTCGGAGGGTGAATTTTTAGCAAGTGTACATATGACCAACATGACACCTCTATGGCCTCGCTAGCCCTTATTAGACTTTGGAAATGATTTTATATAAAATAATCTGATAATACTTACTCAGGAAAAGCTGAATTTTCTTTATGTTATTTTCATTTAAAATATGACTGGTGCCATCCAACATAATGAAGATCTTTGGAAAAAGACATCCTGTACATATTCATGCCAAGTTTCAAAACATTTCGCATTGTAATTTCTGAGGTCTGAAATTGTCATCCCCGTTTGACCAGGCTTTCAAACAGTTATAAAAATACTACCTGTTATATACCCTCCTAAAACATGTATTTTCTTTGTTTATTTTGTAAGGGTTCTATGTAAAATGTTACTAATTTTTCGCCTGCTGAACATCCTAAAAACATGTTCCTGCATACTTCTCTTTGAGGTGTCTGTCCATGCTGCGAGTGCACAAATACATGCTTAGATACTGATTCTTTGTGAAATCTATGCACTAAATACTTCTTAGTCGACCGTAGAAAATTGGCGACAACTGCGTGGTGGATAGCATAAAATGCCCATTGCGTTAGCAGCATTTGACAGCAATTTTCATGCAATTTACAGACCACACACGGAGCGTCGGCCACAATTGTATTCCAGATACCGGCATTGAATACATAAGCAGGTTTTTGTGGACAAGAGGAATCATGTAAGATTCACACGCAGTAGTTTCCTAGGACAACAGGATGATGCTCATCAGTTTAATTTACTGCCTTCAATTGGCCAGGTATGGAATAAGATTCCACTCAGGATTTTAGGTAATAAAATGTACCGCATATCGTTCTCCGCTCGTTACCCTCTATAGGCGTCATAAACTTAGAGCTACATGTAGACCAAGAGCAGAAAGAATATAATGTAAAAATTGAACTTGCGATTATCGTTCGGGTGTCGGGTATGTGTTGAACATGCTATTAGGCGCTTAAAACTTTCAAAGTCAGTGCAAGCCTATGGAGACATCCGGAAAAAAACCCAGTCCAGACTGTAGAGCTTTGTGCGGGTTTAGTAGAGATTGATTGATTTTTGTTTGCTTTTCGTCCAGTGACAAATATTTCATGCATTTTCAGGACAAGGCTGAGCAGTGGAGTGACAAATTGATATGCTTGAAGAACAGTAATCAATATAAAATATCAAACTGGATTATTATGTAATTTTTTTAAATCTAAAAGTGCAGACTTGAATTACCAACAACCCCATCTCCCTCCACACACGTACACCTTTCCCGTCCTATAATCTCAAGCAATGATATCAGAAAATGATTATTCTATATTAATTTAATTTTAAATGAACCAAGAAGTTTGTATGATACCTGGTTAACATCACGCAAATTGAATTTTACCGGTTTTAATCGATAATCAATGTTTTGACACAGTCCCCACATTTAAAGTATTATTTGTCAACCTCATCGTCGAGTATATACCTTTTCGTAACACGTCTACTCAATTTACACTTGTTTCAGAAATAGAAACTATGAAGCATAACAATAGAACTGGGGTGTAATCATCGTTTGACTATACCGGATGTTTAAATACTCAGTCACGTTCGATTGGAATGTTGACGTTAAGCAATAACTTTTCATGGGCTTAATTGCTTCCTCTTTCGAACGTACCCTTTAATATATCAGACTTAATTTTCTCTCGAATCACATCACAAAGCCAACCTACTGAAACCAATGATGTCCTAAATATGAACGAAATATTTGCCACGGGACGTTAAGAAAATTAAACCGCGATCAATCAATCTTCTTTTTTTCACAACAGTGTTTTCAAAACAAAGAGATCTGGATCAAATTATCATAAAGGAAACCTATACCTCAAAAGGGCAACGAAAAAACTGGTGCTTACAACATTATGAATGTCAGTGTACTCAGCTTGAAAATATTGCAAACCAGCAAATCAGGATAATCGAGCTTTAATCGTGCTACCTAAAATCCGTGAAACACATACGAAATGAAAATGTACAAGTGGATTACTTAAACACTCTATGCTTTTTCTGTACTCTGATTTCGACAATTGGATGACACATTGTAAATTCTAAGACCCTATATAACTGCGAAACCTGTGAACCAAGAAGACATTCGATAAGCCTTTAAGGATATTCGCTACTCTATTTCAAAATAACAAGCTTTTTAAAAGACTGTTATAAATTGATAGTACATAAATAAAGGAACTAAAAAAGCATAAAAAAATGAAGGGTCCGTGTGCTTGTTTTTTGAGATATAAGCCATTGAAAATTTGGCGGGAAATGATTCTCTCTAGATTTTTCATACTTTTAACATTGTCCGTTTTTCTCTTTCAAAAACTATGAAAAAATAACAAGGATTTTATAAGATTTTCAAATATGGCTTCTAAAACTATATGAAATAAAATTATGAAAAGAAAAGTAGGGGTTAGTGGACAAAATTATTTAATGGAAAAACATGGATAAAACGAGAGGATTCAGAAAATCTAGCAAAAATTCAAAAACAAGAGGAGCGAACATCCTTAAACACTATTTGTTTCGTAAAATGTCAATGAATAATACCTTTAAACTGGTCAGGACAAGAATTATCCAGATCTGAATACTTTATTACATCGAAAGTTAAATAATGCATATGCCAAAAAGGTCAATATCAATATATTCATTTTCACTCGTAAGTTTTGTGCATCTAATTAAGAATTATTACCAACACAAATTGCTTTAATTGCTATCCAAACACGAAATTATTTCCAATTTATATAGTTGCATTTAAATACATTTTAATATAATGGTTAAGCTCAGAAAAATTTTTGTGGCATATTCGGTGTTAAAACATAAAAAAAACCATATATAATATACATTTTTATATGTGAAGGAGCAAAATAAACATTTACAAAATAAAATTTACCGTACCTCCGTAATAACTAGAGATACATTCATTTTATTAATTTTTATGCCCCACTTAGGGGCATTATGTTTTTCGGTCTGTGCGTCCGTTCGTTCGTCCGTCCGTCTGTCCCGCTTCAGGTTAAAGTTTTTGGTTAAAGTTTTTGGTCAAGGTAGTTTATGATGAAATTGCAGTCCAATCAACTTGAAACTTAGTATACATGTTCCCTATGATATGATCTTTCTAATTTTAATGCCAAATTAGAGTTTTGATCCCAATTTCAGGGTCCACTGAACATAGAAAATGACAGTGTGAGTGGGGCATCCGTGTACTATGGACACATTCTTGTTTTTTGCCTTTTTAAAATATTTTGTCACAGATGTGAATTCACTAACCTGATACTTCTTTAATAGAATCTTCTGTGAAAGCACCAATAATACATACACATACAAGCTGAAGTCTGAGACGTAGATAAAAATCGTGAATTGCAAAAGATGTGATTTCAAAAAGGGGAAAAATGATCCGGTTAGTCACGATGTACGAAGGGAAGCCACCTTTTAACGATAAATAAATAGATAAATGTTTTTAAAGCGCACCAGACCACTCGCTCAAGTAGGTTTTATTGAAAATATAGTTTTTACTAGTCGAGTGATGCCTTTCCTCGTCGGCCTCATCTAATGTTATAACACAGTAAATGATGTTTGTTGGACCTTGCAGATCAGCTGTTATTTTTATCAGTTGTGAATGAGGACAAATATTCACCATGCAAATTTATATATTTAAATGTCTTTAAAAGGTACGATTTTTCTTCTTTTTTTTTCTTTTTTTCTAGATAAACGATCATGGGAAATTGTATTTCAAAATCGGACGAAGAAACAGATTATGTAAGTTGATTAATAAAAACAAACACCGTTGAGAAAAATATCGATTCAATAAACGATGATTTTCAAATATTTTTTAATTCAAATCATATTTTAAAGAAGGTTAAATTAATGAACAAATGAATAAGAAATAAGAAGATTGCAATTTGATAATGCTGTTATATATCTAATATTTTTGTTGCTGACGGCTGGTGTTGATATGTTGTCTGTTTGCTAGTCAATTACACTTACATTTGTGTATACAATACTGTAACAATTATATCATTAAAGATAAATCGCGTACGTTGCTTTTAATTTCGGCAAAGTATCTACGCGATTTTATTAATTTATATTATTTTGTTCTTTTATGGAGTTTCACATTCTCTTAAATCTTATTTTGCTTTGCGTAATTTTTTATTCTAAACTGAACTAATAATTTTTTATATTTTGGTCAACGGCAGGATAACAATCCATGTTACAATGACCCAAGTGACGTATATGTAACTATAGATGATAACGTATTAAACAATATTCAAGATAATATGGCAGAGCCAGTAAATACTGATGAAAGCAGTATATATGATCAGGTAAAAATAATAACGAAAAAGGAATTTTTTTAAGTAGTAATCTTTCCTGTCATAATAATTATAGATACATTGAATTTAATTTTTTAATTGATTTTCGTGTTTTGCAGTACCAAAATGAAAAGGTTGCGTAATGATATCTCAAGTTATAGCAATTGATAAGCCCTATATTAGTATTATATTCACATGCTTAACATATTTGCAATTTTTCCATAGTAAAAAAGACAAAGCTTATCAGCTAGATTACAAGATTTTGTTTTTTAAATTTAAATTTTGTCTTCTGCAGTTATTTTCAAACAACCATATTTTGGTAGCAGCGATTGATTTTGGAACGTCGTATTCTGGATACGCATTTTCATTTCGACACGACTATCAACGAGATCAGCTTAAGATATCTACCAATCTGTGGGCACACAACAGCGGGCTATCAGCAAAGGCTCCATCAGCAGTTTTGATTGGTCCTGATCGTCAAGTTAAAGCCTTTGGATATGAAGCACACAGTAAATACAACGAATTGATAGAGAGTGGCTATGAGACAAATCATCTTTATTTTGAAAAGTTTAAGATGATTTTGTATTCTGTCGAGGTACAAATACAGATTTATAATTGTCGTTTGCATTTAAAGCTTATTTATCCAATTATGAAAATCAGATAAAACACTTCTGGAATTTTTATCCAGTCATATATTTCAAGGAATCATGGTTGCAAACAAAATTAACCGTAGATGTATTAATGGTTGTTATGCTCTTAAGACGTTTTATAGGTTTGGCTTTCCCAACTTTTGGTCCGTAGCTTACGTGATATAGTTTACTCCAAAAACTTGTGTTTGCCAAGAAAGCATAATTACATATTTTTATTAGGTGTATAGTGCATATGAAATAGCGTATTAAATATTTTTAATATTATACTCCAGAGTAAACTCAAGAAGGAAATGAAGTGTAATTCATAAATAGCATTATAGTGAAAGTATATACATATAAAAATAAGGAGGTGTTGTATAATGGCCAATGCGACAACTATACACCAGAATTCAAATGAATATAAGAGGATATAAGAAATTATAATTAAATGAACAATGAGGAAAACCCATACCGTATAATCGGCTATAAAAGCTCCCGACATGAAAAATGTGAAACTATTCAAACGAAAATTTATAAAATAATTTACGAAAAACAAATATGACCGACATGAACCAACGACAACAACTGAACTACAGGCTCTTGGCTTGGGACAAGCACATACAGTTTGTGGCGGGGTTAAACATGTTTGTGAGCACTCAACCTTCCCCCTAACCTAGCACAATGGTGTAACAGCACAACATAAGAACAAGCTATAAAATCAGTTGCAATTGGCTTAACTCAAAAGATCTGTACGAGGCACAAAACAACTAACATAAAAACAATATATTCATAGCACCAAAATAAGAGAACTCGCAGTTAAGGAAAGCTAGTTCAAAGCCAAAAACAACTAAAGAATAAATCATTTTCCCGAAGATTAAAGTATCAATCAGTACGCATCCCACAGATTTAGTGTAAAAACGTCATAAACAGAACAGAGAAATATATGATCTTGTACAATGCCAAAATATAAGCAGATAGTATCGTATCGACAGGATGTGGGATCATGTGTTTACATACCTATACATAAATAGCAATATATATATTTAGTTATGTTTTGATTGTTCAAAAACAAAATCAAGGTAAGTACCAATAAAAACAATATTTAAAGATTTTACTACCTTAACGTAATAAGTTTATTCAAAGTATCAGTTAGTTTACATTGATCGTATCTAAGTTAACGGTCTTTAAAAACAACATCACGGTAAAAATAAGGATATGATATTTCCCGTTTTTTTTGGGGATCGTGTTGCTCAGTTGCTCAGTCTTTAGTTTTCTATGTTGTGTTTTGTATACTGTTCTTTTGTCTCTTTTTTTGCAATGACGTTGTCAGTTTGTTTTTTGCAATGACGTTGTCAGTTTGTTTTTTGCAATGACGTTGTCAGTTTGTTTTTTGTCATGACGTTGTCGGTTTGTTTTTTGCAATGACGTTGTCAGTTTGTTTTTTGCAATGACGTTGTCAGTTTGTTTTTTGTCATGGCGTTGTCGGTTTGTTTTTTGCAATGACGTTGTCGGTTTGTTTTTTGTCATGGCGTTGTCATTTTATTTTCCACTTATGAAAGAGGGACGAAAGATACCAGAGGGATAGTCAAACTCATAGATCGAAAACAAACCGACAACGCTATGGCCAAAAATAAAAAGACAGACAAATAATAGTACAGATGACACAACATAGAAAACTAGAGACTAAGCAACACGAACCCCACCAAAAGCTTGGGGTGATCTCAGGTGCTCCGGAAGGGTAAGCAGATCCTGCTCCACATGTGGCACTCGTCGTGTTGCTTATGTTATTACAAATCCGGTAAATAGTCTAATTCGGTAAGTCACATTCGTGAAAAGGGAAGGGTATTGTAGTTACGACATAAGGAACATATCCGATATCATCTGTGAAACGGTTATTCCATAACGGTCAACCAACTCGTGATGGCGTCCGTAAAATTTACGAAGGATGATTTCAACTTCACCATTTGGAACTCTTGGTTTAATAGCTTCCTTGTGAGCAGCAATCCTCTATCAAGGAAATCATGATAGGAAACACAAGCCGGGAATATCGTATTAATTGGGAGATATATACTCCGTATGCAGGCGCTGCTGGAATGTTGCTACATAGAAATGGAAAGTTCACAATTTGGAAGCTGAAATTATCTCTTTGTCGTATAGTTTTGTTTTCAACCGACCCTCATTGTCAATTTCTAGATGTAAGTCAAGATATGAGGCCGACTTAACTGTATCTGTAGTATCCTTTATCTCTAGTTCGATGGGATAGATTCGTTCAACATAGTCACCAAATTTTGTATTATTTAGTGAGAGAACACCATTTATATAGCGGAACGTAGAGTTAAAGGATATTGCTAACTTCTTATCTTTCTTCCTAAGAAGTTCCTGAATGAAGTCAGCCTCATAATAATAAAGAAACAAGTCGGCAAGAAGAGGGGCACAATTGGTTCCCATTGGAATTCCGACAGTCTGTTGAAAAACACGTCCTCCAAACGTAACAAATATGTTGTCAATCAAGAAATCAAGCATCTTGATAATGTCAGTTTCAGAGAATTTTTTGTTTGAATCAGAGTGATTCTTTACAAAGTAGGATTTATCCATATGAGTTTGAATGTCCCTTTGATATCTTTCGCCTCTCTTTTGATAAGAACTCTACAAGTACTGCCAGAATGCGTAGTGTATGTTATAACTTGTAGTATGTAAACATTCTTTCAGAATCTCAACAATCTAACTATAATCCAGGATATTTGTGGAAAGGAGATGCTTGCTATTGAAGTGTTTGGCTTGGTCATCGAATATCTCCGAAATCACCTGCTGAGTCGACTGGAGAGTCAAGACTCTAAATCAGTGCTTAAGGAAGATATGATACAGTGGGTACTTACTGTTCCTGCCATATGGGGCGAGAAAGCAAAACAGTTTATGCGATATGCGGCTGCTAAGGTACGTTTTGCTATTCGACACCACAAAAACAACAGCAAAAAACGAATAAATACCCCGAAACAACTTTTATTTGACCATTGAACCTCCAAAAGAAATTTCTTTGCGCCCTTAAGAACACTAAGTCTTGTCTATTAGCTTCTTATAACAATCCAGTCTTTACCAAAGCAATTCTGGTAGCATACAGGACCTTACTGATCCTGCCATATGGGCGAGAAAGCAAAACAGTTTATGCGATATGCGGCTGCTAAGGTACGTTTTGTTATTCGACACCACAAAAACAACAGCAAAAAACGAATAAATACCCCGAAACAACTTTTATTTGACCATTGAACCTCCAAAAGAAATTTCTTTGCGCCCTTAAGAACACTAAGTCTTGTCTATTAGCTTCTTATAACAATCTAGTCTTTACCAAAGCAATTCTGGTAGCATACAGGACCTCTTAAAATAAATTAAATGACACCGGGTCTTAATCCAAATGCGGCTGCTGATGTTATATTGCTACTTTAATTGTATAGAAAGATCAAAGTTACAAAAAAAGTTATATCCGTTGTCTTAAAGCTTGCATAATAGTATAAAACCAGCCCACACGTTCGTGTGTCGGTCTAAGTATGAGACCTAACTGTTGTTGGCAAAGTTGACCTCAAATGGATTTGGCTATTTTTTAGGTCCTTTTGGTCATATACATGTAGCTCTTTAAACTGTTTCGGTTCTTATACATCCTTGGCTTTTAAATATTGGGCTTTGGGCATTCCTGATGAAGGTAAATACAGAAAAGAATGACGTTGTCAGTTTGTTTTTGCAATGACGTTGTCAGTTTGTTTTTGCAATGACGTTGTCGGTTTGTTTTTGCAATGACGTTGTCGGTTTGTTTTTGTCATGGCGTTGTCATTTTATTTTCCACTTATGAAGAGGGACGAAAGATACCAGAGGGATAGTCAAACTCATAGATCGAAAACAAACCGACAACGCTATGGCTACAAATAAAAGACAAACAGACAAATAATAGTACAGATGACACAACATAGAAAACTAGAGACTACAACACGAACCCCACCAAAAGCTTGGGGTGATCTCAGGTGCTCCGGAAGGGTAAGCAGATCCTGCTCCACATGTGGCACCCGTCGTGTTGCTTATGTTATTACAAATCCGGTAAATAGTCTAATTCGGTAAGTCACATTCGTGAAAAGGGAAGGGTATTGTAGTTACGACATAAGGAACATATCCGATATCATCTGTGAAACGGTTATTCCATAACGGTCAACCAACTCGTGATGGCGTCCGTAAAATTTACGAAGGATGATTTCAACTTCACCATTTGGAACTCTTGGTTTAATAGCTTCCTTGTGAGCAGCAATCCTCTATCAAGGAAATCATGATAGGAAACACAAGCCCGGAATATCGTATTAATTGGGAGATATATACTCCGTATGCAGGCGCTGCTGGAATGTTGCTACATAGAAATGGAAAGTTCACAATTTGGAAGCTGAAATTATCTCTTTGTCGTATAGTTTTGTTTTCAACCGACCCTCATTGTCAATTTCTAGATGTAAGTCAAGATATGAGGCCGACTTAACTGTATCTGTAGTATCCTTTATCTCTAGTTCGATGGGATAGATTCGTTCAACATAGTCACCAAATTTTGTATTATTTAGTGAGAGAACACCATTTATATAGCGGAACGTAGAGTTAAAGGATATTGCTAACTTCTTATCTTTCTTCCTAAGAAGTTCCTGAATGAAGTCAGCCTCATAATAATAAAGAAACAAGTCGGCAAGAAGAGGGCACAATTGGTTCCCATTGGAATTCCGACAGTCTGTTGAAAACACGTCCTCCAAACGTAACAAATATGTTGTCAATCAAGAAATCAAGCATCTTGATAATGTCAGTTTCAGAGAATTTTTGTTTGAATCAGAGTGATTCTTTACAAAGTAGGATTTATCCATATGAGTTTGAATGTCCCTTTGATATCTTTCGCTCTCTTTTGATAAGAACTCTACAAGTACTGCCAGAATGCGTAGTGTATGTTATAACTTGTAGTATGTAAACATTCTTTCAGAATCTCAACAATCTAACTATAATCCAGGATATTTGTGGAAAGGAGATGCTTGCTATTGAAGTGTTTGGCTTGGTCATCGAATATCTCCGAAATCACCTGCTGAGTCGACTGGAGAGTCAAGACTCTAAATCAGTGCTTAAGGAAGATATGATACAGTGGGTACTTACTGTTCCTGCCATATGGGGCGAGAAAGCAAAACAGTTTATGCGATATGCGGCTGCTAAGGTACGTTTTGCTATTCGACACCACAAAAAACAACAGCAAAAAAAACGAATAAATACCCCCGAAACAACTTTTATTTGACCATTGAACCTCCAAAAGAAATTTCTTTGCGCCCTTAAGAACACTAAGTCTTGTCTATTAGCTTCTTATAACAATCCAGTCTTTACCAAAGCAATTCTGGTAGCATACAGGACCTTACTGATCCTGCCATATGGGGCGAGAAAGCAAAACAGTTTATGCGATATGCGGCTGCTAAGGTACGTTTTGTTATTCGACACCACAAAAAACAACAGCAAAAAAAACGAATAAATACCCCCGAAACAACTTTTATTTGACCATTGAACCTCCAAAAGAAATTTCTTTGCGCCCTTAAGAACACTAAGTCTTGTCTATTAGCTTCTTATAACAATCTAGTCTTTACCAAAGCAATTCTGGTAGCATACAGGACCTCTTAAAATAAATTAAATGACACCGGGTCTTAATCCAAATGCGGCTGCTGATGTTATATTGCTACTTTAATTATATAGAAAGATCAAAGTTACAAAAAAAAGTTATATCCGTTGTCTTAAAGCTTGCATAATAGTATAAAACCAGCCCACACGTTCGTGTGTCGGTCTAAGTATGAGACCTAACTGTTGTTGGCAAAGTTGACCTCAAATGGATTTGGCTATTTTTTTAGGTCCTTTTGGTCATATACATGTAGCTCTTTAAACTGTTTCGGTTCTTATACATCCTTGGCTTTCAAATATTGGGCTTTGGGCATTCCTGATGAAGGTAAATACAGAAAAGCGCTTCGGACGCATGGATTTTACAATCTACATTGTATTGTTTTTATTTTTTGTAGTCTTATTTCATGTTCAGCTGGATAAGTCAATGTTATCAACGTAGTCATTGAATACTGAATCAATCAAGAGGACATTGTTTATAAAGCAGAACATGTTGTAGGACACAGCTAAATTCTGACCTAGATCTTAAATTGCCTTGAAATTGAAGATTTTGTAGAATCCATCAATACCAATTTTACGGGTAAAATATCTTGGGAATTTGGTTTTAAATAGGCGTAAGACAGCTTAACAATTTAAAATTTCAAGCACTCCTCGATATCGAAAAATTGAAAAAGAGGACGTGATGCCTGAAACGGGAAATGTAGCAGTTAATGATACCGTCCACAACTGTGATGCTTATCAATGTGTTTATCATACTTTATATTTCAGGGAGGCATTCCAAACGAGCATTTAATTCTCGCTTTAGAACCAGAAGTTGCGTCACTTTACTGCAGGCATTTTCCACAAAGTCTAACAATCTACGGAACAAGAAGTTTCACAGATGCACTAGAAAATGGATCAAAATACCTAGTGTTGGATATCGGAGGTACTGTATGACAAAAAAAAATATTTACACCAATCGTACTTTTTGTAATTAAAACAAGAAAATGATACAGTCTGCACAGTGACTGATTCTTTTAATGCATATACAAAAAATGCTAAAAATTCGATCGTAAAAAGAGGATGCAACAAAAACAATAAAAGTTAGGATTTGGTGTATTAATCTATGACACGAAATTCGTACACGCTCCTGACACAAACCAAAGCAAAGGAATAACGCTTGTTTAACTGCTGTTCTTCTACTTGCTTGATAAAGAATGTCCCTATCACTGGTCTGATTGGTGTCAATCATGCAATCATGCTACATCTGTGTATATAAAAAAAAGAAATAACAAGTCGAACGAAAGTATAGCAATCAAGTATGATTGGATAAGAGAAATATGGTTATTTAGAAAAAATGTTGTCTCTTCCGCATCCAATTCTTATTACAGGTATACTGTTCAGTGATTAAGAAATGCAAATATGATAATGTTTGTTATTAATAGTAAAAATCACAAGTGATTTAAACAATATTTAAATACTGTATATTTCACGTCAACAGTGTGAATTTTAACGAACTTCAACCATTCTCCATATATGCCGTCTTCCCAGTGTCAAAATGTTACTATTATTTAAAAAAAGGATTGGATATAAAAATGTAAGCACATATTTTGTTGAGAGACTGACAAAATACATATTTTTGGTTTGTAGGTGGAACAGTTGATGTGACAGCACATGAAATTCAAAGTGATGGAACGCTTAAAGAGTTGTACCAAGCCTCTGGGGGCTCGTGGGGTGGTACAACAGTAGATAACGAATTCAAGAAACTACTAATTACGATATTTGGTTCCGAAGTTATTGCTGAAACAACTACAGATTTTCCAAGCGAAATGGTAGATCTAATGCTAGAATTTGAAATGAAAAAGAGAACTTTTGAACCGGGCATCACTAAACACGTGAGTTTAAAATGCCCCACATGTCTGTTTACTACTTATCAGAAGAAAAACAATGCCAGTATAGTAGAAACAAGTGTGAATACCCCAGTCGGCGACAAAATCAAATTTTTAAGAGATAAGCTAATTATATATTCAGAGAAGTTTGAAAGTTTGTTTGATAATACTGTTAATAAATTAGTAATGCATCTGAGGAAACTTCTTCATTTAGAACAGTTGATGGATATAACGACAATCCTTCTTGTTGGTGGCTTTTCAGATTCCATTATCATCAAAAACAGCATTTTGTCAAATTTTCCAAATATTCGTATCATTAACCCCGAGGACTGTTCTCTGGCAGTTCTTAAAGGTGCAGTTTTGTATGGACACAATCCAAAGATAATAAAATCAAGAATATGCAAGTTTTCATATGGAATCGGCATTCATGTCAAGTTTGAGGATGGTGTTCACCCAGAGGAAAGAAAACGTACAATAAGTGGTAGTGATATTTGTGATGATGTCTTCGATGTTCACTTAAATCTAGGAGAAAGAGTTGAAATCAATACACCGAGATTAGAAAAAGTTTACTATGCACAAGATAATCCTGCCAAAATTGCCTACCTGGACGTGTATGCTTCTACTTCTGAATCCCCAATGTTTGTGACAGACGAATCGTGCAATAAAATAGGATACGTTATCCTGGAACTCTCAGGAGATAAGGAGACAAACGAAAGTACAGAGGGGACAGAAACGAAAATATTTGTCAGTTTTCATTACATTGGCTCCGAACTAGGAGTGGTTGTAAGAGAAGCAAGCACAGACAAAATGTTAAGAGCAAAATTTGATTTCATGGGATAAATATTGCAAGTTAAGGCTTATTATGAAAAAAACTCTTTGCTTGTTTGTTTATTATCTTTTACAGCATGCAGTCCTGTAAAGCAACGGTACTGTTTTAGGGACCCTGATTATACAACGTAATTAATTACGGGAATATCTTTTTCCATAATTGAAACATTATTTGATTATTCGATTTATGTGAGGAAAAACAGTTAAAATATTTGAAATGATTAAAATTTATTATTTTTTTTATCTCGTACCTTTTAGTTTAAAGAATGTAATATACTTTATATCTTGACAGTCATCATTGTGGAGATTTTGACGAAATTTAAGATTATTTACAGAGCTCCAGATAAGAATTCACAAATTGGGGTTTTTACCCACCATTTTTTTATGTAATTGGGTGATAAAGTTTTTTAATTGCATTATCAATTCCAATTCACCTCTCAAGCAAATATCAAATTGGGTTTTTCACCACCAAGCTCCTTAATGTATTGGGTTTTTTTCATCAACACAATATTGAATATTTAGGCATGTTATAATCACATTATATCAACCCCAGATGTGTTTCCATCTTAAATGTGTTTCTTTCTTTGTATATGTGCTTAGCTGTTTTATTTGGTTTATTCACTGACGAGCAATTGTACGTTTAATTTTTGTCCCGTTTTAAACGTTCTGTCAGTTTTGTATTTTCTCAAAACTTATGTAAACTGCAGCTGGTGTCACTAGTTGGACAGTAACTAATTGCCTTTCTAGATCCCATATGATCACCCTACAGTTTATAGTTGGGGTAGGTGTGGCTATGTGTTTAGATTTTTATGTAATATATGTGAAATTTAGGTGCTGTAAGAAAGTTTTGCCAGTCCTTTCACCTATTTGCCAGATCTACTTTTTAATAAAAATAAAAAGTAGTTCCCAGATTTAAGATATACCCCAAAACCTTGAGATTTATAGGGTGGTTTAATGATGGAGACCACATTCAACTTAAATTTACAAATAATTCTGCAACATCAAGTAAATAAATGACAATGTTATACTGCACTTGCCAATAAGACAACTATCTTAAGCATCCAGAACAATTAGACCAAAACAAAGAAAGTGTCAAGCTGCATAATTTGACGTAAAAAACGGATATGTGTATTCATTCATCAACTAAAATGAAAAAAATAATATATATAAAAAAGAAGATGTGGTATGATTGCCAATGAGACAACTGTCCACAAGAGACCAAAATGACACAGAAATTAACAACTATAGGTCACCGTACGGCCTTCAACAATGAGCAAAGCCCATACCGCATAGTCAGCTATAAAAGGCCCCGAAATGATAATGTAAAACAATTCAAACGAGAAAACTAACGGCCTTATTTATGTACAAAAATGAACGAAAACAAATATGTAACACATAAACAAACGACAACCACTGAATTACAGGCTCCTGACTTGGGACAGGCACATACATACATAATGTGGCGGGGTTAAACATGTTAGCGGGATCCCAACCCTTCCCCTAACCTGGGACAGTGATATAACAGTACAACATAAGAACGAACTATAAAAATCAGTTGAAAAAGGCTTAACTCATCAGATGGACAAAAATACAAGTGGACGTGGCAGGGTACTTGTACATCCAACAACAAAAAGACATTAGGAACAGATCTGAGAGTACTCGCAGTTATCTGACAGCTAGTTCAAAGCCACTAACAACTAATAAAAAAATCATGCATCTAAGACTAAATTATCAATCCGTACACATCCAACATCCAATGGATTTAGTGTAAAGACGTCATAAACAGTCAGAGAAAACATGACCTTGTGCAATGCCAAGATACAGGTATCGACAGATTGTAGATCCATGAATGTGTATATGTATATAACATACTAGTAATATTTAGTTTGCTTTTAATTTACTGATAACAAAATCAATATTTATACCAATAAAACAATATTCAATGATCTTATTACAGTGTTGAATTGGTAACCTTTAGAATAAGTTTATTTAAAGGAGCGATAAGTTTACAAGGATCATTTCTAAATTTCCGGGCACGGTTAACAACATTTCCGTAAAAATGAGGATGTGCTATCCCGTTTGAAATAAGTTTTCTACAGGTGCAACCAAACTTCAAAACCAAATCTTTATATCTATGGAAAAATTTAGTAAAGGTTTTAAGTAATTTATGGTAACGATATCCCTGGTTTAATAATTTACCAGTAATACATAGATTACGTTCGTTAAAATCAAAAACGTCACAACAGACACGGGCATAGCGAACGAGCTGTGAAATATAAACACCGTAAGATGGTGCCAAAGGAACATCACCATCTAAAAATGGAAAATTAACAATAGGGAACGAAAAATCGTTCCTTTTGTCGTAAATTTTAGTGTGGAGTTTCCCGTTTAAAACCGAAATATCTAAATCTAGGAAAGGACAGTTGTTACCGTTTAAATTTGATTTATTTAAAGTAAGTTCCTTGGGGTAAATTTCAGCAGTATATTGAGAAAATTCTTGATTATTTAACGAAAAAATAAACTGTTTTTGTTTAATTCAATTTACATAAATCTGGGTTAAGTTGTCCCTTATCAGAACTTTTGGTTTCCGATGCTTTCCAACTACATATCATGTCATAATTGATTTGGCCTTTCACTTTTTCCAACTGATTTCGTTTTTGACGAAACCCCGTACGTGTTTATCGTTCTATAGCAATGTTCTCGTTAAGGTACGCAAACACGCCCGTGCGTTCAATGGACGCTTCCTAAAATCACTAGCTGAGTCTTGTTATCATCATAACTTTCCCTCAGCTATCAAAAAGAAGCCGAAAACATGCTTCTATTCAATATTTTTATCGGACATTTACTTTCGTTTTAATTCATTATATGTTATGATAAATCCCGAGCAATTCGAAAAAATATGACAGCATGTCACACGCTAATTGGATAAACGCCGAGAAGATCGAAATGTTTTCATAAACACGTGTACCTTTTGAGCAACGGAAAATTCCAACAGGGACCCATTACAGCTACTTGATGCAGGGCTCTATTTTAAGAACGAAAGGACATTTCCAATTATAAATATTATAAAAATAGATTTACGCGACGACTGTAATCAGATAAGGGTAAATAACGCAAACGATAGCGAATAAAAGCGTTAAGAACTCATGGTTTTGGCATATAATTGGGTTTTCCTTTGAATTAATTGGGTTATTGAACCCTGCAATGGGCAATTGCATTGGGTTTTTAATTATTTGTATTGCGTGATCACGCAAATACGCAGCTTATCTGGAGCTCTGAATTATTTTATCAAGAGATTCACAACTGATAGCCTATGGCAAGGTGCCCATTATCTAACAATAAAATGACTAAATGTTCCTAGTATGTATCTTTTGGAACTGATATCTTTGGTATTACTAAATAACAATTCAATAAAAATGTAAGCAATGCACAAACTATGGTTATAATGAAACTAAATCTGTTAATTGTCTATCAAATGTCTGAAAAAACTGATAGTCTTATAAATTTACTACGTAACTGTATATTTTCATCTTCCTTGTTGAAGATATATTTGTATATTTTCGTTCCGGTGGTTTCATAAGAAGCATTCAGCAATGTTACAGTTTCAATACAAGTAAGTCATTGTTTATTTCGGATTGTAACCAGCCATAATTGCTGTCCATGTACACATTTTCTATAGAAAATGCAACCAAAATCCTTAAACATTTATCACCGACGTTTTACACACATTAATACAAGGGTACCTGGAGATCAAAAACATTATAGACACTAGAAAAAACCCGCGCGAACGCGACTTGAAGACTACTTGAAATGTTTATGGTGATACACAGCTTGGGTTCGTGTTTCTCAAACTGTTTTTATGCACTGATGCATTATGTTGATAGTTTTTATTAGTTTGTCAGTTCTTCTTCCATAGGAATTTGAATGTCCAGTTAGTAGCTTCTGTCTCGGTGTTACACAGGTGCTCCTAGAACGGAGGAAATAACTCAGAGAAGAAGAAGACAACCTAGAACACTGATAATTAAAACATTTCTCAGTGGTGCTAGTTTGTAGTATTTCTTTTTTTTTCGAAAGGTGCGAATACGGGTGCTACAAGAACGGAGGTAATAACTCAGAGAAAAAGAAGACAATCTAGAACTCTCTGATGATTTAAAACATTTCTTCAGTGGTGCGAGTTTGTAGTATTTTTTTTTAGAGTGGTGCAAGTTCTGTCTCTGTGTGACACGGGTGCTCCGAGAAAGGAGGAATTTACTAAGAGAAGAAGAAAAAATTCTAATGATTAAACACATTTCTTCGAGTTTGTTATATTTCTTTTTTTTTTTTTGAGTGGTGCGAGTTTGATAAAGTGATACAAGTTGTAATAATTAGTGAGAGTGTTTTAGTGGTGCGAGTTGGCCGTGGGCCGAGTTGTCAGGCAGTACGTCGACTGTGCATGCGCGAAAGGGTATAAGACACGGATCGATAACGGTCTCCGAATTTGGATATTTTCTAAAAAAATGGCGTTTTCTGTGGAAAAAAGATTGTTTCAAAGACAAATTTAGGAAGTACAAAACACTACATTTAAACGTCATATCACAAATATTTCCGACTTTGTATGGTTTCAGAGGAGTTGCGGCTCAATGAAATCGGTCTCTTCCTTTAGTAGTATAGATGTATATAGCATATAATATATTTATTCTAAGGCATATTGCAATCCATGGACAAATCGAACAAACCATTGATAGATTGGATTTTACTTTAATCGAAAATAGGCAGTTTTGAAATAGATCCATTGCAATAATCGCCCTTGTTATAGATTTGCGTTGAGTGTCTAGAACATTTTAACAAAAGGATCTAGATATTAGCTATGCTTGTGGTTGTTCATTAGAAGATTCGATTAATTTGTTCTTAGAATGTCTATTCTACGTTAATTCTAGAAATCTCGTATTTGAAAATATCCAACTTTTACTTGTTATTCAATAGAGCAATTGTAACAGGAGAAATTGAATTTAAATATATATATTTGCTGTCATCTTGTATTTTTGTATATTGAAATTATTTGACGAGAATTATGTTAAGTTGTTGTTTTTTATACAAATAAAATAAGTTTATTGATAATCAGTTTTATCCAAGCATGTGCATGATATTTTTGTATCCCTCGCCGTAGACAACGGGGGCATTAAGTGCCCCTTTATAACTTGGAAAATTGCATTTTTTATCGTTTTCCGCACTACATGTATATTTTAGTTTTCTTCATCCATATTTGATGAAACTCATACCCAATGCTCAGAACCAAAACTAGTAGACAGAGTTCGAATTTGGGCAGTGAGTCCATTACTGTTCTAGAGTTAAGCCACTTTTTAACCTTTTAAAATTGCAAAACCTGAGGTGGGGCATTCGTGTCCTCAGACACATTCTTCTTTTATTTATTAAAAAACGTTTTGCAAATAATTTATTTCCTGAAATTCAACGCTTCATCGAATTGTGATCATGATTTGCAAGTAAACATTTTCTTCTTGAAACCTTACGTATGTTAAAACTCCATACTATCTATACAGGGGCGGATCCAGCCATTTTTAAAAGGAGGGAGTTCCCAACCCAGGATAAAGGGCGGTTCAAACTGTATGTCCCAATATAAATGCATTGATCGTCAAAAAACGGGAGGTTTCAACCCCCGGAACTCCCCTGGATCCGCCACTGCTATAAGTTGTGGATACATGGTGGAATCATGGTATAATGTAACAAAATTTACATGGTAACTAAGTATCTAAAGGATGATTCAATAAATGTATATGGGGCTTCTATAAATAAATGTATGTTTGTTAGTTTGTATTTATCGACCTTTGTTATATTATGGCGGCCATTTCGTTTTTTTGGTGGCGAAAACGATAGTACCTGGAGAGAACCAGCGGCCTTAAGCAGTAAAATTTGCAATCATTAAGCTTGTCAATTAAGATCGGAGTCGAATGCACCTCGTCAGGTACAGGGTAAAAACTCATAACCTCGGAGTTGACAGGCTGGTGAGCACTGTATATTTATCTCAAAGACCAGTCAGCCATCGAGGCCACAAAAAGAAATATGTTAAGTTATGTTACATTGTCTTAAATTTGGATTAGAAAAAGAATAATTAAATTTACGAAAGTTGATTGATTTGTGTTCGGGTGTCGTCTTTCCCCATTGTTTAAAGTTCAAACTATGTGCCCCAATTAATTTGTAGCTTTTCGTAAGATATGTATTTTCTTCGACTTTCAACAGAAATACATAATAAAAAGATACTATATAGAAAACAACACTCTGCTTCAAATTAAAGTGCACTGAAAGTGACATCAAAATGCTGGATGTTTTAAATGACAACATATTTGTTCTAATTGGAGGATGTGTTTTTTTCAAACGACAGTCAGTATGTCTATAGGAACTATCTGTGACACCTCTACTTGTCGACTTATTCCGTCATTTTTACGAGGTAGACGTTATACATAAGCTTTAAAAAAATTAAAAAGAAGCTCAAACATAGAAAAATATCCTTTAAACTCACTTTCCGCTATTAAGATGATGTCCTTTCGCTGAAAAATTCAAAATTTGGTGACTAAGTTGAATGCATCTATCCAAATGAACTTGCAAAAAAGGAGGCCACACATACTGTCACATAGATATAAGATGTGGTATGAGTGCCAATGAGACAACTCTCCATCCAAGTCACAATTTATAAAAGTAAACCATTATAGGTCAAAGCACGGTCTTCAACACGGAGCCTTGGCTCACACCGCACAGCAAGCTATAAAGGGCCCCAAAAATTACTAGTGTAAAACCATTCAAACGGGAAAACCAAAGGTCTAACCTATATAAAAAACGAGAAACGAGAAACACTTATGAACCACATCAACAAACGACAACTACTGAACATCAGATTCCTGACTTAGGACAGGTGCAAACAATTGCAGCGGGTTTAAACGTTTTAATGGTACCAAACCTTCACCCTTATCTGAAACAATAGTGTAAAATCACAACATAGAAAGACATGGTTTTTTTTGGGTGTGTGTTGCTCAATTGGTTTTCTGTGCAATGTTTTGTTATTGTTGTTTGTCTTTTAGTTGTTTTGAGGTAGGTTTGATTATGACGTTGTCTGTTTATATTGGACTTTTGGTTTTAGATTGTCTCTTTGGTATCCTCTTTCTCTTTTTTAAATAAGTAGATATTTTTGGTGGGCTAGCAAAGTATAGACAAATCAGGTTATAATTTTGATGTTTTTTGTTTTGTTTTTTATGAAGGAGTCTTTAAAAATACATAATTCATCTATGCATAATTATGATAACATTAAACATTTGAGAACATCAACTATCAATATGAATTCACAGCTTAAGAAAAAAAATAAAAAAGTTTGGTAACAACATTTTTGAATAAAATTTGAGAAAACGCTAAGGTACAAACAATCAGTGTAATTGCTTTCCCTTTACTCAAATTACAGTTGTGTTTTTTTTATCATTCAAAATTCATCAATTTCGTGTTGGTCTTGTTTCAGTAAGGTAAATCACCCATCTCAAAAGTATTGCCGTCAGTATTATAGCATTAGTATAGGATGTCATGATTTCATATCTGCTGCTTAGTTGTTTTGAGTTTGATATTAGTAAATTCGGTCAGTTTTTGATTCATTAACAGTTTGTTCAGCTTGTACCTGAGGTTTTCGTATCCATTAAATTGAGTTAAGTTTTAATGGCTAAGAATCCTTTTTTTTTTTAAATGTGCACTGCCTTGTGACTCTTATCTTACTGTTCATGCTTGAAAACAAGTGAGCGTTGAAAATGTTCTCAAATGTATATCAAAATCATTTGCAGATAAAGGATGGGGAATTGTATTACAAAGCAAAGGAATCATGGCTACGTAAGTAATAATTAATTTCAAATACTGGGATTTTAATTTTTTCGAGACCTTCGCTATATGAAAATAATAATAAAAAAAAAAAAACACTAAATACAAATTTGGTGTCTCCGAAGCACTTTTCTTGATTTACCTTCAACAGGAACGCTCAGCCAAAAAGTTCGAAGTCAAGGATGTATGTATACGTTCTTTATGAGCAGTAATTAACGATTGCATTATTAAAGGTTCTTTTTACATTTAACCTTATTATATAGTGTTTGCTTACTTTATACAAGTATTAAAGTGTAAAACTTCCTTTATTCAATATGAATTTTACATTTGATCATAGCAATTAAGTATTTCTAGCAGGTTCATTACCTCGGCTAATGAATTTAATATTTACTTTTAATTTTCTTTTCATTTAAAACTGTATCTGTCTTACTAAGGTATTAAGGTCTACGGAGCCCCTAAAGTGCCAAAGATGAAATGTATTGTGCGCACAACTTTTGTAAACTTGTGCGCACTACATTTAATCTTGTGCGCACAACTTTTAAACTTATGCGCACAACTTTTAAACTTGTGCGCACAACTTTTAATCTTGTGCGCACAACGTTTAAACTTGAACGTACGACTTTTTAAACTTCCACAGAACTGTTAGTCATATATGTTTATAAACTTGCTTGCATTTGCCAGTTCGTTTTATAATCAACCAAAGATGGATCTGATTTTCACGTATTTCATTTTGGGAATAAATCATAAGGATTAACTGCATTTTCTGGCATTGAACCTAATTCGAATATTCTAGATGTTGGCCGAATGACCATGTGAGCTATTGTCATCAATAAGCGTCCGTCGTCCGCCAGTCACCATTGACATTTTCATTTTCTCCTCTGAAACCACTTGGCCAATTCGGACCAAACTTGGCAGGAATGATCCTTGGTAGAAGGGGATTCAGGTTTTTTTTTCAAATGGTGGTCAATAGGTTAATGGGGTATAAGAACTTGAGGTCCAAAGTTTAAATATAGGCTTCAAAGAGGGAAAGCTTTAAAAATCTTCTTAAAAACCAGCAGTTACAAGGCAGTCATATTGTCTGACACATCAGTAGGACATGATGTTTCAAGTTTGTAAAATGAAGGTCCGGGGGTCCATAGGGTCCGAGCAATTGGGGTCCAAAGTTTAACATTGGTTTTAATTGGAAAATGCTTTCAAAATCTTGTTCTTATGAATCAACAGTAGCAATGCAGTCATATTTTACATGAAACATTAAAAGGATATGAAGATTCAATTTTGTACAAATGAATGTGCACGGGTCCATGCGGTTCGAGCACTTAATGTCCAGAGTTTAACACAGATATACATGTATATATATAAATCTTTAGAATAAGTGACGACAAGGCAGTCATATTCTGCATGAAGCATCGGAGAGACATGAATATTCAAGTTCGTACAAATGAAGGTTAGGGTGTCCTTTGGATGCGAGCTCCCTAGGAGTCCAAAGTTGAATATCTATAGGTTTAAATGGGAAAATTATTTAAAATATTTTAAAACGAACCAGCCATGTTTCACATGAAGCATGAATAGGACATTAAGATTCAAATTTATATAAATCAATTTATACACCATATTCATTGTTTCTTATTACCCAAACAATTATTGTTGACAGACGATGACAGACCTACACATTATAATAAAGCAAATATTTGCATCAGTATAGACATTGGGGAAATTAGTGTGTAAGATATTAAAAGTTGAGGGTAAGTTTTTTTAAATGATGCTCTACAAATTAAAGAATTTAAAGGTTCTACGTGTTTCTGGTACAATTTAACTAGGCTATGAATAAAAAAGAGTCAATTATGATCAACATAAATTTTTCTTACACACTTTCATGACTTTATAAATCTTCCAGGTTCACCAATTGTGATCGATCAAATCTTCTACTGTATGTTCCATTACTGAAATACAGTTCACCTGTATCTTGTTAAATGAAAAAAGACACATGTTCATTGCGAATGCCATGTACAAAAGCAATCTAGTTTCCACCAGTTGTGAAGGTCAAATCTTCTAATGTATGAATACATTAGTCAAAAGTGCACCTTTGTAGCTCTTAACAGTTTTCACAGTAAAATTCCTAAAAATAAAAATTACTTTTTGATCTTCAGACAAACATGTATCTATCAAAACTTCAATTTGGTAATTAAATGATGTCCATTACCCAAATATCATCGATACGAAACTGTTAAATTCTGTTGTAAATGAGGGATAATTTTCGCATCTGTTTGGTACTTCCAAAAGTCTCCCACATGTGTGGGCAATAAATCGTAGAGCCAGACCATCTTTTGAAACAAACTGAATGGAAATATTTGCCTGGTCTTTCAACATTAAGTCAGACGCTGTACAAAAGCGTAACAACAATTTCAATTTGGCCTAATCTATTTCTTTAATGTATTTTCTCAAGTACTGCATGTCATCTCTATCAGCAGTAGAAATGTTTTCAGGAAAGATAAAGCTTCCCAAAACGTTTTTTTATAGTCGGTTGTAAAGTATTGCAAGCTGTTGTAATTTCGTTGGATTGATAAAGGTTCCCAAGTCCTGGACACTGGACTGAAACAGTCTGCAATGTACTTTGGTTGCTGAACTAGTTCTGTTAAAATGTGCAATTTCCTTTATGATTAATTAGATATAAGAAGATGTGGTATGAGTGCCAATGAGACAACTCTCCATCCAAGTCACAATTTGTAAAAGTAAACCATTATAGGTCAAAGTACGGCCTTCAACACGGAGCCTTGGCTCACACCGAACAGCAAGCTATAAAGGGCCCCAAAAATGACTAGTGTAAAACCAATCAAACAGGAAAACAACGTGTAATATATATATAAAAACGAGAAACACTTATGAACCACATCAACAAACGACAACCACTGAACATCAGGTTCCTGACTTAGGACATGTGCAAACAAATGCAGCGGGTTTAAACGTTTTAATAGGCGCCAACCTTCACCCTACCTGAAACAATAGTGTAACATCACAACATAAAAAGACACACTATAAAATATCAATTGAAATGGCTTAACTCAATTAAAAGACATATTAACAAAAACAAGTTAACATACACTGAACGAATAAATTTGATATATGACACAATGTAAATACAAAATTAATAAAACATATTGTCAGGTTTTTCCATTTTCTACAAGAGTGGCTATCTAGAAAATCTGCAAGGTCTTTGTCGACCTCTGCGAAGTTTTCCAAAGCTAATAACACAGCTTCATTCTCACATGGAGACATGTACTTAAAAAAGATATCAATAATATCCGATTTTACCTCACCAAACATTGCTTCTTCAAATATAACTCAGTCTGGTGCAATTAAAACATTAAAGATTTAAAGTTGTGCACAATATTTAAAGTTGTGCGCACAAGATTGAAAGTCGCACAAATATTTTAAATTTCATTTTGGCACTTAAGGGCTTTGTAAAGGTCTAAACGTGTTTTAGTAAATTTAATTGCATAATTAGTTTTTGTGTTTTATTATTTCAAATGAGAAAAAAAAAAAGAATGACAGAAAATGCTAAAGCCTATACATAGACATCAAACGAAAAGAGAATGTAATGATAAGAATCAAAATCAGTAAAATCATTTTAGCCTTTCAGAAATTATGTTAATTGAATGAATTAGTGATCAGCTTCACTACGATTTCACAAACATCTCGAAATTGACATATTGGATTAATTTTACACACTGTAACATCTTTGATAAATACATCTTCTAACAAAATATCTTTCTGAGTAAAGCCTTGGCTCATGTCTAGATATTTATGATAATTACTAAAAATGAGGCTTTTGGGCAGATTATTTGAAATAGTGAGATTTGGTTTAATCGCCAGTGAGACAATTATTCACTAGAGACCAAAGGACGTGGAGCTATTGGTCACCATATAGTCAAGCTATCAATAGCCCTGCCATGACGAAATATGAAACAATTCAGATTACAAAATCAACTGTCTAATCTATGCTAAAACAATAAACGAAACACAAATATGACAGAAACAAACGAAACTGGGTTTGTGAGCGCTTAACCTTTCCCATATGCTTGCACAGCGATGTAAAGGCACAGTATAAACAAAAATCTGCAAAGTTCCATTACTGAAATACAGTTCACCTGTGTCTTGTTAAATGAAAAAGACACATGTTCATTGCGAATGCCATGTACAAAAGCAATCTAGTTTCCACCAGTTGTGAAGGTCAAATCTTCTAATGTATGAATACATTAGTCAAAAGTGCACCTTTGTAGCTCTTAACAGTTTTCACAGTAAAATTCCTAAAAATAAAAATTACTTTTTGATCTTCAGACAAACATGTATCTATCAAAACTTCAATTTGGTAATTAAATGATGTCCATTACCCAAATATCATCGATACGAAACTGTTAAATTCTGTTGTAAATGAGGGATAATTTTCGCATCTGTTTGGTACTTCCAAAAGTCTCCCACATGTGTGGGCAATAAATCGTAGAGCCAGACCATCTTTTGAAACAAACTGAATGGAAATATTTGCCTGGTCTTTCAACATTAAGTCAGACGCTGTACAAAAGCGTAACAACAATTTCAATTTGGCCTAATCTATTTCTTTAATGTATTTTCTCAAGTACTGCATGTCATCTCTATCAGCAGTAGAAATGTTTTCAGGAAAGATAAAGCTTCCCAAAACGTTTTTTTATAGTCGGTTGTAAAGTATTGCAAGCTGTTGTAATTTCGTTGGATTGATAAAGGTTCCCAAGTCCTGGACACTGGACTGAAACAGTCTGCAATGTACTTTGGTTGCTGAACTAGTTCTGTTAAAATGTGCAATTTCCTTTATGATTAATTAGATATAAGAAGATGTGGTATGAGTGCCAATGAGACAACTCTCCATCCAAGTCACAATTTGTAAAAGTAAACCATTATAGGTCAAAGTACGGCCTTCAACACGGAGCCTTGGCTCACACCGAACAGCAAGCTATAAAGGGCCCCAAAAATGACTAGTGTAAAACCAATCAAACAGGAAAAACAACGTGTAATATATATATAAAAACGAGAAACGAGAAACACTTATGAACCACATCAACAAACGACAACCACTGAACATCAGGTTCCTGACTTAGGACATGTGCAAACAAATGCAGCGGGTTTAAACGTTTTAATAGGCGCCAACCTTCACCCTACCTGAAACAATAGTGTAACATCACAACATAAAAAGACACACTATAAAATATCAATTGAAATGGCTTAACTCAATTAAAAGACATATTAACAAAAACAAGTTAACATACACTGAACGAATAAATTTGATATATGACACAATGTAAATACAAAATTAATAAAACATATTGTCAGGTTTTCCATTTTCTACAAGAGTGGCTATCTAGAAAATCTGCAAGGTCTTTGTCGACCTCTGCGAAGTTTTCCAAAGCTAATAACACAGCTTCATTCTCACATGGAGACATGTACTTAAAAAAGATATCAATAATATCCGATTTTACCTCACCAAACATTGCTTCTTCAAATATAACTCAGTCTGGTGCAATTAAAACATTAAAGATTTAAAGTTGTGCGCACAATATTTAAAGTTGTGCGCACAAGATTGAAAGTCGCGCACAAATATTTTAAATTTCATTTTTGGCACTTAAGGGGCTTTGTAAAGGTCTAAACGTGTTTTAGTAAATTTAATTGCATAATTAGTTTTTGTGTTTTATTATTTCAAATGAGAAAAAAAAAAAGAATGACAGAAAATGCTAAAGCCTATACATAGCCATCAAACGAAAAGAGAATGTAATGATAAGAATCAAAATCAGTAAAATCATTTTAGCCTTTCAGAAATTATGTTAATTGAATGAATTAGTGATCAGCTTCACTACGATTTCACAAACATCTCGAAATTGACATATTGGATTAATTTTACACACTGTAACATCTTTGATAAATACATCTTCTAACAAAATATCTTTCTGAGTAAAGCCTTGGCTCATGTCTAGATATTTATGATAATTACTTAAAATGAGGCTTTTGGGCAGATTATTTAAAATAGTGAGATTTGGTTTAATCGCCAGTGAGACAATTATTCACTAGAGACCAAAGGACGTGGAGCTATTGGTCACCATATAGTCAAGCTATCAATAGCCCTGCCATGACGAAATATGAAACAATTCAGATTACAAAATCAACTGTCTAATCTATGCTAAAACAATAAACGAAACATAAATATGACAGAAACAAACGAAACTGGGTTTGTGAGCGCTTAACCTTTCCCATATGCTTGCACAGCGATGTAAAGGCACAGTATAAACAAAAATCTGCAAAATTCAGTTGGAATTGTTCATCAGATAGATACGAAGCTCAAACTAAAAAAAAAGAGAAGACATGAAGCACCGATCAAAGTGTACTCGCAGATCTGAAAGCTGGTTCAAAACCGATTACAACTAATTAATAAATATTGTCGATTACAACTAATTAATAAATATCGTCGATTACAACTAATTAATAAATATTGTCTTCCCAGACTTAAATATCTATATGATTCCATCCAACGGTTTAGTGTAAAGAATTATTCATACACAGTCTGTTTATAGTGCATGACGAATAATTCCTATCCTGTATTGAGACTGAGTCCACAGCTAAATATTTCCTACTAACTGATACGTTATTTAATGGTCTCGTCCACGTGGTCTCGTCATGAATAGGTATGACATATCTCCCGCTGAACATTAAGCAAACGAAATTCAGTCATTTGTAAAATATAAAAAGAAAGAATTTTGTTTGAATTTTTACAGAATTTCCAAAAAGAATGTAGATTCCTTCAAGTCATAGTATGATCCATCTCTTTCAGGTAGATACTTATATACCCAATCCAGATGATCCAGACGATATATACTCCAGAATAGGTGAAGTGAACGGAACGCCATTTGCAGAATCATTGGTTTTTCAGGTAAAATGGCAAAAATGTAAACAATATGCATTTTTTTAGCGCTTGTATAACTGAACTTTTTAAATGTGTGGAATTGTTTTAAGAAAGAACGACGATTGTCCAGTGTTTATTTTTTTTATTCAAAAACATCATGAACTTGTCCGTCTATAGATATTAGTCTATAAAAAAGACCAACCAGCAGACGTAATATATACCGAATCGTATAGAGTAGGCGATACTGTGCAGATGAAGAAAGAAAAATAATGAGTATTACGATTTGAGCAACAATACTAATATATGATGGTTATATACGAAGAGGATGTTATAAAATCGTGTTGACAAATTACGACTGAACAAATAACCTTCTTCTATGTCAAATGTAATACAATACATGTCAAGTTGTTTATGTTCATATATTTTTTTGTTTTATCATCGTGCACCAAGTAGTGCACAGAAAATAAAAAACAACTTGCCATAGCATAACAATAGTTGTATACTAGCTAGGTTTTTGGTGAATTAAATAACGCAGTGATCAGATTCCACAGGGGGCTCGGAAAAGGATACACAACGCCATGATCAAATGAATAACAAACAACAGTCCATGGCACGTTACACAGAAAGATAAAGCAAGACGAACACCATTAAAAATCTCCGGAGCGTAAGTAAATCAAGTTCCACTTCTAATATTCGTTATGTATGGAAACATTGTTTTAACACCACTTAATAAGTGTCTAAAATATATATTCTCCAGACGCCAAAAAAGAATCACATTTTGGTGGCAGCCATTGATTTTGGAACATCCTTTTCTGGATACGCCTATTCATTTCGACATGATTATGAAAGAGACAAGCTAAAAATATATACCAATATGTGGGCACATAACAGCGGGCTATCGACAAAGGCTCCATCAGCAGTTTTGATTGGTCCTGATCGTAAAGTTAAAGCCTTTGGATATGAAGCTCACAGGAAATACAACGAATTAATTGAACGTGAAGAGGGCATAGATCATTTATACTTCGAAAAGTTCAAAATGATTTTGTTTACCACGGAGGTATAATGCAGATAAAATTAAGAATTAAAAAATTAGATGTACATTTATTGCTTAGATCGACAACTTGTCAAACTTTACCTTCATCAGAAACACTTAGAGGCAACGGTTTTGAAAACAAAAGATGTATGAATATATGAGAAAACTACAGTATATACATAATACATGTACAGAAGAATCAATTTTTTCAATACCATTAGAAAGAATTTTTACATTTTATTTAACCAAAGTTTTAATAGAGAATACTGTTTGAAAAATAATAAAATGGCAACGTGAAAACATTCAAATATACAGCTTGATATTTTTTCTCGTTCTATATAAAGATAATAAGATGTGGTATGAACACTTACTGTTCGATCTAATGAAAGAAAAAAAATAACACTTGAATACAAATTCACCCTGATATTAATTAATGCACAAGACAACTACAGTTAAGAATAAATTAATGCTTAGAATATGCATGTTTATTATATTTATTTATTTACCTTTTTAACTGCAACTGGTTATTTCTCTTTTAATGGCAGTTAATCATGAAATTTATATCGCTTCCATACAATTAAAAATATAAATATGACAACGGGTTTTTGTGTGTGTTTCTTTGTGTAAGATGACACACTCTAGTAAGTATCCCAGCTTAAGTAAACTCCATATTCCTCAAGCTAATCATCGGAAATATTGTATTTTATATTTTCTTTAATTGTAAGGTTTTGAACACTTCCGTATTATAAGTAGCTACGCAAAGAGCCCTTATTTTGCATATTGAAATTGTTGCGAATATAAAATGGGATATTTATAACCCAAATAATCTGAAGCAAACAAAATGGCTCTGTAGCAAAACATGCATGAGGATACCGGTATCATATACATTGTAAACTCATTATAGATACCAGAATTAAAATTGAATAGAATGGTATTGTGTCAAATATGACTGTTAAAAGTCCCATAACTCGATCTACTATGACAAACAAGAATATTTTAAAATTGAAAGCGAGTGTACATTAACTAATCCAAACAACAGCGTTAAATTTGAAGTAATTTGATCCAAGCATATTATATTTATCAGCGTCTCTGAAATGGTTTATCGTGCATTTTGTTTAATCGAACGGTGTGATATGTTCACCAATTCAAACAATTATGTAAAGTTGTCAGTAAATCAATTCAAGGCCATAAAAAGAATATGTTTGTTTGCCCTAATCCTACCTACCCAGAAAATAGCTGCCTACTCAACTGTCTCTACCTTTGGGTAGAGTTTGGGCAAACCAAAATATTTTAAGTGTGGCCCAAGCAAACTCGAGTTATGGGACAACATGTGAAGAAATTACTTAAATCTGTCAATTTAAGTCCAGTAACTCTGGAACTACAAAGCAGAAAATGGAAAAAAAAAATCTATAAGGAGTTTCCTTTGTGTTAAGATTACATGAGAACTGGTTAAAGAAAATTTGAGTTATCGTATGAAGTGTTGATGGACGGACGGACTGACAGACATTGGTATACCTTAATACAAATGAGACAACTAACTATCAGAGTCCATATGACTGCATAACCTTCAACAATAAACAAAACCTAAACCGTATACATTTTCTCAGCTATAAAGGGCTACAACCTGACAAAATGTGAAACAAAACAAAGGGTCTTGATTTATGACAAAACAATCATCGAAAAACATTTATGGCAAACAGCAATCAACGACAACCACTGAATAACAGGCTTCATATTAAAATAGAAGATGTGGTATGCTAGTCAAAGAGACGACTATCTTCCAGTGATCAAATGAAGAAGAAATTAACAACAATAGTTCACCGTACAGTTATTTTCATTTTTGGTTAAAAAACATGTGCATTTCATCATCAGTTTTTGTTGAATTATTGTGTTATGCAACAAATATTTCAGAATCTAAACAACAAAACTTTTATACGTGATATTTCCGGAAAGGAGATGCTTGCTATAGAGATGTTTGCTTTGGTACTTGGATACCTTCGGAACCATCTAATGCAAAGACTGCAGAACCGCGATACTAATGTTATACTGGAAGAAAACATGATACAATGGGTTCTAACTGTTCCAGCAATATGGAGTGAAAAGGCAAAACAGTTTATGCGATATGCAGCGGCTAAAGTAATTAACTGAATTTACTTGAATTTGAGAAACTTAGCATATTTGTTTATGAACATGTGCCAAACTCTCCAAAAATACCCAAAATCTTTGTTTATCGGTAAAACATTTAAACAGTTTTGATTTTAAATGAACTTTCAAAATTAACTTCAGCTAAAAAATGTTCATGATTGCTAATAAGTTAATGATATATAATGAACACATAAAGAAAAGAATGAGTGTACATTTTGTATGAATACATATTAAACTTACAATGACTGTACATGAATTTCAGGGTGGTATTCCGAGTAAACACCTAATTCTCGCCTTGGAACCGGAAGGTGCATCATTATACTGTAAATATCTACCACAATGCATCACCACGCAAGGAAAACAAATAACTGAAAACGCCTTAGAAAATGGAACAAAGTACATAGTGTTGGACATTGGAGGTAGTTTTATTATAATTCAGAATTAAATAATTATGTGAAAATACATGCCAATAAGATATTAAAATGTTAATTTCTCTATTAAAATTTTAGTGTTCATACTATTCTGAACTAGAAATTTCCATATAAATAACAGCAGAAACGATTTAGAATCAAATTTCGAAGTCTCGAAGTCACACAATAATATTTTGGGTCAGTTGTATATTGAAATTGTATTAGTTTTATCGACCCCAGTTTATATCTTCTATTTAATCGAAACTTGTATTCGAGAGGGGGGATTGTCGGGCAAATGGATCTTTATATTCATATTTCAAGTATTCATTTCATATCTGTATATCTTAATGTTTAGTATTGTTTCTGGTAAATAATTAATGTTTGGTTTTACGAATAAACTCAATTTACTAGTCCTCATTTTTATTTTACTTAATACATCTTTGTCTACTTTCATTTTCACACCGTTTGTAAAACAGAATCAATTGTAATCGTTAACAAGACAGCACGTATAGACCAATCTGTGTATTTAAGCAGATATAAGAACAAAACATTACCATCAACCTTCTTGTACCTCTTACTTTTATTTATGGTAATTCATCGAAGCAAATGCTGTAACGATGTGTTGCCGTCATAGAAATGTTTTATGTCATACATATCTAGTACAACATAACAATATGTTGTTGTAATACACGTGTTATTAATTGTGTTTTTGTCTTTGCTATTCATAAAACATTTACCTGTATTGATTTGTATTGCATGTTCCATGTATCTTTTGTTCGTCCGGAAATAATAATTCAAAGATTTTTGATTGATTTCTGTCTGGTTAACAACAGCACATATTCCATGAGAGTTCTAGACTAGAATAATTCAAAACTAATTCAATAGTTTGGTTTTGCAAAGTGTGTCGACCAGGATAAATATCAAAGGATTTACAATACCTCTTAAAACTGAAGGTGTTGTGGATCGAAGCAATTATTCGTTACTTGAGACAGGTCACCTACGGACCCCTAAATCAGGTGTTGCAATAACATTCATAGCCATCAGGACGATCTTTTTTGGCAGCAATGGTTTACTACCTTGATCCTAGATTAGTGACCTAAAAATGAGTCAAGGACTTCCTCTCGACGTATGTGACTATTTATCCAAGTAAGATAGCATCTGGATATCACTTTTCTTCAGTCTTCTATAGACCATATATTTAAGTAAAGTTTCAATCCCCTATGAAACATTTGATTTTGCTTTTGGAAACCACTTTTCTACACAAAAAAGCGGTCAATTTATAGTAAAATGATCATGAACTTTATTATTGCCACCTCATTGACTCAATATCATTACGTATCTTCCTGGTATGCGTGATCATACATGTAGGTAAGGTTGCAATCCGATATAAAGTTTTGGAGTAAGTATCCGGAAACGAAATGACGGACGGGTCAAACACTATACCCTTGGCTTCTTCATAGTGTGGGATATAATTAAAAACCTTCTTATATTAGAGAACTGAAAATGATTTAAAAAAAATAGCAGACAGAATAATCGGAAAACACAAAAGTAAGAATCTACTTTTATGTTTCAGGCGGGACTGTTGATGTAACAGCTCATGAAATACAAAAAGATGGAACTCTCCAAGAACTATATCAAGCAACAGGTGGTTGCTGGGGTGGTACAACCATAGATCTGGAGTTTCAGGGTTTGCTAAGCACGATATTTGGATCCGATGTCATTTCTAAAATAAATGATGAACATCCAAATGAAATGATAGATATACTGCTCGATTTTGAAATGATAAAGAGAAGCTATGAACCTGGAGTAACTTCTCATATCAGTATTAAATGTCCTTCGTGTTTATTTGAGGTTTATGAAAAGATACATGGTGTCAGCATCAGGGAAGATGTAAAAAATACCTGTACAGGTGAAAAGGTGAAATTTGTTAGAGATAAGCTACTTATATATGCGGATACGTATGAAGGATTCTATACTGAAACTTTGAATAAACTTGTCAATCATCTCAGACAACTCTTACATTTAGACACATTGTCAGACATATCAACATTACTTCTTGTAGGGGGGTTTGCTGAATCAAAAGTGATAAAAAACAGCATCATCACAAACTTTCCCCTCCTTCGTGTTATAAATCCAGACGACTGTTCCTTGGCAGTGTTAAAAGGTGCTGTGTTGTATGGTCACGACCAAAAGGCGATTCGATCCAGAATTTGCAAATGTTCCTACGGAATTGGAACTCACGCCAACTTTAAGGAAGGAATCCATCCGGAAACAAAGAAGCGTATTGTTAATGGTATAGAGATATGTGATGATATTTTTGATATTCACATGAACTTGGGAGAAAGAGTTGAAATAGGTCAACCCAGGTTAGAAAAAATCTACCATCGGCGCGTTCATCCTGACTCTTCAAATACAGCCTCTCTGTATGTCTATGCATCCACTTCTAGATCTCCCATGTTTGTTACCGATGACTCTTGTAATGTGTTAGGCTGTTTGTTCATTGAGCTTTCTGGGGTTAAAGATAAAAATGTACAAAGTGAGCTTTCTGGGGATAAAGATAAAAAAGTACAAAGTGAGCTTTCTGGGGATAAAGATAAAAAAGTACAGAGTGCACTTTCTGGGGATACAGATACAACAGTACAAAGCGTGCTCGTCAGTTTCCATTACGTTGGTACAGAACTAGGGGTGATTGTTCGTGTGGCGAAGACCGGGATAGTCTTGGGAGCAAAATTCGACTTTCTTTGTTAAAATTCCAGAGTTGAACTCGGAAAAAATAACTTAGGGCGTTTAGCAGTGTCAGTATATAAGCACAACTTGGATAAACAAAATAATAATATAATACGTTATAAAAACAATCGTGAAGATATTGATATTTTGTTCATGTAATTGTCAGATTTATATATGAAGAACACACCACTTTAAGAATTATTTGGGTAAGGAAGTTGATAATTTCTTTGCCAAAATAAAAAAAACAAAAATTGTCCAAAATTCTAAAAAATTAAATATTTGCTAAAAAAAAATATGCGATAGTTCATGACATAAAATCCCTACATACTCTTGACAAAACCCATAGTAAAGTAACAGTGTTCCATTACTGCTCTGCGTGTCAAAGTCACAATAAGGTATACATATCTATTACATCTTCTTTTTTATATTTACAAAACAGAATAAGAGCCATCACGCTCTTGTTATTCAATTCTAAGCAAATGTATGTATTGGTTTCTTTTCTGTTTTAACAGAGTTTTTTTGTTGAAGTCCTCCAAACTGACAGAGGAATAGAAATTTGCTCACTTTGGTCTTCTTCCGATCGACAGTAAAACCCTTGCCAAAGTTGGGCGCCCGTTTGGCTGTGGGAGATGTACAAGTACGCAGACATACGATCCGCTACTTCGTGAAGGGATAGTGCCATGCTCTCTGTACGTTGAAAACCCTTGCAACTACACGTTGAGGGGTCCGTAGGTGGCCTGTTGCATGGCAAAATTTCTATCCCTATCCAATATATACGCATTTCCAGTGGCAGTCCAAATTTCCCCGACCTTCATCCCGGAAGGCCTCTATTACAGGACCTACCTATTGTATTTATTGTTAATTCGTTCTCGTCCTGAACATGCATGAAATATTTGCCATTGGGCGTGAGCAACTAACAATTAATCAATCAATTTATTGAATTCCGCTTACTTAAAAGTTACAATTGACAAGTTTAATGTTTAGAAAAACATATTTTGATAACAATGTAATTCTTCCATAATTCGATGTAATTGAGTCGGAGTTTAGATGATTTACGATGCATATGCATGTCTGTCAAACATTTGCATTAATAATAGTTTTAAACTACTTCAACATGATAAAAGAACATCCGTCACTGTCTTCTATTTTCTACTTTTAAGATGATTTCAGCGCAAGGAAAACTCGTATATCATAATTTCATTTAACTTTATTTCATTACGTGTAAAGATATTCTACTTAAAACAATACGATATGTAAACTAGAACTATTTTTGTATGTACATGTATTTAACCTAGAGTTAGTTTTCTTCGTGTTGTTTGTTTAACTTCACAAATTTTAAATAAACTGTTTTGAAATAAAACAGTTTAGTATTCTTTGAAGAAAATTAAACCTGTTAAATAAAGACGAAAAATATATAAAGATATATCTTATCAAATAAAATAGAATGTCAATATATATAATACGCGTGTCATATTTTTTCTACTTTGTTAAGTCCTTATGCTAACATTCCTTTACTTACTGATGACGTTAATATTGTCACCGGAGGATTGGAGGCTAGAAGGATTGTAACCCGAATAATTCAGTCGTTATATTCCGCTGATCTACGATTACGCAAGTAGGAGAGATCGATTACGGGGAGGGACTGAATTATTCGGGTTAGAAGGATTGTGGAACAAGAGCCTGAATGAGTGGCTGCAAGTTACTGCATTGTGTGATACCCTGACAACACAATAGATGAATACTCCGAATGGCAATGACAGGCTGGGTGACTGACTGAGTCAGTTGTTTGGAACTTTGAATATGAAACTCTGGTTCAAACTACAAAATGTACCACCTGCAACTCTGGAACACGCGATGTAAAATTCAATTATTCAGCATGGAATACTTTTGTTATGGATGGATTGTGTTAATTGTAAAGTCCAATCTGATGATTCATCAAAATTATTTACACCTATAATTAATTTGACATGAATATACACGTAACAGCTGACTATTAAATTGAGTGATATTGTTCAATGTCAAATATTATACTATTTTTAAAACTTGGAAGAATAGAGTTAAATTGATAATCTGATAACAATTAAAACATATAATATCAAATCATGTTAGTTTAAAGTCCTGGATATGAAATACACGAAAATAAAGTATGAAATAAATTATTAAGCACAGTGAATTGAAGTCCAAAATATCAAACTTTTGGATCGTTCTCTTTGCCTAGCCTAGTACATACATTTCTTGACAAAGTTACAATTAGACAAGTGGTGTTAAATATTGGTGTCCTGTCTTTTTGTTAGGAATAATATTTTGTAATCTCAAAACAATTAACTAGTAGTTTTAATTGTACGCTATTTATTTGCCTTCTGTTATTCCACTGATGAAAAGGGGTTTCCGATCTAAGAAAAAAAAAAAAAAAAAAAAACTAGCTCAACCCCGTTCATGTGCCCAACATCAGGGATCTCGTCGAAAGTGGTCTTAATTCATATCTTATATGTTTTTGTCAATAAGGAAAATTGATATTCATAGAAGATCTTACTCATTGATATTCTCTTATAATTAAATGCATATTTTAGACCCCAAGACGACATAGAGTTTGACGTATTGTATAAACACATGTCTTTTACAGACAGTTTAATTAAAACGACTTTCGGTGTTTTTCGTGTCATTTGGTTGACATATTGGCGTTTACCCAACATCTCCTTTTTATTCGTGCTTAGAAATATGATGAATGTTTAGTTTCCTGTTTCTTTTCTTCATGTTGAACTGGATGTTATAGTGTTAGAAAGCATGATTTCAACGTTAATAGATTGCGTACTTTCAGTAACTGCACATGTGATCTTTCGGAGTTAAAAACTATGTTATTCTTTAATGATAATTCAAAGATGAATGTTGAATGTGTCACATAAAAAAATGGAGACACTTAACTATAGGAAAAAAAAAAAACAACGATACACTGGCTCCTTAACGGATGGTCCCTTTAGGGACTGATAGTCCATCAGCAGAGGTTTCGGTCCTTTGGTAAAGGTAGAAAAAGAAACTCAAATAAGCAAGAACAGAACATTCAAATCAGTCTAATGTTAGCTTTGTCCAAGCTCGCAAGTAGTGACTAAGACCTCAAGATGCAGATAAGATACATGTACATGTATACACTGTCACTTTACTAATTTAATTGTCAGAGTAAAGAATGCAAATAAAATAAGAACGAACGAACATTTATTCCGTTTCGCCTTCATTATCAATTCCATATTTTGAGATATTGTTTTTTTTTTTTTTTTTATTTACTAAATGAAATTATGATAATTCTATCGTTCATCTTAGATATGAGACATTTGCATATCCATTGTAATTTTGTATTGATTATACAAATATATTATATTTACATTTTTGATGTGCATCGCAGACATTTGTTTTATTGCCGTAATTGTTTACTGAATGCAAGTTTAGAAAAACGTCACTATAGCAACACTTTCCAAAATTAGAATCTTGTTTCATTATTTCGTTTCGACTTTGTAGTTTTGAAGGTTGAAAAAGTTTTCATTTCATTTCTATCTTGTTTCTTAATGTCAGACTCTTCAATACCAACACTTCTTTTTCTTTGAGGGAATACGAACTCGTCCATCTTGTTCATCGTATTTTTTAAGACTTTCCGCACCTTTTGAGCTCTTGTTCTCACATTTTCTGGTATAGTTTGGTAAGCTGCGTCTCTAAAAACTTTATTATGACTAAGATAAATTATAGGTTTCATAACATACGTCATATGAGTGATTGGTACGACCATAGAATACCATCCACCCCACATCGAAAACGAGGCGTACGCATCCAGGTAACAAACAATGACATATGGGATCCACATTACCAGGGCAACACCCCACATGATTGTATAAGTCACAGTCAAGTGTATGTCCATATGCTCTTCAGATTTTTCATAAACGTGTTCTATCAATGTTGCATGATCTGCATTCGTTTTTTCGTTAGATAAAGGTAACGGGAACAGTTCACCCTGTATCTCGGCTTCCGATCGAGATGTTGTTGACCCAGGTAAATCGCAGTTCTGTATTATCTCTGTACTTAAAACTTCTATTTCCGGGGCGATTTCCAGTCTTGAATTAGTCGTATCGATATGTGATACAGATAAAGCTTCGGTGGTTTCCCTTGAAAGTCTGCAAATATTTTCTCTTTCAAAAATTAGTTCATGATTATTATTTATTACTTCACCCTTACCAAATTTATTTATTTTTTTGGTAGCTACATCTACTTCCGTCTGTAGTTCTGAAAGCATATTTAGAATATTTTTCCGTTTTCTTACAATAAGAATAAGAAAAACAATAGATAAAACAGATGGAATATAAATAGCAAATATAAATAATAGATTCATACCTATTATATTGTCGGTATGTTTGATATTGCAGAGATGTTCGTATGAAATATACTCCAAGACACCCCATCCAGTTAATGGTAGTATTCCGACAAACAGAAACACAACCCACAAACAAACAATGATAATTATTGAAACTTTGTTTCTGCCTAGTGTTTTGTCATAAAGATCAGAGCCCGAAATCTTCATCCAACGTTCTATGAATATAATCAACTGTAGATAAAATGTCATTAACAGACATCCGGTTACCAAATCGCCGCTTACGATGCACACAAAATCGGATAATATCCAATCCTTTGCAAAAGAGACAATAAGTGATGGGAATAAAATGGAAAAATACGCAACGAAGTCTAGAACTATGAGGCTTATTAAATATATCCGTCCTGAGGATATTTCTAGTCGTTTTCTTCTTATAGCATGCACTAAAAAAGAATTCAGTATTATTCCTATGATCAACATGAGGAGAATTGTAACTCCAACAACTACAGGGAAAACATCATTTTCTAGCCAACGATAAAATGGTGATGTTAATGCTTCAAAGGGATCGGAACTTCCTGATATACCAGACGAATTACTTGACATTTTTGTTACCTTTTATCGGAATGATATTCCTCCTCAAAATTTGAACATGATGATAAAACGAACTCCAGAATTATTTTAGTTGCAATTTACATACACATACCTATAAAACGTATACAATTCTCTTATATTTACACGTATGGATCGAAATTGCACAAACATGTCAGACTGGTTTAAACACCCCAAATTAGCGATCTTTGTGTAAAATAGTGTAATAAATACCCACGAAGATAAGTATCCATAATACGTCGTACTTATTTATTTTGACAATAATTAAAGTTCCGGATAATTCAAAAGGTAAACAAACTGGCAACGTTTACTAATCTCATAAAACGCGACTATGACTTAACTTTTGTATTTTTTTTCTTTCAATTAGGTTATAAATATGTCAACCTTGTAAAAAATCATAAATTGCTTTTTTTTGTCTGTCATATTGGGAAAGATTAAAGTCGTGGTTTAAAAAAAGAGATATTTTAAAATCCATCTGCGTGATGTTTATACTACAGTATAGTTTGGAATTAAGTAGAACCAATGATTCCCCTATAGAACAAATTGGAATTCAATTATCTATTAGTAGAAAATATAATTCTGATTGATACTAAGTAAAATGCAGATTATGAGTACAAAGCAGAATTCTAATATCTACTTGTATAGATATTGGGATCTCAATATTTTTACTACATTGTAGGAGGATCATGATTTGTACTTACACTGTAGTTATTGATAGGTTTCTGGATATTAATCATAACAGTAAATTCGACACTGTACGCCTATTAGCAAAGTGACGGAAACAAAGACATACTTGAACATAAAAAAGAAGAAGTGGTATGATTGACAATGAGACAACTCTTCACAAGAGACCAATTGACACAGAAATTAACAAATATAGGTCACCGTACGGCCTTCAACAATGAGCAAAGCCCATACTGCACAGTCAGCTATAATAGGCCTCGAAATGACAAATGTAAAACAATTCAAACGAGAAAACTAACGGCCTAATTAATGTACAAAACAATAACCAAAAAACAAATATGTAACAGCAACAAACGACAACCACTGAATTACAGGCCCCTGACTTGGGACAGGCACATACATACAGAATGTGGCAGGGTTAAACATGTTATCGGGATCCCAATCCTCCCTAACCTGGGACAGTGGTGTAACAGTACAACATAAGAACGAACTATAAAAATCAGTTGAAAAAGGCTTACCTCATCAGATGGATACAAATAGAAATACATCTAACAAAAACACAGAGTGGACGTGGCATGGTAGTTGTACATCCCAACAACAAAAAGACACTAAGTACAGATCTGAGAGTACTCGCAGTTACTGACAGCTAGTTCAAAGTCAATAACAACTAATACAAAAAATTATGCATCTAAGACTAGATTATCAATCAGTACACATCCAACATCCAATGGATTTAGTGTAAAGACGTCATAAACAGTCAGAGAAAAACATGACCTTGTGCAATGCCAAGATACAGGTATCGACAGATTGTAGATCCATGAAAGTGCATATGTATATAACAATAATATTTAGTTTGCTTTTAATTTACTGATAACAAAATCAATATTAATACCAATAAAAACAATATTCAAAGATCTAATTACAATGTTGAATTGGTAACCTTTTAGAATAAGTTTATGTAAAGGATCGATAAGTTTACCATGATCGTTTCTAAATTTCTGGGCACGGTAAACAACATCTCCGTAAAATGAGGATGTGCTATCCCGTTTGAAATAAGTTTTCTACAGGTACAACCAAACTCCAAAACCAAATCTTTATATCTATGGAAGAATTTAGTATAGGTTTTAAGTAACTTGTGGTAACGAAATCCCTGACTTAATGATTTACCAGTAACACATAGATTACGTTCATTAAAATTTAAAACGTCACAATAGACACGGGCATAACGAAGGAGTTGTGAAATATAAACACCGTAAGATGGTGCCAAAGGAACATCACCATCCAAAAAAAGAAAATTAACAATAGGGAACGAAAAATCGTCCCTTTTGTCGTAAATTTTAGAGTGGAGTTTCTCGTGTAAAACTGAAATATCTAAATCTAGGAAAGGACAGTTATTACCGTATGAAGACTTTTTTTTTTGGTAAATTTAAAAGGTTATTAATTTCATTTGGTTGTAAAGAAGGTAAAAAAGTGGTATTAACTTCTTCTCAAGCAAGCATGCAGCGTTAGATAGATTAACAACGGCGGCAATCGGCTCAAAGTCGAAATAACGTGTCTGGATATGCTAATCCGCTTACAAATGTGGACAGCTGTGTGAGCTATATAACATTAAGAAAATGAGGTATGATTGTGAAATGACGTAGATTTATGCAACTAAATATCACCGTGCGGCTTTCAACATTGAATATAAACCCATACCGTAGTTAGCGATAAAAGGCACCAACATGATCAAATGTCAACAATTCATACGATAATACCAACGGCCTGAATTATGTACAAAATAATCGAAAAAAAGATATAAAAATATTATATAAACATAAAGTTCAACCAACGTCAACCAGTTCCTTAAAAAATTCCGATTTTGCGTGTCAGTTTAGTACAACTTAGACTCATTTTCTGCGGTATTATTATCTTCCAGATGACACGAATTATATTTTCCATTTCACGATATGCAGCCTTCTATACGAATTACGCAACAAAAAAAAATAGAATTATGTTTAGAAGAAAACTTTTAAAAAAGTTATATGAATGTTTCTATCGCGTATGAAAAGTTTTTAGTTCATTGTGTCATAAATGGTATGAGGTATATCGGGAAAAAATGCGTACACAAACAACATACCGTCACTGCGTAATGATTTCGGAACTTTCAATGCAGTAAAAACTCAATTTCAGTAATTCTCTGCGTTCCTTGGTTGATGCAAGGCTGTTAATCATATCTGCTCATTAATTGTCATTAGATCTCAAAAATTATTTTTTCTTCCAGGATTAGCAGTATTTGTTAATGCAAAAGTTTAAAGTCCCGTCGTAGTATTTAATACAATTCAAAAATATTACTACTGATACCTGATATACAAATGTTTTGGGAACATCTTATGGATATTATTTTATAGATTTATTATGACTTTCTAATTTTCAAATTCAAATGTCTAAATGTAGCTCTATCGTGCGTTCTTTTTTCTCGCAATTGGAAAGAGTTAAATTTCAGAATTATCATACCATAGAATGCAATCCATGTACTTCAGGATTTGACGGAATTTTTACGATTTAAAGAAATACAGAAAACTGTAGATTACAATTGGTTTCTAACATTGTATGTGTTAACATCATGGTTAATCACCTTTTGATAATAATTATCTTCAAATTGCAATGAAGTTGTGCACGGTGTTCATACAAATTCCATTTTGCTTTCGATTTTCATAAATTTAAATCTATGCGTTTAAAAAAAAAAGTTACAATACTGGTACAAAATTTAAATACCAGTATTGTGCACAATACTGGTATACCAGTATTGCGATCACCAACTACAGGAGATCCGAAATTTAAAATACCAATTTGAAAGATTTTACCCCATTTTCACACAGAAATGTCATGTCCAACGTGTCATTTAAGGTTGCAAAAGATCAGAGGTTTGTATCAGATATAATAAGAATTAATTTGATTTGGATATTTATTTATATAATATTTCGTACATAAATGACAGAGCATCATAAGTCTTTAAAGGCTGGACATGTTTATTGACTACGTATGTTTGTAATACATTGTATTCCATGTACATGTACCAATTTGTACTTTTGAAAACGTATTAACCGAAAACTGAGACGAATAAGATTTATAGAAGTGTAAAAATTACAATTACTTTATTCCTGGCTCATAATATTTTTTCGGTCTCAATAACCAGACTCAAGCTGGCAGCTACTTTTAGCAGCCAATCAAGACAGCAGCCACCTTTTTCCAGCAGCTAATTTTGATGATATGTCTAAAAACCAAAAATCTGTATAAGACTCAAACGTTCCAAAAATCTCAAAATCTTAGTTAAATATAATTTGATAGCGGAATTGCTTGTGGTGATTGTCAAAAGATTTCAGTCAGTTTTAAATACCAATGATGATAGCAGCTAATTTTTTCGGAGGACACTGTTTGTTTAATAAAAAAATGTACAATTTAAAACCGTTTTACTCGTTCTTTTCTCGTTTTTTTGATTCCTTATGATTAGGAGGTACAGAAACAATGTAGGAATAGAAAATGAAAAAAAATCAAAGAACAACTATCATTGTTACTAATGGATTTAAGTAAGATGTGAGGAATCGTGATATATATGAACTGAATAAAACAGATGCAATGTACGACAGAAAAATTACATATAATATAAAAAAGAAGATGTGGTATGATTGCCATTGAGACAACTGTCCACAAGAGACCAAAATGACACAGAAATTAACAACTATATGTCACCGTACGGCCTTCAACAATGAGCAATGCCCATACCGCATAGTCAGCTATAAAAGGCCCCGAAATGACAATGTAAAACAATTCAAACGAGAAAACTAACGGCCTTATTTATGTACAAAATGAACGAAAAACAAATATGTAACACATAAACAAACGACAACCACTGAATTACAGGCTCCTGGCTTGGGACAGGCACATACATACATAATGTGGCGGGATCCCAACCTCCCCTAACCTAGGACAGTGATATAACAGTACAACATAAGAACGAACTATAAAAATCAGTTGAAAAGGCTTAACTCATCAGATGGACAAAATACAAGTGGACGTGGCAGGGTACTTGTACATCACAACAACAAAAGACACTAGGAACAGATCTGAGAGTACTCGCAGTTATAAGACAGCTAGTTCAAAGCCACTAACAACTAATAAAAAATCATGCATCTAAGACTAAATATAAGCTTTCCATACACTCGGCATCCTCAAATATTCAGTATTCCAGTTGAAACCATTTTCAATATCCATTTCTGTATATATGAAATGAAAATATTTCGATATACATCTGTTTTAAATGTGAACAAGTATTTTCTATAAAATCAACGTGGACTATTTTGTACGGCATGCAACATTACCAATTTATAAAAAGTAATTGACAAATAACTAAAACTGTGGTGGCCAGACGGGCCCGGATCCCAGAAAAATATTTAAGTGGCGAATAGCCTCGGTCAACACCTTTGAAATGAGCTAGGTCCGGTTCGGAACTTTGCCGTAGGGACTTGCCGAAGAGTACCGAAAGAATGTGTCAATTGTTTTTACTGGCACATTTGACAAGGAAAAGTTCAGTTTTAGATTAATAAATTGGTAATGTCGCATGCCGTACAAAATAGTCCACGTATACATCGTTTGCAAAGGAAAACTCAAGTTCGACATGGAGCGAGAGTGTCGGGTATCAATGGGGACTGTATTAGCAAATTACGTCTTTTACCTGGCATCTTTGCATTAACCAGCAAATTGAGTTGTACTGTCTATACTATTTGAAACGGTTGGACGGCGTGCACAAATTTGACGGCAACTGTTAAATGCGCTTTTAAAAGTAGCTTTATACAACCATGTTAAACATATATTTTAAATGGGAAGTTTTTTTATGATACATTGTAAAATGATTAAAACTAGCCATTAAAACCCACATAATTTAAAAGGTTATCAAAATTCAATCTATAAAGTATGAAACGAACATGGAGAAAACGGTAAACATATGTGAAACTTGTAACATTAGATAAGCATAAAATAGATTTTTGACCTGAAATTTGTACAAATTAAACGTATTTTCGTACAATAAAAGTTTTCGGATTCGAACTATGACGTCATACGAACTTCACCAAAAAAAAATCAAAACAGCCATGGTTGATGCGTTTGGAATGTAGTTCGTTATGTGTAAGAAGTAGTAATTTGGAAGGATTAATATTAGAAAATGGAAGAATCGGTAAAAATATGTACTTGCTATTTTCGTATTTCGAAATGACTAGATATTCAAAATGTGCATTACAAGGGGTTTAAAAAAATCTGCAACTTATGAATGATTCGATAGTCCAGGCTGAACACCTGAATTTTTAAATGTCCAGCTATTATGTTACAGTTTAAAGAAATGGCGTTTTAACGTTATTTTCTGAATAGGGTCCACGGCATAGTCGCTTATTATTTCCGTTACACTGCTCTTAGCATATATTTTTTTTAGATTTCCAGAATGTGCATTTGCTTTGCTTTGTTGTTCGAAAAAAAGAAATATGTTGAACGTTTATGTTTAAAATTATGTTATAAACTAAGTGTCCAGTGTTTTTGTTACGCTTACGGTTTCTGGGGGGAAATGCCGACGTCGTAAATGATTTTAGTAATTTGAAGACGTTACTTTTGTGGACTCAGCTTTATGCACGCCGTAAGCGAGATCTATTTATCTGATAATCTCTAATATTTAGATATATACATTGAAATTATTAAAAGCAGGAAATTAATAGTAAATTAATAAGAAAGAAACTATTTTCATTATATAATTTGGTAAATGCAATTAATCAATTTAATTATTAATTTGAAAATAAAACATCTTTTAATTTCTATTCCAATAATTCAATTATATTTAAGGAATGACTGTAATATTTTTGTCTGTCTATGAAGAAATAACATAAAATGTGGTGCACACTGAATAACCCGCTTAGCTCATCAGGTCATTCACTTCATGTATAATAAATAGGATGAACGTAGTGTAATTTAATGCAGTTGCTTCATGCGTATTGCATTGATGCATATAAACATCCTACTAGTTAAGGCACACCGTTCATAAGTTATTTCAAGCAATTTCTAAAGCAGAAATACCTATTGATAACGTTAACGTATCCTTTGAACTATTGTTAATTTATATAATTTATGTACTGTATATATTTCATAATCGAAAGGAAAAGAAAAGAAAATTAAAATCTTCGCATTGTAACTAGCAAATTGAGTTGTTCTGTTTATTATTTTTGAAAAGGTCGTATGGTGCGAGTCCCATCTTCGCTGCCAAGCCAGTCCAAAACAATTACATGTACATGTAGTCCCCACGAGAGGTCCGCAACTACCACAATAATTCCCACAAAAAATTAATCACATAGTTCTGTCATAACAATGACCTCACACATTATAGTCGGACTCATATTGTCACAACGAAAAAAACGGTACATTTTTTTTCAAATGAGGTTTTGACCGGATGTATACCAAACATGCACGGTTATATCATAGAAAAAAAATGGGTAGGAGAACTTAAAGAAGAGAAGGGGAATGGGAGAGAGAAAGGGGAAAGAGAAAGAAAGAAAGAGTGCTAGAAATGAGACTAATTGGTTTGATGGCTACAATTTATACAATAGGAAGGTCCTGCAATAGGGGATTGACCATGATGAAGTCGAAAAATTCGGAATGCCAATGAAAAATTAGGGTATTTTGGATATCAGCAGAAATTTGGCATTGAAACTGTCCACCTGCGGACCCATAAATAGTTCTTGCAAAGATTCTTTACGTGTAGAGAGCGTGGCAATCTCTCTACACGAGGCATCGGATTTAACGTCCCCATTCTAACCGGACGTGGCTACGAATACATACATCACACACAATCAAACGGACGCCTCACTTTTGGAAGTGTTATACTATCGGTTGTTAAAAATTAAAAGATGTGGAAGATATAAAAGAATTTCAAAGTCAAACCGTGTTCATGCCTTTATTCTAATCTACATTCATTCGTAAATACATGTGTACTTTGCAAAATAATTGTAGAGAGCTGCTAATATGATAACTCAATAAGAACTAACAGATACCGTTAAGGAATATGTTACATGCATGTGGTCTTTAATCTTGTATGAAAAAAAAAGAGCTATAGATACGTGCATATACCAATGAGACAGCAACCGATCAATAAAAAAAATAAATCAGAAGAGACATTTATGTCAACAAACAATGTATAGTTTTCAACAATGAGACAATTTTTGTCTCGCCTGCGACTTCTGTCCCAGAAAGCGAGACATAATGATAGTGATCCGGCGGCGGTGTCGTTTACTAATTACCTAAAAGCTTAATATTTCAGGAAGTGAAGACCTGGATGCTTCATAATTTGTATATAATAGATGCCTTATGTTACGACGTTTCCGTCTGTCATATCTCATATGTCCATTTTCCGTTGTCACTGACCTCATTTTCATGATTCAATGACTACTTGAAGGAAAATTTAAGATTTTTTGTAATGTTAAATTCTCTCTTAATATGAGTAGTATGATAACTATATTTGGTATGTGTGTACCTTGCAAGGTCCTCATGCTTATCAGACAGTTTTCACTTGAACTCGACCTCATTTCATGGATCAGAAAAGAAGGTTAAGTTTTCGTGGACAAGTCCACATCTGAGATTCTATGAATAATTATAGGTCTACTATATTTGGTGTATGTATAATGATTGTAAGGTGTACATGTTTAACTGGCAGGTTTCATCTGACCTTGACCTCATTATCATCTTTTATTGGACAATGTTTAGTTTTTGTGGTTTGGTCTATTTATCAGATAAAATATAAGTGATGGGTCAATTATATTTGGTGTATGGAACGATTGTAGGGTGAACAAAAATTGAGAATGGAAATGGGGAATGTGTCAAAGAGACAACAACCCGACCAAAGAGCAAAAAACAGCCGAAGGCCACCAGTGTGTCTTCAACACAGCGAGAAAATCTCGTACCCGGAGGCGGGCTTCAGCTGGCCCCTAAATAAAATGTGTACTAGTTCAGTGAAAATGGACGTCATACTACACTTCAAAACATTTAAATGAACTAAAATTAAAAACATACAAGACTAACAAAGGCTAGAGGCTCCTGACTTGGGACAGGCGCAAAATGCGGCGGGTATTAACATGTTTTGTGAGATCTCAACCTTCTCCTTTACCTCTAGCCAATATAGATTAAACAAACACACAGCAATACGCACAATAAAACTCAGTTTAAAGGAAGTCCGAGTCCGATGTCAGAATAGGTCACAAAAGAAATTAAGCAAAATGATAATGATACATAAATTAACAAAGGACTACTGGCAGTTACTGACATGCCAGCTCCAAACCTCAATTAAATTGATTGAAAGATTATGTCTTCATCATATGAAAATCATTGGTCAATGTGTTTTATCTGTTTATCAGGTACTATTAGCGATAAGACCGCTATATTTGGTGTATGGAATGATTGTAAGGTGTTCATGTCTGGCATGATTCATTAGACCATGACTTCATTTTCATAGAACATTGATAATGTTAAGATTATGTGATACTTGTAGTAAAACTTTCATATTACAGACCTTCAACATGAAATCAATGATAAGTAGAACAGGCGAGAAATTACAGCGTGTGCACTGTTGTTATACAATATATAGTTCAAGTTCCAAGTATACGCGAAACCGTCAAATTGAAAAAAAAAAAAAAAAAAAAAAAACTGAAAGTTTTTTTTCATCAACAAGAAACAGCAATATATGATTCGTCTTAAAAAAAAAAAAAAAAGAGAAGAAAATGAAAGAAAAGAAAACAAACACGTTCAGTCACATACAATTAGTTATATATTACAAGTTAAAACGGAAATTTCGGTGACAATCTGTTTGAAATGGGTTTTTTTCTTCTAGAAATTCGTAGAGTCTGAATTAAAATAGAGATTTTTCAACTTTGGATGATCTCATTTACTTGATATATTATTTGGAAACATGTTTCAAATATCTCTTTTCGATATTCACATGCATATTTACGTTTTCGATCCATGCCAAAAATCGTTGTAATTCCAAATTATTTATTTCACATTTACATACTTCTTACCCAAGGAGGTTATATGATATAGATAAGAAGATGTGGTATGAGTGCAAATGAGACAACTCTCCATGCAAGTCACAATGTATAAAAAGTTAACAATTATAGGTCAAAGTACGGCCTTCAACACGGAGCCCTGGCTCACACCGAACAGCAAGCTATAAAGGGCCCCGAAATGACTAGTGTAAAACAATTCAAACAGGAAAACCAACGGTCTAATCTATATAAAAAAACGAGAAACGAGAAACACATATGAACCACACCAACAAGCGACAAACACTGAACAACAGGCTCCTATGAGTATATATATGATGAGATGATATCATATAACTTCCTTGATTTTACCTTACAAGTCTTATTTCTCATTCGAGAAGCAAGTAATTTCCCGCTAAAATTATATACAAAAAGAAGTCATTTCGAATGTATGCCTTAGTTTCATAAGCCAGTTTGTCGAATCTTTCTTTACAAGCAATGTGGATTACAATGAGACCAATATTTTGACCGGATATCGGGAAATCTATAAGTTACGAACAAGCTTCTTCTGATATTTAAAATGTCGATAAAACTAACAGAAAAAATAGACCGTGGGTTCACATTACTCTCATGTCATTAGTTTAAGCCTTTATATATGTTACAGGTATTTTCTAAATTTAGGCGTTTTGTAAAATGACTGAATTGTTTTCTAAAATTACTGAATTGTTTTCCAAAATGCTTTAAGTTGACAGGCGTTTTATTAAATGCATTAAAGTACCTAGTCATTATTTAAAATGCCTTAAAGTACCTAGTCATTATTTAAAATGCCTGAAATTTTAATGAAAATTCAACAAATTGCCTGTTCAGTTTCAGGCAAATTGTATAAATATGATAGACATGAAATAGATGATAAATATATCTTGTAAAGCAATGAAATGTTGATTAGAATAAAGATTATTCTTTAAAAAATGCAGCTTGCGGGTAAATTTTGAGGTTTTTATAGTTTTAATGTCTATAACTAGAACTCCATATAGAAAAACTACTTAGATCTGTATTTCAGAGGGCCATTTAATGACCTTATCTTTACAATGACAGAAGGGCATATTGTTCTAACAACAAAACAAAAATTTAAAACCAATTAATTGAAAATGTTGATTCTAATCAGAAATGTGTGAAATGGAACAGAGAAAATATGAAACTATTTTGAACAAAATCAAGATTGGAATAAAAGAACATCCTCTGGATTATTGACATATGTAAAGGTATGTGCATTTATGATGTTAAGCTATATTGTTGTTTTACAGTTTTCATAACAAACATTAGTAAATAAAAATTAGAGGCTTCTAGGTGCCTGAATCGCTAAATATGCAAAATAAAAATCTGATGCACTCAGGTCAAATAAGGACAAAATCACATAAAATTAGTTAGTTGACGACCTCTGTAAGATCTTGTATAGCGAATCTCTAATTAATATGTCCCCACAAAGACCGTTCTGAATATGCATGAAATATTGGCCACTGGACGTTTAGCATGCAACAATCAATCGACGATGCATTGAGACTTTTGTTTTTGCTCCGGTTTTTTCTTCTGATTGTTATGTTGAAGTCCCTAATCGGGAAAAATCTGAATAATGTGTAACAGTCATTGTCATCCAATGAAACATTGCACGTAGTAACAAATAATTGTCAACTTCAGTGCTTGTGTTAACTGTAAATAATTCAAATAAGTAAATTTAACTATCAAAAATTGCATTCTATTCAATAATAAAATAAACTGGTCTGTTTGATATTTCCAGTCGTTCTATTTTTATGTATATTTCATTCTGTTTTATACTTTCAGGCATTTCAATTTCTTCAGTCATTTTACAGATTGCCTGAAAAAATAGTCAATTTATAAAATGCCTGAATCGCACAGGCATTTTAGAAATGTTTAAAATTTCAGTCATTTTACAAAATGCCTAAATTTAGAAAATGCCTGTAATATATACATGTAATATCGGCCAAAGTGAAATGTAATTCGATTCGTATAATCTGCATTTAGTTTACGAAGTTCTCATCTATTATTCATATCTAATATAAATAATTTGTTTGTCATTTAGTAGCCGTTGAAATCGTGATTTAATTGTAATTACATGTGAACTGTCTCATAGTTTATGTTGTATATATGAACAGCAAACTTGTGCTTATTAAATTTTATGGAATATCGTGAAAACATAAAATATACATGTTTGCTTAGAATTCATACTTAGTAACTAAGAAGAATATTTTTTTTCTGATTAGAAAACAGAAAACTGAGATGCGATACAAAAGAGAATCGCCGTACAAATTTACAGAATACATTTTTATGACTCCGGTACCAGAATATCTGAATGACATTATTGGACCGATTATTTCTTACACAGCTATCTTATTTAACATTGTCGTCATTGTCATTCTTTTAACAAAACTTTGAGAACACCGTCTTCAGTTTTAATGCAAGGACTTGCGTTGTCGGATGCTCTTACAGCACTATTCTCTTATGGATTAGAGCCATTCTTGTTAAATAGCTACATCAGAGATGAACAATTCGAAACAACAGTTATTTATTTTCCAACATGCAAGTTACATCATTACAAACTAATAATGGTCGATCTATTTCATTTATCATCCGTTTTGTTGACAACAGCTCTAGGAATTCAAAAGTTCGTAGCAATAAAATGGCCAATTTGGAGCTACATCAAAGTAAAAAGGAGAGAAATGTTAGCAGTAGTTGTTGTGATCTTTACTGTTTCTGTCGGATTGCATATTCCTAAATTTTTTGTAGCAGATTTCAGAAGGGGACACGAATGTGAAATAGCAGCTAAATCAGAATCACTTTTGAATTACAGTTTTATATATTACTCTTCCCTGACCGCAATATTTTTGCTTTTAGCATCTGTTATTATGCTTATCACGTCTATATTTATTATATGGTCTCTTATACGTGAAAGAAATATTCAAAGCACTAGTAGTGAAAATTTACAGAACATTAGAAGGAGATCATCTAAGTTAATTGCTGTTGTAACAGTGACGTTTCTCGTTATTGAGTTTCCTAGAATTTGCATGTTTGGGATAATGCAGCTTTTTCTGAGAAGGATTCTCATAGCAGTCAACTCCTTGCTGATCCAGCCACACAATTTATGATTTCAGCCTATGTAGTTTTAAAAATCGAGGATCATGATATAGACGTATTGAAAAAGATGAAGCTGTTTATTGATATAACAAGGCTGTTGATAGTAATTGCCTGCTTATCAAACTTTATAATATATGTTATAATGAGTAAACAGATACGTTGTGTTCTCAAAAGCAAGCTTGGAGTCTTTAAAAATAGACACACAGTCTCTGAGCCTGCAGTTTTTTGTAGTAGTATAAGATCATAAGTTTTTTATAATTGTATTGTCACGTGATTTGTATCTTTTTCTTTTATCTTTTAATAAATAACGTATTGCACAGGGTTAATCTACTTTAGTCCTGTGATAATTCAAAGATTTATGGAAAATGTTTACGTGTTTTGCACCAAACTCGTGTGAATTTGACAACTATTTGTTTTGGTTGTCACACGTTCGATACTTGCATCATAACAACAATTGCAAAAATATAATATAATAACATCAACAGTACATGCTGTACCAATTTTACTATGAAGAACGCAAAATGTTAAACAGTGTGTCAGTAACTTACTACTCTGTATTGGAACTTCAGTATATTTACTGTGGATGGTGAATATATGTTAATGCTGCTTCTTCAAATAATGTTTTTTCTTCTTTTATATTCAGTCAGTGTTAATAATGTTCATCTGTTTACATCTTTTCAAAGTTGAAATATATAAAGTATAAATAGATGAGTCATCGATTAAGAAGTACATAAACTCGGTAAAAACCAACGCAAGCTGCTAATGTCTTCACCAGTAATAGGCCATTTTTATTTCACAATATCAGGTATTTGAAGCTTGTGATATTTCCATGATAACATTAGCAATGGTTGTGAGTGATCTTTAATGCAAACGATGCGCCCTTTTTTAACATACGGCTCATTATTCAGGACACTATTCAAAACTGTATGAACCTTTATGTCGAGTTAGTGTATGGAAAGGTATATACTATGAAATTTAGAGCGAGGGCTTGCTTGAGCTCTTAATTTCATAGTATATACCTTCCATACACTATCAATTTAGCACATATTTACAACTTGAGTAATCCTGTAATTAGTCTATTGATATGTTTTGGCTGACTAGGTTTAGCTCATTTACGTAGTTTTGTAAATCTACTCACTAGTAACATTGTAAAATATGTGATTTCAAAAGGCCATTGACTCCAGAATGAAAAGATTGTAGCTGCTGGTGTAAGTATGTTTATTGATACTAGTATAAAGCGGTGTTTTACTATACATGTACTTCTTTACATGGTAAGATAACAAAATAAATTGACCAAAAGCAGGCAATAATTAAATTGCAGTGGAAGCTTTACATTCTTGAAATCCTTTTTCAATTTCACATAAGAACTAAAACTATAATAAATTTTAAAACATATAGATAGTTTGCAGTGGCGGATCCAAAAGGGGGGGAATTTGGGGTGGTGGAAAACGCCCTTTTTGTGATGATCAATGCTTTTGAATGAGGACATACAGTTGGACCCCCTTATCTTGGGTTGGAACCCCTTTTGAAAATTGATGGATCTGCCTCTGGTATGTACCCATAGGTAGTCTAGTGGATAGTTTACACATGCATGAAATATTTGTCACTGGACATTAAGCAACCAATAATCAATCAGTTCATGACGAAATAGATCAAATTGCTTTAATTTCCTTCACAAGGTTTCATGGTTCACTCTTTTGTGTACAAAGTAATTGCATGGAAGATAAATGATTACAATTTTAGATGGCGTTGTACTCTAATTAAGGTATAAAGAACCATATTTGTTACTCTTTATTTAAATGAAAGAAACTTTTAATCGTCAAAACATTTTAGATCCAAAGATTAAATAGTAGGATGTTTAAAATCAATTTGAAAACTAGTTACAAACTATTTAGTTTAATTTGGAACACAGCATTTATTTCAAAATAGCCAGTAGCAATTTTGTTTTAATATCTTGATTACGATACAATGAAATCTTACCCTTGTGGTCATTCATGCGTAGTTACTTAGTACACGGAAAAGTATGTACTATGAAAATTAGAAGGCAAATTCAAGCAATTTGATTGGACGAGAAGTTGTAAGTATGTGCTAATAACGTATAAAATTTATTGACAGATTATGGGTATATTCTCATATCGTTGAAACGTTTAGTAGGTATGAAAATTTGAACAATCAAAATATCAATACGTTAAGTTAGATAATTTCCATTTATGTTCAAGTATTGTTGAATCGTCAACGAGAAAGCAACCCTACGACATAAATTGAAATGCTCTTTGAGTGCAAATTGAGTTATCAATTCTTCACACTTCTTGATTTATGATAGTAGGTCATGATTATATGAAGAAAAGACGTATATTTATCGAAAAATCTTTACCACCTATCTAAACAACCATGATTTAAACTTAATCAATATTAACATATCACAAAGAATGGTCAAAGATACCCGAGGGACATTCAAACTCATAAGTCGAAAATAAGCTGACAACGCCGTGGCAAAAGAAGAACAATACCAAAAGACAAACAACTGTACGCAAAACACATCATAGATAATTATATAACTAAAGACTAAGCAACACGAACCCCACCAAAAACCCAGGTTGATCTCAGGTGCCCCGGAAGGGGAGGTAGATCCTGCTCCACATTGGCATCCGTCGTGTTGCTAATGTAAGTACAAACCTGTCGATACGTCTTATTTGGTAAGTCACATTCGGGGAAAAAGGAGACGTGATTGTGGTTACGACAATTGGAACATATATCCGTCGTCATCTATGAAACAGATGTTAAAGGATACTGCTAACTTCTCTTCCTTCTTCCCAAGAAGTTCCATTATGAAGTCGGCCACATACGAATAAAGGAACAAGTCGGCAAAAAAAAGAGCACAGTTGGTTCCCATGGAAATGATGATTGTTTGTTGATAAACATGTCCTCCAAACGTAATATACATGAATAAAAGTAACGTTTATATATCATGTAATAATACAAAAAGGACAATATGAATCGCAAAAAAGTTTAAATCATCCTTTCGAAAACTTTACGTACACCTTCACGATTTGGTTGACCGTTAGTGAATATCTGTTTCACAGATAAGACAGACATACATGTTCCAATTGTCGTAACCACTACCCGTCCTCTTTTCCTAGAATGTGACATACCGAATTAGACTTAATTTTGGATTTGTGTGTACATGCGCAACATGACGGATGACATGTGTAGGGCGTGGTATGCTTACCCTCCCGGAGCACCTGAGATCACCTCCGGTTGTTTTAGCATGGTTCGTGTTGCTCAGTCGTTAGTTTTCTATGTTGTGTTTTGTATACTGTTGTTTGTCTTATGTCTTTTTTCGTTTTTTTCCCATGGTATTGTCAGTTCGTTTTCGACTTCAGAGTTTGATTATCCATTTGGTATCGTTCGCCTCTCAATGATAAAACTGCAGTTGTATTATAATTTAATATGTTTTCTTCTGATATTGAGCAGAGGATGTTACCCTTTTAAGTAATATGTAGTTTTGATTATTTGTAAACACTAATCATACAGTTAAATGGATGTCCCCATTCAAAGTGGGTGTCACCAATCCGATTGAATAAATCTAGTATTAGTATTCTATACTCAATTCTATTTATTCTGCAAGTTAGATTCGATATATTTACATCTTGTCGAAATCACCAGCAGCGTATCAGGAACCACTAGCACAAAATCTGGACATACCAGCACAGAATCAGGACATTTCAAAACAATTAAATGCACAAAACGGCATGTTTTTTTACGGCATTACTATGTCCTGCGGATTTAGGTATAAAATGTTGACTCCAGGATTATTTTATTTATTTATTTCCATTCCAGGTGTTCTAAAATAAGCTGTCTTTGAAAAAAATTAAAACATTCTCAACTATTTCTTTGCACCTGTTGTTTAAAAAGACGTCAACCATCATCATTTGTGTCTTTGCTTACATATTTTCAACTATCACCAACACCGATCAGGACAAAACTACCAGCACAAAATATTCTCTCGCATAGCAACCTCACCGTGATATAGGTCTATTTGCTGGGATTTCCTTCCTACAATAATAGCAATTAATATGATAACACTAAACAAAGAGATGTGACATGAAATTGACATTGTGGCAAATTTGCGTTGTTACTATACTTATGAAGTAAAGACAATAGGGAGGATTTCAACAGCAGCATTACAGTCTAATAATTTTCTGCTACAAAATATGTATCAAAAAGAATAAGTTTATATGAAAGCTATATAATCCATTGTCTATGAATTAACCATATATGTAGCTCCATAAGGGCGCCGGGCAATATCCCCCCAAATTCGCCGCTGATAATCCCATTTCTCAAAATTTTACAAGCACTGTGGATACATCTGGGTCAATATGTTGACCATGAGGACACTATGAAATGTATAAATGATAAATGACTTCCCATGATGTACATTTTAACAATGAGCCTAAAGCAAAAGATTGACAATAGATTCAAAGAACCTTAGATAATATCGACAAAAGTGAAATGTAATTCATACTTTTAATATGGCTTTTAGTTTTGTAAGTTCTCATTATTTATTGATATTAAATATCATTAAGTTGTTTGTCACTTAATAGACACCGAAACCGTGATTTAATTGTAATAATGTTGATTGTGTATGAAAATGTCGAGCATTTTATATAAATATATTGTATATAAGTACTCGAAAAGAAGATACAACCATCATGAAAAACATATACATTTATGCTTTGAACCAATACTTAGTGGTATGGAAGAATACATATTTCTGCTCTCTTCTGATCAGAAACCTTATATGCGATACACAAGATAATCGTCGTATATTTTTACGAAATATGTATTTTCATTGCAAAATCAGAATATCTGAATGACATTGTTGGACCAATTATGTATTACACAGCTATCTTATTTAACATGGTCGTCACTATAATTCTTTTCAACAAAACCTTAAGAACAATGTCTTCTCTTTTGATGCAAGCACTTGTGGTATCAGATGCTTTAACATCCCTTTTTTCTTATTGATTGTATTGATGGATTTTGGTGTTTTAATGCCACTTTCAGCAAGCACTATTGCCAATTTCGTGGCGGTCAGTTTTGTTGGTGTATGAAGATTGAATTCGAAAGCACCTGCCACGTGATAAGTACCTCTTTGTAAAAGCTTTACATCAGACGAGGAGAATTGTTATCAAAACTATTAAAACTCTTAATTTTCCAATCTGTAATTTACATAATTATAAGTTAATACTAGTCGATGTATTTAATTTGTCAGCCATTTTCAATGACAACAGCTCTAGGAATTGAGAAGTTCGTAGAAATAAAATAGCCAAATGGAGCTACACAAAAGTAAAAGGAGAGAAATGTTTGTAGTAGTTGTTGTGAATTTGACCGTTTCTGTCGGATTGCGTATTCCTAGATTTCTTAAAGCAATTTTCAGAAGGGCAAAGTACGACACAAATGAATGCGAAAAGCGGCTAAATCAGAATCCTTTTATATTACAGTTTTTTCTTCATATTATTCTACAATGACAGCAGTTTTATTATTTGTAGCATCGGTCATGCTGTTTGCATCTGTTATCTTTATTTGTTATCTGTTACGTGGAAGAAATATCAAAGCAGCGGGAGCGAAAACTTAAAAATATCAGAATGAGAACGTCGACGTTAATTGCTATTGTAACCGTTACATTTTTCGTCATGGAGGTTCCGAGAATTTACATGTATGGAATAATACAGCTTTTAAAGAGAAGGATTCCAAAAGTAGCCAGCTACTTGTTGATCAAGCCACACAATTTGTTATATTACAGTTTTAACATCGAGGATCAAGATAAGCTAAATTTATTAATGAGTTTGAATCTGTTCATTGAATTAACAAGATGGTTCATAGTAATTGCCTGTTTGTCAAACTTTATAATATATGTCATAATGAGTAAAATATACGCTGTGTTATGAAAAGCAAGCTGGCATTATGCAAAAACAAAACAAAAAGAGAAGCTATCTGTGACCCATCAGCTACTTATGTTTCGAAGTAAGTTCAGAAATATGCAATTTCTTCTCAAAGACTTCCTCTGTGTTAATTCAATAGTTTTTTGGAATTTTTTTTCCTAACAGGCAATCTATAATTTATCTATGAATAGCTGATTTTAATGCCTATCCGTTATTCAATCTATGTGCCACATACATCTTCAATTCATTTAAAATTTTGATTAGTTTCACTGAGAAATTAAAAGTGTTTTGAAATCGTGTAGAACGCTAAAATGCCTGGTTTTTTTGTCAATTAATTTTTTCATTTCAACAAGTCAAGAAGTAGACACTTTTATCTCAATATACGAACCTATACACCAGCAGCTGTCGTATTTTCAATTTGAAGTCAATGACCTTTTAAACTCAACAATTGTTATGTTTGAATGCCATTTGAACCGTCAAGTATCCTATTCGTGTTTGCTGATTTGCCACAAAATAAATAGGATAGTTTTGGTTCTAGTGAGCAAAATTACAGAACATAAACCTCCTATAACGAACACTTGTGAAACAAATCGTCAGCAAAATCCACTTTCGAAAGACCAATTATAAGAATACTGAATTGTGAATATATGCTAAATTGGAGAGTCAATGGAAAGATATACACTATTACATTACGATGATAGAACGTGTCTAAATATGAATAAGATCAGCTAATGTAAATTTATTCTAAGTAGTACATTATTACAATTTGATTAGACATACTAGTATAATATTTTTGTCAACACAGGCTTGCTCTGTTTGATGGGATGAAGGAATGACAAACAACATTATGTATGAATTGAAAACTGTCATTTAATATTAAAATGACGAAAAATCAACAAAATGATAAACATGTATAATTAAATCAATAAATCATATTTATAAACAACATATATGTTTATAATGACAAAACCTTATTGACCCATTCCATCAAAGATGGGGTTACATTCGCCCATCGAGGATGAAGTTACATTCGAATATAACACTGACATCATGTATATCAAAGTAAAAATATGTATGTGCCTTACCAAATAATGTTGAATAACAATACTCCAATTAAATAAAGTTAAAATAGGTCAATTTTAAAATGATTAATTTTGAAAATAATATATTATTGAAATGAGTTAACAAGGGTGGGATGGTGGGTACAATTTCAGTTCCAAATTTTTCCTGCCACTTTCTATCTGCACTGAAGCGCCTTCTGAGATCAGATTACATGATCAGGGGAAGGAACTAAGTATTAGCATTTCTCCAATATAAAGTCAAAGAGTTATTCCGCTTTCTGTAGTATCGCCAAGTTTGCCAAAAAATCATTTTTAATAAAAATTAGCATTTTTGTCAACACAGGCTTGCTCTGTTTGATAGGATGAAGGAATGACAAACAACATTATGTATGAATTGAAAACTGTCATTTAATATTAAAATGACGAAGAATCAACAAAATGATAAACATGTATAATTAAATCAATAAATCATATTTATAAACAACATATATGTTTATAATGACAAAACCTTATTGACCCATTCCATCAAAGATGGGGTTACATTCGCCATCATATTGTTACACAAAACCTTCCTTGTAACAATATCCCCCATCCAAGCCTGTGACAAAACATTTCAGAAACAATGAGGCCCAACTACCAAATGAAATTCACTATGAATCTAAATTATCTACATCTAAGAGGTTTCATTCATGATTCTATGATTATAACATGTACATGTATTAATCGATTTCAACATGGCTGCCAGAGGCCCATGTCCCCATGGCAACCAACGTCAAATATACATAATTTACCTAAATTTACCATTTATATCAATATATATTTTTTATTTTTATGTTATTAATCAAGTAAAAATCTTTTTTATTCGTTTCATGTCAATATAACTATGTTGATATGTTACCAAACAGTTTTGTGTGCTTTATTTCGCGAAAGATATTAGTATTTCCCACATAGTTTATTACCGTGCGTTATGTTTTAGTCATTAAACTTTAGGGATTCCAAAATTTTATGACACCCGTATTTTCTGCAATGACAGACGGGGATGATCGTTGGTTTAATAAACTCTTCGAAAATCGGGCTATTCCACTGCATCATTACAACCTTTATAATGACTTATGACATTTATATATAATATCTATATCCTCTCAGATTATCGTTACTCTTGAAAATATTTAAGGATTGCCAAAGGCCCATGTCCCCATGGCAACCAACACCCAACACAAAAAAAAAAATCACAACACAATATTACACCTTAAGTCTGCAATGTACACAGGGTTGAACAGAAAGAGGCCCATGTCCCGATTTCATTTTAAATCAGTGTCAGACATAGATTCAATTAAGGCGTCTTATGAGACTTATATCTACATGTATAACCATCTGTCATGGCAACCAACCCTAAAACAATCATATAACTACAAAACATTATAATATTCAATTCTGAGACTCCATGATTGAATTAAGAATAATGTTGAATAACAATACTCAATCAAATAAAGTTAAAATATGTCAATTTTAAAATGATTTATTTTGAAAATAATATATTATTGAAATGAGTTATCAAGGGAGGGATGGTGGGTAGGTCCATGTATACATTTCATTTCTAGTCATCTACAAAATTATACCTTCACTTATTCATTGTACTTTAATCCAAATAACTTTTATAAAATTGAAGAAAGATACATAAAAATAAAATGATTTCTTCAATTACCTTGTACCATTAACTTAGATCCACAGACAGAAGCCCATGACCCCATGTCTAAAAGATATAGTCAAATACAATGACATCAAAATTAGTTCTTTTCTACATACACGTATCTATAATACACCACATACAAAAATATGCATTTACTAATTAATACAATATAAAACATTTGAAGAAAACATCTGGCAAAAAAATTGAATGTACAATGGTAGTGGCATATTTCATAAGTTTAGGTGATTCATTAGAATATTGTTGAGAATAAGTTGCCCCATAAATGTAAAAGGCATCTTGCAATTTTTTTCGGAGTTCCTCCAATTGATGCCGAACACTGTTAGCAGCCTCTTATATTATTTGAGCACGAATGATTGCTGCTCTCAGATGATGGGTTAACCTTCATATTTGATGTGGGTTCCAGTTATGATGTCGTCATATCTGTTGCATTAAATGTAGTGTTACTTTGCGTTTGTGGCACCATGGAATTAACACTCCTCTGCGACCATGGCGACCGGTTTGTCAGTGCTGGTATTAAAGTTAGATCTGATGTATTTGCGTCCTTTCCTTGTATTACACCAGTACTTCTGAGAATTGTAACAACAGTTTGTGTGATGATTGGTGCTGCAACATTTTATGTCATTGTAAGGTACATCCACCCCAGATCAGAACTGCCTATGTTTCCCATTAACTTGCCCAGCCTCCGCCTTTTACGAGTACTTGTTTTATGTAATTGCAAAGTCCTCTGATAAGGGAAAAGCTGAAAGAGGATGTAAATGTGCACTAATCAAAATACAATATGTACATAAGCACAACAAATCTATATAAGTGCCATATGCACTGTTCATTGCTCAGCAAAGCACCATTTGTACTAGAGCATCATTAATTATCTAAATGCTTTATGACCATGCACTGCTCATCAAAGCATATTTTGTACTAGAGCATCATTAAATTATCTAAGTGCCATATGCACCATGCATTTTCATCAAATCACCATTTGTACTAGAGCATCATTTAATTATCTAAATGCCATATGTACCAGGCACTGCTCATCAAAGCACCATTTGCACTAGAGCACCATAAATTAATATAAGTGCAATATTCACCATGCATTGCTTATCAAAGCACCATTTGTACTAAAGACTCATTAAATTATCTAAGTGCCATATGACCATGCACTGCTCACCAAATCAACCATCTGTACTGGAACATCATTAAGTCAACTTTATGTCATAATCACCATGCATTGCTCATCAAAGCACCATTTGTAATAGAGCACTATAAATTAATAAGTGTCATATGCACCATGCATTGCCCATCAAAGCACCATTTGTACTAGAACATCATAAATTAATATAAGTGCCATATGCACCATGCATTGCTCATCAAAGCACCATTTGTACTAGAGCATTATAAATTAGTATAAGTGCCACATGCACCATGCACTACTCATCAAAGCACCATTTGTACTAGAGTAAGTGCCATATGACCATGCACTGCTCGTCAAAGCACCATTTGTACTAGAGCATCATTAATTCATCGTTATGTCATATTCACCATGCACTGCTCATCAAAGCACCATTTGTACTAGAGCATTATGAACTAATATAAGTGCACATGCATTGCTCATCAAAGCACCATTTGTACTAGAGCATCATAAATTAGTATTAGTGCCATATGACCATGCACTGCTCATCAAAGCACCATTTGTACTAGAGCAAGTGCCATATGACCATGCATTGCTCATCAAAGCACCATTTGTACTAGAGCATCATAAATTAGTATTAGTGCCATATGACCATGCACTGCTCATCAAAGCACCATTTGTACTAGAGCAAGTGCCATATGACCATGCACTGCTCATCAAAACACCATTTGTACTAGAGCATCATTAAATTATCTAAGTGCCATATGACCATGCACTGCTCATCAAAGCACCATTTGTACTAGAGCAAGTGCCATATGACCATGCACTGCTCATCAAAGCACCATATGTACTACAGCATCATTATTTCTTTGTTATGTCATATTCACTATGCACTGCTCATCAAAGCACCATTTGTACTAGAGCATCATAAATTAATATAAGTGCCACATGCACCATGCACTGCTTATCAAAGCACCATTTGTACTAGAGCATTATAAATTCATCTAAGTTCCATATGCACCCATCCTAAATACAATATGTACTCAAGCACAAACAAATCTATAAAATGCCATTTTAAAAAATTTTTTTATAAAAGAAGAGCTAATCTTTGAAATTTATATCTTATTTCATTTCTGTTATCAATAATAAATTGCCTACCCTTAAATTCATTTAAGTGCCGTGTGCACTGATTCTAAATATTATATTTTATCAACCACAACAGAATTGATATAAGTACCCTAAGCACTGCTCATCAAAGCACCATTTGTACTAGAGCGTCACAAATTCATCCAAATGCTATATGCACTCAAACCTAAATACAGTATGTACTCAAACACAACAAATCTATCTAAGTGCCATATGGGCACTGCTCATCAAAGCACCATCTGTACTAGAGCCTCATAGAATTCATCTAAATGTTATATGCACCCATCCTGAATACAAATATGTACTCAAGCACAACAAATCTATATAAATGCCATATGGGCATTGCTCATCAAAGCACCATCTGTACTAGAGCCTCATAGATTCAGATGCACTTGTGTTAAGTACATAAATGTATCCAAGTACACTATTTATCTAGGTGGCTCATCAAAGCACCATTTGTACTAGAGCCTCATAAATTCATGTAGGTGCCATAACACCTGTTTAAAGTACACAATGTATCCAAGTACAAAATTTAAGGAAAAATAAAATAAAAATCAATCATATTATATACATGTGTCATATGCACTATTAACTAATAAATATGTGAATTCTAATTACAATGATTCTTGGTGTTGAAAGTCTACATGTATAATGTTACAATTATAATAAAACTCAAGAAGAAGACCTAAGCTCTGTAAATATTCGCAGTTCTGTTACCAGTATTTAATTGCCCACCTAATTTGCTATGATAAAGATTGATAAATAAATTTATCTTAGTTGTTTTCATGAACCCTAGCAGACTGTCTGAATGGCCGTTAAAATTAATGTAATATGCAGCTGTGTTTAATTTGTTAGGGTTAAGGTTGTTGAATAGTTTTATGTTAATTGTTTTTATGAACCTTAGCAGACTGTCTGAATGACCGTTAAAATTGATGGATGATGCAGCTGTGTTGTAACTATCATGACTTTCCGTATAGTTAATGAGTTTGTTTACTTATCTTCTGCTCCTATGTGTAGTCTCGATTTGATACAAACGCGCGAGAAAGTTTTAATTACAAGTCGTATAGTTTATGACTTTGTTTGTTTATATTCTGTGTCTATAGTTGTGTGGTCTCGAGGTGACTGCTACTTTGATACGTGAGAAAGTATCCAAATAATATGAAGTTTGAGATTGTACGCAGTTATAGTTAAAATGTATTCATGATATATGTGTGTAATATATTATATAATTCGTCTAAAAATCAGCCGAACAATGTTAGATATGTAAATTTGCGGAAGCAACTTTTTTGTTCTTCACTGGCCGGGTTTCGAACTCATGCTACTGATATATCGTGGCGTCACATCGCCTTGCACTGTGCCCGACGCGCTAGAACACCTAGGCTCTCCACATAAAGTGCTCAGAAAATCAACCTATATATATATAAGTATGAACTTTTATATAATGGATATTTAATAAGATATGACGTTTTTTAATCCATGCAGTGGCCAGGAAGCCCCTTGACAAATGTATTCTGTTTTCTGTTATAATATACCATAGTTAACAAAATGTGTTGACATATGATACTCAGGTTATAAGGCTCTCGATTTTAACATAATTGACATTGACAAAGCATCCTGATATAATATACCATAGTTGCGTAAACTATGTGTGGCATATGATATCCAGGTTATACCCCAATTTTTGAAATAAAATGAATAATAATAAAATGCTCCGCAGGGCGCAGCTTGATACGACCGCAGAGGTCGAACCCTGAATAGTTGGGGCAAGTATGGACACAACATTCAAGCTTGATACAGCTCTGAATTTGGATTGTGATTAAATATTTGACACAGCATAGGTTTCTGACACAGAATGAATGTGGTCTAAGAACTTAAAAATTTTAAATTGGACATTCACCTATTATGGTCCAATATCCAAAATCTAAATACATGGTTAGATTCAGCATATCAAAGAACCTCAAGAGTTCAATTTTGATGAAATCAAACAAAGTTTAATTTTGGACCCTTTGACCTCAATGTGGACAAAGTTGATAACGGGGCCCAAAATCAAAAATCCAAATACATGTTTAGATTCAGCATATCAAAGAACCCCATATATTCAATTTTGTTAAAATCAAACAAAGTTTAATTTTGGACCCTTTGGACCTTAATGTAGACCAATTTGAAAATGGGACCAAAAATTAAGAATCTAAATACACGGTTAGATTCGGCATATCAAAGAACCCCAATAATTCAATTTTGATGAAATCAAACAAAGTTTAATTTTGGACCCTTTTGACCTCAATGTGGACAAAGTTGATAACGGGGCCCAAAAATCAAAAATCTAAATACATGGTTAGATTCAGCATATCAAAGAACCCCATATATTCAATTTTGTTGAAATCAAACAAAGTTTAATTTTGGACCCTGATTTGGACCAACTTGAAAACTGGGCCCATAATCAAAATCTAAATACATGTTTAGATTCAGCATATCAAAGAACCCTATGAATTCAATTTTGTTAAAATCAAACTAAGTTTAATTTTGGACCCTTTGGACCTTAATGTAGACCAATTTGAAAATGGGACCAAAATTAAGAATCTAAATACACGGTTAGATTCGGCATATCAAAGAACCCCAATAATTCAATTTTGATGAAATCAAACAAAGTTTAATTTTGGACCCTTTGACCTCAATGTGGAAAAATTGATAACGGGGCCCAAAATCAAAAATCTAAATACATGGTTAGATTCAGCATATCAAAGAACCCCATATATTCAATTTTGTTGAAATCAAACAAAGTTTAATTTTGGACCCTGATTTGGACCAACTTGAAAACTGGGCCCATAATCAAAAATCTAAATACATGTTTAGATTCAGCATATCAAAGAACCCTAAGAATTCAATTTTTGTTAAAATCAAACTAAGTTTAATTTTGGACCCTTTGGACCTCAATGTGGACCAATTTAAAAACAGGGCCCAAAATCCAAAAACTTAATACACGATTAGATTCAGCATATTAAAGAACCCCAAGAGTTCAAGAATAAAACCCCATTGAAATTGGTCAAGAAATAAGCAATTTATACAAAAAAAAAAGTAAAATCACAAAATACTGAACTCCGAGGAAAATTCAAAAGGAAAGTCCTCAATCAAATGGCAAAATCAAAAGTTCAAACACATCAAACGAATGGACAACAACTGTCATATTCCTGACTTGGTACAGGCATTTTCTTATGTAGAAAATGGTGGATTGAACCTGGTTTTATGGCTAGCCAAACCTCTCACTTGTATGACAGTATCTTCTTTTGCACAATACTGTGCAATTGAATATTTCTTGCAATTGCGCAATACTGTGCAATTGAATATTTCTTGCTATTGCGCAATACTGTACAATTGACAATTTCTTGCTATTGTGCAATATTGTGCTATTGGATATTTCTTGCTATTGCACAATACTGTGCAATTGAAGATTTCTTGCTATTGCGCAATACTGTGCTATTGAAAATTTCTTGCTATTGCACAATACTTATTATATAATAATTTACACATCCTGTTTGGTGTGTATCTCCTGCCATATCATTATTATTTGCTTTTAAATATAAATCAGAAATAAAAACTTAAAATGGAAAATTTTAAAGAAAAAAAGGAAAAATTTTTGAACCCCTTATGATTCATCACCCCAAACTCAATCCCAGCCTTCCTTTGAGGTATGGTACCTTGCAGTACAATTTCAGAGAGATCCATACACTTGAACACAAGTTATTGTCTGAAACTAGAAAATGCTTATTTTGGCCCTTTTGGCCCCTAATTCCTAAACGTTTCAGGCAATTACCCCAAACTTAATTCCAGCTTTCCTTTGTGATATGGAACCTTGTAGTACAATTTCAGAAAGATCCATACACTTACACACAAGTTATTGTCATGAAACTAGAAAATGCTTGTTTTTGCCCTTTTTGGCCCCTAATTCCTAAACGTTTCAGGCAATTTTAACCCAAACTCAATTCCAGCTTTCCTTTGTCATATGGAACCTTGTAGTACAATTTCAGAAAGATCCATACACTTACACACAAGTTATTGTCATGAAACTAGAAAATGCTTGTTTTTGCCCCTTTTGGCCCCTAATTCCTAAAATTTGGAGGCAATTACCCCAAAATCAATCCCAGCATTCCCTTTGTGATATGGAACCTTGTGGTACAATGTCAGAGAGATCCATACACTTACACACAAGTTATGTCTGGCAGTTACAAAATGCTTATTTTTGGCCCCTTTTGGCCCCTAATTCCTTAACTGTTGGTACCATAACCCCAAAATCAATCCCAACCTTCCTTTTGTGATATTGAACCTTATGGTAAAATTTCATAGAGATCCATTCACTTAAACTAAAGTTAGAGTGCGAAAACCAATGCGTCTTCGGACGACGACGACGACGCCGACGACGACGACGACGACGACGACGACGACGACGAGCGCCAGCGTCATATTAATATACGACCACAAAAATTTTTGCGGTCGTATAAAAGTAATTTTACTGCCATTTACCACTGTATCAAATTGGTAAATTCTCGAGTAATTTTCCTATAACTTAATAGCTTTCAGCAAATATATAAATAAAAACATGTCCAATACTTAACTGCGATAAGCTGTCTTCTTTATTGCCCTGCTTGTGTTTCGAAAATATTTTGGTATACCAACACCATAGTGGAACTGAACACCATCACCATAGTTATTGCGATCCTAAGTGAAATTATGTTAGATCTTTCGATTATGAATAAACGTTCCCAATCTGTGAACGTGTAAACTACCAACTACGACAATTATCATCGTAAAATTAAATTCTGTCTGAATAAACTCCGGCGCTTCAGCTGACTTCAAAATCACTCACTAGACACAATATCAAGTAGACAGGTGCAAATTACGGCAAATAACGGCTATATAAATATTCGATGTCAAATAACATATTGATGTTATATAATTGTCCACAGAATACGGTCCTTTTCTTCTCGAAACCACAATGTAAACGTACTATTTAAACACAAATTACACAGATTGTAATAATAAATACAATTTCAGTTCCAAATTTTTCCTGCCACTTTCTATCTGCACTGAAGCGCCTTCTCAGATCAGATTACATGACCAGGGAAGGAACTAAGTATTAGCATTTCTCCAATATAAAGTCAAAGAGTTATTCCGCTTTCTGTAGTATCGCCAAGTTTGCCAAAAATCATTTTAATAAAATTAGCATTATGTCGTATTGATACATTGACTTTCACTACTTATCGACTATAAGGGTCATTTGAAAGAAAATCTTCTTTCTCTTGGTGAACTTTTCATACTTAGGCAGCAACATGCAAGCCGCACCTGTATATGAAATACATATCGCCAAGCTGAGCAGACATTCCAGAAGTTGCGTTTCCTATTAGGATTTCCTGATACTTGGTTAATAGATTGGTGGTTGATTAACGTCAAGTGCCAAATACCACTTGCATTTCCAAGACGATAACAATTTGTTGTTTCTGTTACATACACCATACTTTGTACATTTAAAAGAACCCTTATCATTAGGGCAAGCATGCTGATCATGATTGTTAACGACTACATGTAGCTAATAAGGTAACTGTCCGCAGTAAAGCATATTGCATCACTGAGACATATTATTCTGAATGAGCCGACCTGTCCTAATTCTAAGTTCTGCGTCCTTGGAAGAAAATAGGAAACGCCAATTTTAAAGTCTGTTTTGACCAAGCCAAGGGTCTAGAAAACCTTCATTGGGAGCAATATATGCAAGAGACCAATTATTATAAGAATCAGAGCAATTATTAATAGTATGACAATTGAAATAATAATTTTAATTGATTTTATGCCCATTATTTATATATTTTGCACTTTTGCATTAAACAGATGTACGCAGATTTTCTTCTTCTGATTATCAGTTAGAGATCAACATATAAAAGAAACCCCTTGGTATCTTCTCTTTCTTTTTGTATGCAAAATTTAAAAAATCCTCGTCCTCGCACATTCACCGTAAATCGATAGTAAACGGAAGATCGACTTCTTTGTAAAGCATTATTCTATCATTAACTTGAACTTTTATAAGAACATTTTGCTGGTGATCTATTCTTATATAATAAAACCGATAATAAACCAAAATAGACATTTACAGGCCTGAGGGGGTTACTGACTATCCTTTCGGGTATAACTGTGCCGACAGCAGAAAACATTGAAAACATACCCTGTTCTAGACACGCTCAGAAAATGTATACCCTGTTCTAGACACGCTCAGAAAATGTATACCTTGTTCTAGACGGAGGACTATATGTTCTAGACTAGTTCAGAAATATATACCCTGTCACCAAACAATTCATTAATGTAAGCAAAAACATGTGTCAATTTCCCGTATCCAAACTTGTTTTTTAACTCGATTTCAAAAATAAAGCTCATTTCTGTTATACATGTTTAATTCCATATTCAACCATCAAGTTTACATTATTAATATATTTAAATGCAAACCGTCATTAAGAGCAGGAAAACATTATAAAAACAAACAATGATGACAAATATGTTAAATTTCATATAAACATGTTAAATACAACGATGACAAAAAAATATTATTTGCAGCAAAGTGAAGTGAGTTATAAATGTTGGATTGATTTTTCTGTATTCAAAATTCAAATTGTTCATACTTCAAAAATGTTTTATCAGGAATTTGTGAATAGTAATAATTTGAAAACAAAATAAAATCATATACATGTAGATAATTCCACTAGTATGAGAAATGAATGCACATTGTGAAAATTTTAAAAGCACGTTCTTTACTGTAATGATTTTAGTTATTTAAGGAATGATTGAATATTTTTATTTTTTTAAGAAATAACATAACTTTTCAACTTGGCTATTAAAAAGACCCTGTTCTCACCAGCAGGGCATGAAAAAGCGACCCTGTTCTAACCAGCAGGACATAAAAAGGACCCTGTTCTAACCAGCAGGGCATGAAAAAGCGACCCTGTTTTGCGACACACTCGTACCACTAAAAATATAGGAAGTAACCCCCTGGTTTACAGGTCAACAAACAAGTTTCTACACCAATTATTCAGTATTTTGTAAGCAACCATTACTAAAAATATGAAGTAACACGGTCAACACTATGGCAAGTATACAAACATTTCTGGTAAAACCCATACGTCTCCATTATATTTATAATTGCCGGTACATTTAAATTTTACTGAGTTATCTGCCCTTTTTACCAAGAACTAATACGGGAAGTAAAACCGAAAACGAAAGCAGGGGCTATTCTAAGCGTTAGTAACAAAGAAGGTCAGTAGTCATTACTTTCATATGATAATAATCGAAATCTAGATTGATAAAACAGAAAAGCTCGCAAGGTTTCTTTATACAAATACATTTTGTAGTCGTTACATTGTCACGGAATAGAAGTTCCTTCATAATATAAGTTCCAAAGGAAAAATATTCTGGAATATTCTTTCCACAGGAATAAATATTACAGTATTAGTTCCTAACGGAATAAATTGTATAGAATATTTGTTCCAACAGGAAAAGATATTATGACATTGTTTATAACAAAGTTTCCAGTGGAACTTCTGTTAGGTGGAACAAATATACGTTGACAACATACCTGTTTCACATTACCGAACTCTTTTGTTGACTGTTGTTATGCATGTGTATCTAAGATATGCTATATTTTAAGTGCTTATAAACTAAAAACAAGAAACAAAAACAAAACGACAAAATGCCAACCTCAACAATTTAAATATTATACATTTCTATTTATTAATACAATCACAGATAACCAATGTTCAAGGAAACGGGTAAAGTGAAAGTGACATAGTAAACACGAAATACACAAATGTACTTAAAAGAATGACTATATCTTTCCGGAGTGCAAAGAATTTGTTGATAAAAATGATTGATTACATGGTGCAGAAAACTACGTGTAACTTATCATATGGTTTCACATATTATACCAAGATACGTGAGCATCCAGGAACAGGTTTTCCAAGAAATATTCCGATAAAATAGATCGTTGAATTTCTAATACTAAATAAGGTGAATCGTTTTTGTGTCGCTTCTCTGTCTCCCGAATCAATCAACATGGCTCTCTACCATAAAGTTAGTGTGCAAACTATAATTTGCTACAATGTAGGTCCGTGTATATTTGCGTCCATTCGTTTTTCGTTTTGAAATATTAAAACAAAAACAAAAACGAGAGTGTTTTCTTTTTCGTTTTGATTTCTCAAAACAAAATGAAAACAAAAGTGTTTTCGTTTTCGTTTTGATTTCTCGAAAACCAAAACGGAAAACGAAAGTGTTTTCATTTTTCTTTTTTGATTTATCAAAAACCAAAATGAAAAACAAAAGTGTTTTCGTTTTTCGTTATTGGTTTCACGTAACATAAAAACAATCGACATTTGGATTGCATTTCTGTATTTTGTTTTATTTAATTCTCGTTTTACGTTGTTCAATGTTATCCTTTCCTTTTTCATAGTGTAATCATCCCGGTGTATTTACAATTTAATGTAGACAGAATAGACCGCCTGACTTATGAATTGAACTAAGGTGATTAATGATTTAAAACTTTCAAATTTCCTTGTTTTTATCTTAATAAAAACCTAGAATTATTATATTTTAATATCAAATGAATTACAAATTTAGATAATACAATGAAATATTATATAAAGATGGTAGAAATAAAATGATTGATTACAACATCACATTAACAGGAGGTTACTACTTATCTGATAAGAAAACTAGCCCTGTCGTTAAAGTATGCACATCGGCTATCAGATCAGTAGTATTTAAATCGGAGATAATGTCGACGAATGGAAAAACTTTATCAATCTGAACAATAGAGATATTTTATACGACCGCAAAAAATTTTTTGTGGTCGTATATTGGTATGACGTTGGCGTCGTCGTCGTCGTCGTCGTCGTCGTCGTCGTCGTCGTCGTCGTCGTCGTCGTCGTCCGGCGTCGTCGTCGTCGTCCGAAGACACATTGGTTTTCGCACTCTAACTTTAGTTTAAGTAAATGGATCTCTAGGAAATTTTACCATAAGGTTCAATACCACAAAAGGAAGGTTGGGATTGATTTTGGGGGTTATGGTACCAACAGTTAAGGAATTAGGGGCCAAAAGGGCCAAAATAAGCATTTTGTAACTTCCAGACAATAACTTGTGTGTAAGTGTATGGATCTCTCTGACATTGTACCACAAGGTTCCATATCACAAAGGGAATGCTGGGATTGATTTTGGGGGTAATTGCCTCAAAATTTTAGGAATTAGGGGCCAAAAAGGGCAAAAATAAGCATTTTTCTAGTTTCAGGACAATAACTTGTGTGTAAGTGTATGGATCTTTCTGAAATTGTACTACAAGGTTCCATATGACAAAGGGAAAGCTGGAATTGAGTTTGGGGTAATTGCCTAAACGTTTAGGGATTAGGGGCCAAAATAAGCATTTTCTAGTTTCCAGACAATAACTTGTGTTTAAGTGTATGGATCTCCTGAAATTGTACTGCAAGGTACCATACCTCATTGAAGGCTGGGATTGAGTTTGGGGTGATGAATCATAAGGGGTTTCAAAAATTGGGGAATTTTTTTCCCTTTTCTTCCTTTTTTCATTTTTTTCTTTAAAATTTTCCATTTTAAGTTGGTTATTTCTGATTTATATTTAAAAGCAAATAATAATGATATGGCAGGAGATACACACCAAACAGGATGTGTTAATTATTATATAATAAGTATTGTGCAATAGCAAGAAATTTTCAATTGCACAGTATTGCGCAATAGCAAGAAATCTTCAATTGCACAGTATTGGGCAATAGCAAGAAATATCCAATAGCACAATATTGCACAATAGGAAGAAATTGTCAATTGTACAGTATTGCACAATAGCAAGAAATATTCAATTGCACAGTATTGCGCAATTGCAAGAAATATTCAATTGCACAGTATTGTGCAAAAGAAGATACTTTGTATAAATTGCTTATTTCTTGACCAATTTCAATGGGGTTTTATTCTTGAATTCTTAGGGTTCTTTAATATGCTGAATCTAACCGTGTATTAAGTTTTTGGATTTTGGGCCCTGTTTTAAATTGGTCCACATTGAGGTCCAAAGGGTCCAAAATTAAACTTTGTTTGATTTCATCAAAAATTGAATTATTGGGGTTCTTTGATATGCCGAATCTAACCATGTATTTAGATTCTTAATTTTTGGTCCTGTTTTCAAATTGGTCTACATTAAGGTCCAAAGGGTCCAAAATTAAACTTAGTTTGATTTTAACAAAATTGAATTCTTAGGGTTCTTTGATTTATTGAATCTAATCATGTATTTAGATTTTTGATTATGGGCCCAGTTTTCAAGTTGGTCCAAATTAGGTCCAAAATTAAACTTTGTTTGATTTCAACAAAATTGAATATATGGGGTTCTTTGATATGCTGAATCTAACCATGTATTTAGATTCTTAATTTTGGTCCTGTTTTCAAATTGGTCTACATTAAGGTCCAAAGGGTCCAAAATTAAACTTAATTTGATTTTAACAAAATTGAATTCTTAGGGTTCTTTGATATGCTGAATCTAAACATGTCTTTAAATTTTGATTATGGGCCCAGTTTTCAAGTTGGTCCAAATCGGGGTCCAAAATTAAACTTTGTTTGATTTCAACAAAATTGAATATATTGGGTTCTTTGATTTGCTGAATCTAACCATGTATTTAGATTTTTGATTTTAGGCCCCGTTATCAACTTTGTCCACATTGAGGTCAAAAGGGTCCAAAATTAAACTTTGTTTGATTTCAACAAAATTGAATATATGGGGTTTTTGATATGCTGAATCTAACCGTGTATTTAGATTCTTAATTTTGGTCCTGTTTTCAAATTGGTCTACATTAAGGTCCAAAGGGTCCAAAATTAAACTTTGTTTGATTTCATCAAAATTGAACTCTTAGGGTTCTTTGATATGCTGAATCTAATCATGTATTTAGATTTTTGATTATGGGCCCAGTTTTCAAGTTGGTCCAAATTGGGGTCCAAAATTAAACTTTGTTTGATTTCAACAAAATTGAATATATGGGGTTCTTTGATATGCTGAATCTAACCATGTATTTAGATTCTTAATTTTGGTCCTGTTTTCAAATTGGTCTACATTAAGGTCCAAAGGGTCCAAAATTAAACTTTATTTGATTTTAACAAAATTGAATTCTTAGGGTTCTTTGATATGCTGAATCTAAACATGTCTTTAAATTTTGATTATGGGCCCAGTTTTCAAGTTGGTCCAAATTGGGGTCCAAAATTAAACTTTGTTTGATTTCAACAAAATTGAATATATGGGGTTCTTTGATATGCTGAATCTAACCATGTATTTAGATTTTTGATTTTTGGGCCCGTTATCAACTTTGTCCACATTGAGGTCAAAAGGGTCCAAAATTAAACTTTGTTTGATTTCAACAAAATTGAATATATGGGGTTCTTTGATATGCTGAATCTAACCATGTATTTAGATTTTTGATTTTGGGCCCTTTATCAACTTTGTCCACATTGAGGTCAAAAGGGTCCAAAATTAAACTTTGTTTGATTTCATCAAAATTGAACTCTTAGGGTTCTTTGATATGCTGAATCTAACCATGTATTTAGATTTTGGATATTGGACCATAATAGGTGAATGTCCAATTTAAAATTTTTAAGTTCTTAGACCACATTCATTCTGTGTCAGAAACCTATGCTGTGTCAAATATTTAATCACAATCCAAATTCAGAGCTGTATCAAGCTTGAATGTTGTGTCCATACTTGCCCCAACTGTTCAGGGTTCGACCTCTGCGGTCGTATCAAGCTGCGCCCTGCGGAGCATTTTATTACTTTTAAGTTTTGAAAGTTTAGTAATCTAAGATGATTAGAATTGACGACCTAGGTCCATCTGTCAGTATTACACGAACATTCACGACGATAATCTAATACAATGAAATATTATATAAAGATGGTATAAATAAAATGATTGATTAGGTTACAACATCACATTAACAAGGAGGTTACTACTTATCTGATAAGAAATCTGTTTCTTTTTATTAAGATCGTTTGATTGAAAAACTCTGCAAGTTCACAATTCGAATCGGGGATAAGCATTCAATCATTTTGCCATTCGGGGCCTATTCGTGATGAGTTTTACTCATTTGTGAAGGCTATATATATGGTGACCTATATTAGAGGGTATTGACGGGGTGTTACGGAATAAAAAATAATGGGCAAAAATTATAAAGAATAGAGAATATGGACCAAAAATTAAGAAAAGAGAAAAATGCGGTGCTAAAAATATAAAAAATAGATATTAATTGTCAAAAAGTATAATGATTAAGGAAAAATGACAAAATACAGAAATGAAGGACCCCCATCCAGACTCTCATACTAGTTGCCTATACAAACGTTTTTGTCTCCAGTAGATTAATTACTGTTATTTGTAATCATACGTTTTCTCTTTATTTTTATGCCTATCAATTTTAAGACGTGAGCTTCAATAATTTGCCAACACGTGGCTACTTAACCTCAGTTGCCTCCTGATGACAAAATAGGACAATTTTATTGCATCCGAAGCACATTTCTGGTTTTATCTTTATCAGGAGGGTCAGGCGGGGAAAACAACAGTAGATTTCACCTGTTGGTACTGTAGCGTCACCCTTCTTTCGTTTTCTTGTGCTGTTTTTTTTATAAATTTACAGCAGGTTAGACTTTTCATTTTCAAAACCTGTCTATCCCCTCCTCCCCCGTGCAAAATATCATAATTTTATTAATGGTGGCCCATTTATGATAAACAATAATTGAAAAAAACATATATGGCATACAGCTACTGACGACAACAACAGAATTAAAGTCTCCTGACTTCAAACAGGCCAATATTTTCGAGTAATACTCCCCCACTCACACCTGGGTGGTGTAAAATCAGTTCATAAGAACAGAGTCGTCTTTCACATGAAACCATGTAAAACATTGGTAAATAGTTACTTCTGTATAAATGATCGAGAAATTAAGAAGGTAAAAAACAAAACAAATATTAAAATTAAGACAGTATTCATGCAATAACTACAACATGGAGACAGTAAAATGATGATAGAACAGTCATTGATTGATTGATTGATTGATTGATTGATTGATTGATTGATTGAAAAGGGATTTGCTCATGTAACTCCGACCGAAAGTCATGACCATTTGAGAATCCTTTGTTTGTTGTTGTTGTTATTATAATAATTATTTGTATTGCCGTTTTATTTTCACCAATGAAACTTTACATTAAATTTTGCCTTTGTACTAAACTGATTATATAAACTTCTTCGAACTCTACAATGGCCGTCTGATTACAATTAGACCCGCGCGAGAATGTGAAATATGAACATTTATTTGGCATTCAATGCCTCAACTCTTTTCATGTGGGTATCCACTTTGTTCAGTTATAGTTCGATTTTGACACTTATTTTGCAAATCACCAAAGATTTCGATAATTGTTCTGCATAAAACCCAATGGGAAAGCGCAATGACATAATTTTCTAAACGTTTTCTGGAACCCAATGACAAAGTTGCATAGCACTGATAGTGTTGCAACCTGTATTGTGAAGATGTGCATGAAATTGCGGATGTTATGGGTTGGAACTTCGGTCTGGTCAAACCAAAGATTTTAAAATTGGTTTTTGCTGCTTCTCAAAAAGCACGCGGAATTAATAAGTAAAAGCAGAGACTGGTCGGCTCGGAGTCAAAATAATGAATCCGCGTAGGATGACATGTCTTCCTGCGAACTATAACATCGCGAACTAGCACGTTCGGCTCAGTGTGTCGGTCTAATACAAAGCAGGGTTAATAATTCATATTACAATAACATGTTCTCCTCCTGAATATGCATTTTATTTGCCATTGGACATTAAAAAGTCATCCATCATTACCATCCATCATTACCATCCATCATTACCATTGCATAAAAGAGTGCTTTTGCGGTCGTATAATGGTATGACTTTTGTCGTCGTCTTCCGAAGATATTTGGTTTCCAAACAACAACTTCATTATACATGTAAGTGTATGGATCTTTATGAAATTGTACCACAAGGTTTCATACCTTAAGGGTTATTGTCCCAACTTTGTGACCAAAAACAAGCATTTGTCTTTTTCAGAACAATAACTTAATTAAAAGTGTATGGATCTCCCTAAAATTGTACCACATCTTTCCATACTTCATAAGGATTATTGTGATTGCTTTTGGTGGTAATGGCCCAAAACGTTCAAGAATTATGGACCAAAAAGCGGTAAAAACTAGGATTTTCTTGTTTCCGGACATTAACTTAAGTATAAGTCTATAAATGAATTAAAAAGGGCCCACAACAATACTTTTCTTATACTTTGCCGTTTATTTAGATTTTTGATTTTGGGCCCGGTTTTCAAATGGGTCCACATCAAAGTCCAAAGCGTTCATAATCAATTTTAGTTTCATTTTAACAAAATTTAATTCAAGCGGTCTTTAATTGCTTAATCTACGCATGTATTTGTATGTTGGATATTGGATCATGATAGGTGGAATAGGATCCCAGTTACAGGATACCAGTCCGGTACCCACGAATGAAGTCCCTTAATAAATCTACCATCTTTTAAATGGGATATTGTATCGAGATGAAAACTATAATGTAAAGATGCTTAAAATTGTAGTATATCTAAAGGGTATTCATTAAACTTTCAAATTCTGCTAAATTTTAAGTGATTCTGAAATGTATAGGGTGAATGATTATCTGAGTAAATGGTCCAAATTTAAATTTAGATTTTAACCAGGAAGTTAATAAATGACCCTAGTAATACTCAAAACAGTATTGCTCTCTTAAATGCCGGTCATGACCCTCCAAGAAATTTCCCAGAAACCATGAAGGGGCTACTAGTATGAGAAAGTAACTGAAATTTTATAGTCTTATATAGGAATAAGAAATCTGCCCGTCAATTTGGATAAAATTGCATTGAAGTAATGGGGAAATAATTGGGTCCCCATTCCAGGTAAATATCCAATTTCATTTTTAAGTTCTTAGACCATATTCATTCTGTGTCAGAAACCTATGATATGTCAAATATTTAATCACAATTAAAATTCAGAGTTGTATTTCACAATTAATAGAAAGTGTAATTAGATTCATAGTTAAAACTGGACATCGCAATAAATTTTAATTTTATAGAAGAAATTATGTATAAATATAGTTCGAAATTTTCTATTCAATATTAGATATTTTGAAAAATAATTAAAAGTAAGTTTTATGTCTTATTTTTAAAGATATTGCATTAAAATAAATGATGAATGATATTTTGTGAATTGTTTTGTTTTTCATTTCTTTTGTAAATATTTTTATGAACTTGGTGGTAGGTTTGTTTTTTTTCTGTATAAATTAATTTTCAGAATGCTATATATTTTTTTATGAAGTTAACCATTGACAAACTTAGCTTTTATTGTCCTTGTTAAATACGAGTAAATTAAATTCTTGGTACTGAATCTAACCTTGTACAAATGTATTTAGATTTTGGATATTGGACCACATTCTGTACGTGCCTGTCCCAAATCAGTGGTTGTGGTTGGTTCATGTCTGTCATATTTGTTTTCGTTAATTGTTTTGTTAAAATTAGGCCGTTAGTTTTCTCAACAGAATTGTTTCATATTTTCATGTTGGTGCCTTTTATAGCCTACTATATGGTATGGGTTTTCTCATTGTTAAAGGCCTTATAGTTACCTTTAGTTGCTTACATCCACTTTATTTGAACCTTGATGGATAAATGTCTCATTGGCAATTATACTTCATCTCCTTATTTTATAAAAGTCCAATTTCAAATTTTTCATGCAGGTCTTTGACCGCATTCATTCTGTGTCAGAAACCTACGCTGTGTCAAATATTTAATCAAAATTCAAATTCAGAGCTGTATCAAGCTTGAATTTAGTGTCCATACTTGTCCCAACTGTTCATGGTTCTGCATCTGCGGTGTATCATTCTGTGCCCGGCTGAGCATTATATTCATATTGGCAATTCATTGGATGTGCAAAAGTCATCAAGGGACGGTGGTGCATGGTAAAGTGGGAGTTAGACGCACATTGTATACATACTAGTATTTATAATTTGATTAAATTACCTCGAACCTGATGAAGAGGGTTTAATATACATTGTAACTTGACTCCGGGTGGCACCAAGGGAACATGCCATGCACAATCTACTTTAGAAACGAACACTGATGAAAAAAGTGCTTAAAAAAGCTAATACGTGCAGAATGCCCACCGTCATGTAGCTGAATATGATTAATTTTACGTTAAATCAAAAGACGTTAAACTATATTTAATCAGTAATGCTAATAGCACACTCTAAATTTCTCACAATGACTTTATACCTCCATGATAGAAAGAAAGGTATAGGGTATCCATCCATGACACAAAATCAGAACATGTACAGCAAAAACACAATTCTACTTCTTATCTTTAGCTAAGCTAGTTGAAACACAACAGTTTTACAATTTTTATTGTCGTTCTTTTCCTCCATTTTAGATTAACTTATACAATTTTCATTTACTCTCATCAATCTTTGTTGATCTGCACTGATTTTTTAACTTGTCCGAGATACATATTAAGCTAAGACGAGGTCCATATACGCTTCCGTATATAATTGATGTCGCTATGTTCTTAACACGTATCTACTGTACAAAAAGAATGCATTGAATAATTGTAAATAATTTTAAAAAGGAAGACTAATGACCAATTTCCCCCTCAATTTTATTCACACCATTGCCACTTTTAGCTCACCTGGCCCAATGGGCCAAGTGAGCTTTTCTCATCATTTGGCGTCCGTCGTCCGTCGTCGTCCGTTAACTTTTACAAAAATCTTCTCCTCTGAAACTACTTCAAGTCTTGGCCAAATTTAAACTAACTTGGCCACAATCATTATTGGGGTATCTAGTTTAAAAAGTGTGTCCGATGAACCGGCTTGCCAACCAACATAACCGCCATGGCTAAAAATAGAACATAGGTTAGAGAAAATCTTACATGAGCAAAAATGTTCAGAATGTTGAGCTCTACCAATTGTCTATATATGTAAAAATTGTCAAACGACTTCTTATAGAAGTTATTGCCCTCAAATGACAAATTTGACCAGTTTTTTTTTTTTTTTTTTTTTATTTTTGCCTATTATCTTGAAAACTATAATAGATACAGAGAAACATTAAAATATAAAAATAATCAGCAAGGCAAGACAAGTTCTACAAATAAGTTCAATTGTCGAAATCGTCAGCCGACTCCTTATCAGAGTTATTGCCCTTGGTTGATGATTTTTTTTTTGTTTTTTGTTTGCTTTACACATGATAAAAATTATAATAGATAAATAGATACTTAGATGGGTAAGGTGTACTGCGACAGAGAGAACGTTCTGTGCTGGTGATTCGGTCCTGATTCTGTGCCAGTGGGTTTGTTTACATTGTATCAGAATGGCAATAAAACAACCGTTTGGTTGCTAAATTTTTCTCTGATACGCCCTAAGTACCATGCGAGGTATATTACAACGATTTTTTTATTGCAAAAGTCGTGCAAATTCGCCAAACAAAATTGTCCTGATGATGTGCTGGTGATTAGAAAAACGGTCCTGGTTCTGTGCAACTATGTCCTGGTTCTGTGTCTTTATATTTTAGTTAAAAGTGGCAAATAGTCAAGATCATTGATGCAGGAAATTTGTGTAATTGATAGAAAATATACCTAGCATATATTTGGTGGATATTTCATATGAGCAAAGTTGAGTCTATTTTGTTTTAATTCAATTTTTGAGAGGGGCAAGATCTATTCTGTTAAGGTGTTTTAGGCATTTTTTAAACTTTTGTTAACCGTTATTTTGAAAATATATGAGCTGTTAACTGACTAATTAGTTGTTATCTTTTTTCTTAAAATTGACATTATTGTTAACTGTTATTATGAAAAAATGACCAATGCTTACTGTTTTTTTGATTTTTGAATTCACTGTTTTCTGTTTTCTCATTTAAGATGTTATCGGTTGCCAGTATTTTACATTTACTGTTATCTGTTTTGAGCAAAATCAAAAATTATTGACCTGTTAATGAAACCCCTCTTGCCCCCCTTTTGATATTAAAAAATATGCATATAATTTGCGGGATTGCGATCATTTTTTATGACCATCAAATACGGTGTAAAATATCCAATACCTATATGACAAAGATTTTGTGGTATGCTTGCAAATGGAAAAAATTCCATCAGAAACCAAATGACGTAGGTGTTAACAACTATACATCACAGTGCGACCTTCAACAATGACACGAAAAATCAAAATGTAAAAGGTTTTGCATAAAAATGGTGAGCATAAATATAGAATAAAGGACTTTTTTTACTTAATTGATCACGCCAAACTATCAGGTGAGCCTGAACACTTCTTAGATGTGTTTAGATAATAAATTAGGTGTAACCTAAGAATCCTGGATATTGTTTCTCTGACAAATTTGTGCTATACTCTAGATACTTTTCTTTTTATTCAAAAAATGAATCTCAGCCTTGTTTCTGCGCGTAAGAATCATGTGTCCTCAGCAGCTAAAATCAGATCCTTTGTAACAATTTAGCGTTTACTAAAGCCCAAGTCACACTAGACCACGATCGCACCACGCTCACTGCGATCTAAAATAAATTCAGATCGTGGTGAGGTCGCAGTATGAGCGGCATGAAAATGTAAATGTTCGTTGTTTTCACGATGCTACTACGTCCTCGTTACGCTTCTACAACGATCCCTCTACGATTATACCACGTTCTCACCACGCTTATTCTGCGACCTCACTACGATTATTACGATCTTACTACGCTCATCACGATCTTACTACGCTCATCACATTCTCACTACGACCATACCACGATTTATCCGATTGTAACACGATCTTACCACGCTTCTATACTGCGATTATAGCATGCTCTTACCACGACCATACTACGATCATACTACGTTCATACCGAGATCATACTACGCTGTCAGCAATAACGTCAACATTGTGTTCCATATAAATACTGTTCCATTCCTTCTGTTTCTCATTAATACATAGATTTTTCGGCAACAACACAGCCATGCCGCCAAAATATACTAGAACTCGTGGGCGTGGTGGTAGGGGTAGAGGTAGAAGCAGAGAGGACTCTGATACGAATCCAGATCCAGTAGAGATGTCGGACCGACCAATCTAACCTGAATCACAACCTATTGCTGGTCCATCAAGATCAAATGACGCTCTCTTAGTAACAATATAATGGCCTGGTCGTTTATATTTTGTATCTGTGTTAATGATTGTAGAAGCATTACTACATGTACACGGTCTTGTGTTTCCATGGTTCAATTGAAATTGATGTTTCAAACAAAACCTGGAGATCTTTTATATATTTTATGTGACAATGACAATGAGCATGACTAGAACTCGAAATAGTCGTAGTATGAACGTAGTCAGGTCGTAAGAAGAGCGTGATGAGGACGGCATGAGCGTGCTAGAATCGTACTATGGTCTTGAACAGCGTGGTATAAGCGTGGTATAGTCGTAGTAGAAGCGTTGTTGGGTCGCGGTGAGAACGTGATGGTCGTAGTGAGGTCATAGTAACGTCGCTGTGAGATCGTACCGCAGTCTCTCCGACTAGAATCGCGCTTTCGCTACGCTCTCGCTACGATGGTACAGCGACCTTTGCGATCTTACCACGACCTTACTGCGCTCTCACTACGCTTCTACTACGACCTGATTTCGCCACGACCGCACCACGATTGTTTTGAACATGCTCAAAGTTGGTCCACGCTCATCACGATTATGAAGACCGTACCATGACCTTACTGCGATCTACACGATCGCACTACGATCGTCAAAATTTGCATTTTTTCAGAGATCGTAGTGCGATCGTGGCCTAGTGTGACGGGGGTATAAAAGGATGACAATAATATTGTGGTTTGTTTTTTGGAATGAGGGAGAGGGAAGTCACGGTGAAAGTTGTTAAGCTTGGAATAGTTTTGAAATTCTAAAATTGTTGATAAAAAATAATTTGATGCAGATGATCAAGAACGATTTTATTACTGCAGATGATAATTTTACCCTGAAAACATTTTCCAAGAGGGGAGGGAGCTCAGGGAGGGGGTAACCGTAAGATATAAAAGTTGTACTTTAACACAAAAATAAGATTTTTTAGTTATGCATTTTTAAGATCTAAAAGAATTTTTTTTAAAGTCTGTTGTTTAAGGGCTTTTGATAAAGAATTAAGAGGGAGTAAGTGAACGATGTGTCCTACTTTTCTTTTTTTAAATATATTTCATGAATAAAAATAAAACATACCTAAATTGTAATTGAAAATGAGTGAAAAATGAGTGAACAAAAAAAAAATACCAGTAAGAAATACACTTTTAGTTAAATATTTGTAATTGCACAAATCTTACTTTTTGTGTTTCAAACACATCTTCTCTGTATTAATGACTCATTACAAACGTATCTCACTTCACCCATTTATTTCAGTTTTTGATACTGTGCATTCTCAATGTTATTATATCAACATGTAGCCTTAATATATAAAAAAAATCGAATCTTAAGCCAGACATATCAAACTTTTTTTGATATTATACGTTTTCTGGACAAAAGAATCAACTCAAACACGCCTGAAAGTACAATGTGTACTCGACTGTCTCTTTTACGATCAGATAATTGCCCAGTTTTAGACCCCCTTCCCAAACAAAAATACTGTTGTCGGGGAGAGATGCAAATTAATGCTTTAAAGATCAATATTATATCTTTTCGTGTATTTATTTTTTTGTCAGTTGAATTTATGAAAATATCTCGTAGCTTCATACTATCAATTGAGTACAAACAAGTATATAAGATGCAAACAATCTTAAATAATACACATACATTAAAGGCCATAAAACAGTTTTAAACAATCCAAACATACAAAATTTCTCTAATAAAGAGTTCCATTTTTTGGTTTAATTTCAACTGGATATCAATCTGTTTTGCTCTTAGCTCACCTGGATCGAGGGGGCCGCGCAAGCTATTGACTTGGCGTCCGTAATTTTTAAAAAAATCTCTGAAATTACTGGTCCAAATGTTACCAAATGAATTTCCTGAGGGAATCTAGAAAAAACAATATTCATCAACACACATGACCACTGTTTGTTAAAATATATTCGAGTTGTAGAACTGCAGTTTTTGGTTTATATTTCAAAAGTTCAAGCAATTAGAGCAAAACTTACCGAGTAAAAATATTCAACAGGCCAATGTCTATCTACCTTGCACTTTTCAGAAAATTCAGATCAGATACCGAAACTAGGTGCAGCAACATTTATCAGCAATACAAGATTTTGACCCACACAGTTTCCATTCAACACAAATATATTCTTGTTGCAATGAATCATTTTAAATGCAAAAATACCAGTTGCAGCCTTTAGTCTGTTTTTATATATATATTTATATATGTGTATTTGAATATATGAAGGGTAGCAGGGTTTGAAATCCATGACATCTGAAATAAATACTATGCATAGATCTAAAATAGACAGATAATTATGACATTTTAAGTAAAATTTACTCTCTTGTATTCGAATTTTTTGCAGTTTTGTTTTATCTAAACAAATTGACACACAAAATGAATATATTAATATATAAATTTTTAACTTAAAATGTTCGATACATTGGTAACACCGGTTGCTAGGATAATAATCCTGTCAAGTATGAATTGGGTAAAATATTCCAGAAAAGAAGATGGGAATGTGAAAGTTTACGGGCTGTAAGTGCAACAGGATACCAACAGCTCACATGGCTCGTCAGGGTGGAAGCTAAAAACGGATCAAAGTCCATGAAAATTTATTCATTCCAATAAAATTATTGAGATTTTGCTGAGGATTTTACCACTTACTGCAACAGGAAAACTTTTAGAATTTAATGCAAAGAAGGTTTAAAGTCTTTCGCCAAAAATACTATAAATGTCTTATTATCCTATGTTCACCTCCATGCAATCTCCATGCCTTTATGGTAAATAAATTAAATTAACAGTAAAAGATTATACTTAGTATCTTCCATATGACTTAATAATGTCTGATGTATACATATTTACGACAGTAACTGTTGAGCACAAGATTCACTGCACAGTTTCAAAGTTCTGCTAAACCAAAAATTAAAATGTGAAGTTAAGGTTTTGTGAAATTTGTTCAATTGACATTTTAATCTCAGAAAACATGGTTTACCTATTAGTTGAAAATGCGGCTTTGAACTAGCTTTCAGTAGCTGCGAGAACTCTTGGTTCAATAAATTGTCTTATGTTATTATTTTGTGTGCTAAGTGTTGTGTTGTTACACCACTGTACCAATGAACGGGAAAAGGAGGAGGGGTTAGGTGGGTGGGGTGGGGAGCGAAACAAACATGTTAAGCCCTATCACGAGTGCCCAAGACCAGTGGTTGTCGCTGGTTGCTATCTGTCATATTTGGTTTTTTTCAAATTTGTATTTCAAATCAGGCCGAATGTCTTCATTTTTTAATCGTTTTCATTTTTATAGCTAGTATTCGTTTTGCTCGTTGTTGAAGGTCCTACTTTGACCTGCAATTCTTCACATCTTGTTCCATTCTATTAAGTTTTTATCAGTCATGTATAAAAAGCAAGTCTAGGTCGTTTTTTTATACAGTCGAAATCTATTGGAATCAATGTATATATTTAGGAAGAAATTAGAGGCACCAGTAGTCAGTTCATCTAACCTCGTATATTTAACTGAAATAAACCAGTCAATCGTTTATTGTCGTTATAAATGTCGCGTAACCTTAAGCACCTTTTAAAACTGTTTTAGTTAGCATATTATGTTGAGAATCATCAATTTAAGGGCATTTAATATCTTAAATAAAACTATTCTAATTAAAAATAATTAAATCGCGGGCATTTTAAGCTTGGTTGGAAGTATGTAAACTATTGTAGGATGATTTTTGTAAAAGAAATATGTCTAGAAAATTTCAGAAAAGATATCAAAAGTCAAATAGGGACATGGAGACAGGACAATATTTTCAAGCCCTCTCCCTTTTTTCAAAGTCCGTTATTTTTTGTTTTCTGTTATATTCCATTATTTTCGCGTTTCTGTATACTATGAACATACGTATATATATTATAAATAAAGTGTATTTGCTATTAACTATCAATTTTCTTCTCCACGGCGATCACTGCTATATTATATAGAGAGTCTCTATATATTATAGTAGTATAATCATAGTATACATGCAGATAAACGCGAAAATAATTGTCCTGTCCCCGAGTATTATTAACTTGATTTATTTCACTTGACCGGGCGGAGTTTAACCCGTTCGCTCATCATAGACCAGTCCATCTATAGATAGGTGTTTTGGGACAAACTCATCAATGAAGTGTCCAATTATGGTCATTGATCCGGTTAAAATATGTAAACACTATATGTGTGTTCGCAAAATAAATAATGAGACTCAGTCGTTTATTTTCTTGTAAAGCGGAGTTTAAACAGATGTAAAATTGTCACATTTTGAAATTGTGGATATGAAAGTAAAACCATGACAACTGCAGTTGCAAATAATGCATATTTCGTTATTCTATAATGATTTGAAATACTTTTATCTTCCTTTTAGAGGCGGATTTTTGGGGATGCCCTCCCCTTTTGTGGAATTTTTGTTGTTGATTATTTAGGGAATCACTGAAACATGACTTGCGCGGCACCCTATAACGATTTGAAATACTTTTATCTTCCTTTAGAGGCGGATTTTTGGGGATGCCCTCCCCTTTTGTGGAATTTTTGTTGTTGATTATTTAGGAATCACTGAAACATGACTTGCGCGGCACCCTCTTAGGCAGTCAATGCCCCCATTTATAAACATTTCTGGAGCTGCCACTGCTTATATTCCAAATGCTTTAATTTTTTTTTGTGGGGGCACTGGGATAAGTTGCAAACAGAATTGATCATAATTAAGGAAGGAATAATTGGGTTTAAATATTATTTTTTTTATATTTTTATATATATTTTTTCAAATCACGTTTGAAATGAATCTCACAATCAGAAAGGTTTGAAACAGAATAATACAATAGCCGATACTTTAAAATACCGTCTGCCTTAGCACAAACAAACGGTATAAATCTTAAAATGTTTTTTTTCGGGGTTCACACATCGTTCCCTCAGTTCTTTTGTATATCTGTTTGGTGACACTGATAGGTGATTAGCAATCAGTAATAATAATTATAACGGCAATCAACCTTATCACACACATCTTCAAATAGACTGTCCTTATGCAAATTAAAACGTAAGCTCCGCCCGATCAGTTGAAATCCCATTGGTATACTTCAATCGGAACTACTCGGCCTTTCTGGTTGCACGGAGAAATAACTTTATTGTACTGCATAGCGAGATTGGCCGAGTAGTTACGATTGTGGTATACTTATGAAAATTATGTAAGTTTAAAACCGGTAGTCATGGCTGAATTAAAAGTCGGTCTGATGACGGAAACAATATCCGGACGCCTTTATTTTCGTTTTCTCCAAAAATAACCCAAACTGAATAATCATAAGAATGGATGACAAATGCGACTATGCATGGTACCTATAGGACACAGAGGCATGATGATTAGTTTATTGTGGAAGGAAGAGAAGCGACACACAAAATGAGGTCTTCTCGTTTAAAAGTATAGATAAGTTACGATTATTTGAAAACGCTTATTAAACAGCCAAATGGATGCACAAAAGTAAAAATAGGAGTCACAAATCCGATTGAATACAATTCTCTGCCTAATTTTATTGACTATGTAACGTTTGTTTCAAATAGGACCCACTTTTTACCAAAAATCACCAGCACCGTATCAGGACCCACCAGCAAAATGCCAGGACCCACCAGCACAGAATCAGGACATGTCTAAACTGAGAAAATGCACAATTTTGATTAATTTGCACAGGTTTTTCACAAAATAAATTTTGTCGTGTGGATTTTTTCAGTTCTAGATTTTCTAAAAGAGACCATTTTTGTGTTACGCTTATTAGACAGTTTAGATGGTCACATTTTGAATTGAATGCCTTTGAACCCATAAAAAAAAATTAAAATATTTCAACTGTTTCCTTCCAATTTTCATTCGAGAAAACGTCAAAAATCATCATTTTCGTCTTTGTTTACCTATTTTCAATTATGATCACCAGCACCAGTCAGGACCAAATCACCAGCACAGAACGCTCTCGCAGGACAACCTTATCCACCATGATTTCGCTGTTAAAGGTAGTAGGTTGTCTCTCTTTATAGGAATGATTGCCCAGCCCTCAAAGAAGGATTTTTATCCTCTTTGTGTTTTGAGCAAAACTAGAGAAGATAGAGTGAAACTAAGCAGACTAAATGATCAGCAATACAAGATCAACAAAACAGAGATTTTTGTCATGAATTCTGTCCTCCTCTACAATGTTGCATGGGAGTGTCCTTTGTTTTATATTCACATAGACCAAGGTGAGCGACACGGGCTCTTTAGAGCCTCTAGTTAAAAAGTATATCGATCTTTAACTAAATTCTTAGTACATGTATCGCAACCCAATGTATGTTCTCTAAGGTTTTAACAATATATAGAATGGGTAATTTTTAAACAGATTACAAATCTATAAATGCCTAAAGAGTCTGCAGATAGTCCAAACCGGAAAATATTTTGAAAGATTTTGGCAACGTTTAAGTATTTATCATCAAAATGAATAAACAAAATAAAATAGTTAACCTAACCAAAACTCTATAAATTAAATATAAACCTAGTGAAGCTATTATGTGTATTGTCTTTCGGATAAAAAATTAATTCGAAGTTTTTATATGTATTGTCTTTTGGATACAAATTAATTCATTTTGGTTAGCGTGGCCTGCCGATGTAAAAGTCAAAACATTTAAAACGGTAGAGTCGATTACCCTTGATTTATTTCAAACCAGGTCCATTTCCCAAAAGTCTATCAATCTTAAAGTGTACACTTTAAAGGTTTTACAATATAATTGAATAATTTTAAACGTATCATCAACTTATAAACGCCTAAAGATAGCTCCAAATTGCGATTTTTGCAAATGTTTGCTTTTTAGTATTTATTCCTAAATCGTATAAGAAGGTCATCGTTAACCAAAACCAAAATTGTGTTTTAAGTAAAGCTATATGTATTGTCTTTCGGACACTAATTCATTTTGGCTATCGACGTCCTTCGATTCAAAATTTGACAAAAACATGTAAAAGCAAATTTGTATCTTCAACAGCATGCAACTTGTAATGCTGAATAGCATTGTGAGTTTATGGAAATGTATGTGTAAAATTGTTAAAATAAAATTGAGAATTGAAATTGGGAATGTGTCAAAGAGACAACAATCCGACCAAAGAGCAGAAAACAGCCCAAGGCCACCAATTGGTCTTCAACTTAGTATACATAAACACAAATGTATACTAGTTCAGTGAAAATGGACGTCACACTAAACTCGGAAACCTATACATGAATCAAAATTACAATATTTCAAATATATAATTTAAACTTTTTAATATTACATTTCAAGTAAGATATAGATATGAAAAATACTTTTCGGACCCTGTGAGTGAAAAAGTTATTGAGAATTAGGCTCCAACCCTTTGCAATTTTGTATTACAATGCCTTCAACAGAAACACATAGCATTGAATAGTATTTTGATTTCAGGGGAATGTAAAACTTTGACACTACTAGTATAGATAACGTCATCTTCAATTTTCAATGTGCAGACCAATTTTCGATTTTGAGCCTATGAGTGAAAGTCCAGGGAAAATTGGCCCCGTCGCTTTCAAAGACCCCCTTTCCTAACAGTTGAAGAAAAGCCACATGTTTCTCAAGGGCTTGTGCTTTTGGTTATTTCTGTGGTTGACCCAACATGCTGTCAACAATTCAGTTTCGATGCTTTACTGCTTGAAAAAAAAAAAAATAATGGTCCAACAAGTTCACGGTTATGAATGATTATCAAAATATCTTTATTGCCATCACGCAAAGTCGAAACCAACAAAATAAACCACCTAGTATTGAGGCAAAATAATAAGAAACTGATCAAACTCAATTAGTCTCACAACCTTATGTTTTTTGATTTGCGACTTAATAAAAAAAGTCGTAGCAATCTTATCGCATATTTTATATTTTGATATAAATCAAGTAAGTCGGGAAGAACAATAATGTGCCGAGCATCGTGCTAGACATCTTCTTTTGGATTTCTTCTAAATGACTCATAAAATAGCCTACTAAACCTTGACTTTGGTGAACTTTTTTTTTTAAATAAAATATAATCTAAATAGGGTAATTACTATGCATATTACCGTCTTGAATGTTCGTGTAATATTGGCTGATTGGCCTCAGTCATCATGCAATAATCTAATAACCAACCTTTCAAAACTTAAAAGTTAGATCATCCTTATTGTTCAGGTTGATAAAGTCTTTCCCATTCGTCGACATTATCTCCGATTTAAATACAGTACCTATTGATCTGATAGCCGATGTGCATAGCTAGTTATCTTATCAGATAGATAGTAATCTCCCTTGTCAATGTGATGTTGTAATCAATCATTTTATTTTACCATCTTTATATAATATTTCATTGTATTATTTAAATTTGTGTTTCATTTGATAATTAAATATAATAATTCTATTTTTATCATACATAAAAACAAGGAAATTTGAAAGTCTTTGATTCATTAATCACCTTAGTTCAATTCATAAGTCAGGCGGTCTATTCTGTCTACATTAAGTAGTAAATACACCGGGATGATTACACTATGAAAAAGGAAAGGATAACATTGAACAACGTAAAACGAGAATTAAATAGAACAAAATACAGAAATTCAATCCAAATGTCGAATGTTTCTTGTTACGAGAAATCAAAACGAAAACGAAAACGCGGTCCGTGTATATCTGCGTCCATTCGTTTTTCGTTTTGAATATCATCAACAAAAACGAAAGTGTTTTCATTTTTCAAAAATACAGAAATTAAGAACCCTGAATCCAGACAATCATACTGGTTGCCTTAATGAACGTTAGTTTGTCTTTGGGAGATTGTTATTGGTTATCATACGGTTTCTCATATCTATGTCTATTAATTAAGAAGCGTGCTGTCATTATTTGCCAACATATTACATATCACATTATAAAAAGACTATTATTTTGCAAACTACCATAGATTTCCGGTAATTGTTCTGCATAAACCACACCACATTGGAGTCCCTGTTAATTTTTTTTCAAGTGGACCTCAGTTACCCACCCTACCCCATCATTACATAAAAGTTAATAAACAAATTTCTACGGAAATACTTCTGTCCGCACAATGTGTAAAGGGGAGCTGGGTAGCTGATGTCTGCTGGAGAAAAAAATCAAGGTTGCTGTTTGGCTTATTTTTTTTCAAAGATAGGTCCAAAGTTGGGGTCGAACACCCAACCCCACCCTTACCGAAAAAGTAATAAAAATTGTCCCCACTGGGTGCAAAGGGAAGCTGGGTAGCTGGGGTCTACAGTAGAAAAATCCAGGGTGTTGTTCTGCTTAGTTTTTTTTCTAAAGTAGGTCTAAAGTTGAGGTCGTATACCCTACCCAACCCTTACCGGACAGTTAATAAAAAAGTTCTGCGGCAATACTTTTATCTGCACTAGGTGAGAACGTAAGCTAGAGATCTAGGGCCTACTTGATCAAAATTACAAGTTAATTTATAGCACGGATCAATCTTTTTAAGCTAATAAATAATTTTCTTGCCCACCATACTTTGAATACAAAAAATAAACCTTTTGTCCAGTCATATTTTAGCGAAATCCACTAGTTCAGAGGTAGAATGTTTTGTAAAACAGTTTTGTGTGGCAAAAAGTTTAAAGCACGAGTGCAACTTTCTTTTCTTTTAATGCAGAATTATTATTACTTTTCATGAACTATTTGACGGATGCCGATAATAAGGAAAGCTATTTCACACAATAGTGCAATTTTGCCATCATTAAAAAAAAATCATAATTATTTACGATTCTATAAACACTCAAAGTGTTGACTATTTAAAATGTAAAGCGGGCAGTACGCTGTGTAATATATCGAAAGCGATTGATTTTGCCTTTATATAACTAATAATTACATAAGATGTATGTTTCATTATAATTCGTTATTCTGATTGGCTAACTGCACATCTCATGTTATTCCTTAAGCAATTGCATTACACAATAAAATTCATCATTCATGATGACACGAGGTCCCACAATAAAGTGCAAAGGTGAATTTAATAAAACTTGATAAAATCGTGTTTTCATGATCCTAGCTTCCGCGCTTCATACAAAATGTATTTCGGACAACGCTTTACACCTCAATGAAGTAACAAAAGAAGCATTCAATTCTTAAATGAACCAGAAATGAAATTTTAAAATTCATCGAATAGTGTCTTTGACTGCTTAATTATATATTAAAAACTGATGATATAGTGGTTAAACATTTGAAGTACGTTTGAGTCTTATGCAATATTTGTGTTTATATATTTGAAAACTGGCTGCTACCGACTGGCTGCTTGATCCTGGTCTCACAAACTCCGCATTTCATTACAGCCGATTTACATTGAGTGTGTAGACAAAGGTAATATCTTTGGTTAGCTTGCTTGTTGGCTGAACTATGAAGTAACTAGGTAAGGTATACTACCCTCCTGTAGAAGGAGCCTAGTCCTACAGACAGATTGATTGGTCTACTAGTAAAGGAGGGCAGTTTACCTAACCTAATAATACAAGCAAGCTAACCAAGGATATGCTACCTTGCCTACACACTCAATGCAATCGGCTGTAACTTCTTTACATTACAGGTTGCAACACCTTGCCAAATTATTGGGTTCCAATAAACGTTTGGAAAATTAGGTCAATGTGCTTTCCCATAGGGTTTTATGCAGAACAATTACCGGAAATCTATTATGGAAACTTGCAAAACAATATCAAAATCGAAATCTAACTGAACAATGAAGATACTCACATTAAAAAGGTTGAGACATTGAAGGCCAAATAATTTTTTTAATTCTTGCGTGTCTTATTATAATCAGACGGTAATTGTAGAGTTTACAAAGAAATTTAATATTAAGACAAAAATTAATGTAGAGTTTCATTGGTGAAATTAACACTACAATACAAATAAAGGATTCTCAAATGATCATGACTTTTGCTTGTAGTAAAATGATCAATCAATCAATCAATCAATCAATCAATAAAATTGAGAATGGAAATAAAAATATGTCAAAGAGACAACAGCCTAACCAAAGAGCACAGCCGAAGGCCACCAATGAGTCTTCAACACAACGAGAAAATCCTGCAACCAGAGGCGGGCTTCAGCTGGTCTCTATATAAAATATATACTAGTTATGTGAAAATGGACGTCACACTTAACTTAGATAAAAAAACATAAAAACTAACAAAGATCAGAGTCTCCTGACTTGGGACAGGCGCAAAAATACGGCGGGGCTAAACATGCTTTGTGAGATCTCAACCTCCCGCTATACAACTATAGCTAGCTAATGTAGAATAAACAAACACACAACAATATGCACAGAAAAACTCAGTTTAAAAGAAATCTGAGTCCGATGACAGAATAGTAAACAAAACAAACTACACAAAATGAATATGATTCATAAATTAACAAAGAACTACTAGCAGTAACTGACATGCCAGCTCCATACCCCAATTAAACATATCGAAAGAATATATAGATATAAGAAAATGTGGTATGAGTGCCAATGAGACAACTCTCCATCCAAGTCACAGTTTGTAGAAGGAAACTATTATAGGTTAAAGTACCCTCTTCAACACGAATCCTTGGCTCAAACCGAATAGCAAGTTATAAGGATCCCCCAAAATGACTAGTGTAAAACCATCCAAACGGGAAAACCAAAGGTCTAAACTATATATATAACTAGAGGCTCTAAAGAGCCTGTGTCGATCACCTTGGTCTATGTGTTTTGGTGATGGTGATGTGTTCGTAGATCTTACTTTACTAAACATTCTTGATGCTTACAATTATCTCTATCTATAATGAACTTGGTCTCTTGTGGACAGTTGTCTCATTGGCAATCATACCACATCTTCTTTTTATATTAGCCTAGTAGTTTCAGTGGAAAATATTTTGTAAAAATGTACAAATTTATGAAAATTGTTAAAAATTGACTATAAAGGGCAATAACTCCTTAAGGGGTCAATTAACCATTTTGGTCATGTTGACTTATTTGTAGGTCTTACTTTGCTGTACATTATTGTTGTTTACAGTTTATCTCTATCTATAATAATATTCAAGATTATAACCAAAAGCTGCAAAATTTTCTTAAAATTACCAATTCAGGGGCAGCAACCTAACAACAGGTTGTCCGATTCATCTGAAAATTTCAGGTCAGATAGATAATGACCTAATAAACAATTTTACCCCATGTCAGATTTGCTCTTAATGCTTTGGTTTCAGAGATATAAGCCAAAATCTACATTTTACTCCTATGTTCTATTTTTAACCATGGCGACCATCTTGGTTAGTTGGCCAGGTCACCGGACACATTTTTTATACTAGATACCCCAATGATGATGGTGGCCAAGTTGAATTTGGCTCAGTAGTTTCAGAGGAGAAGATTTTGTAAAGTTAAGCCCTGGTCACAACGAACCCACGACACATTTATGCAGCTCCACGACATGAAATTTTGTCAAATCGCAGGTCATCTGTGATCGTCGTACGACAGTCGCACGATATTTTGAGCATCGTGGCGCTGTCGTGTGTCGTGGGACGAAAATTGGACATGCACCTTTTTTTGCTCTACGACTTTTTATCGTGTCACTGTCTTGTGGCTGTCGTGAGAGTGTCTTACCACAGTCGTGGGACTGTCGTGCGATAAACACATTGTCGTGGGTACCAACATAAACCATTTTAATGAAAAATAATCGTACGACTGTCGCACGACGGTCGTAAGACAATCTCACGATTGTAGCAAGACACTCGTGATACAGTCGCACGATTATCTCACGAATACCAAATTTCGTACGATGCTCGCACAACATTGATTGTCTGTCGTACGACAGTGGTACGTTCGTCGTGCAGCATATTTTCATTTTATTTAGAAAATACAATTCGGTTGGAATGAATGTTTGGAAAACATACAGTCTGCGGTTTTAAGAGGATGGTTATTCCACCAGAACGATTACGCGTGACCCTGCTAAATAGGCGCCTTACCGGACTCAAACAAGAGCAAAATATGGTCCTGTTAGCGTTGATTCGCATAGGAAGCATCGAAACACCCGACGTTGGTTGGTAAGGCCATGGATCGAACGGCACCTGATGTTTGGGCGGAATAGTACACTGAGGCAAGAGTTGGAGCGGTAATCTGCCGGTGAAGCTGGCATGTTTTCAGAGCTTTTGCTGAGAGTCGCCCCACGCATGACCCAATAAATCGGGCCTTACTAGTAGTTCGGAGTCAAACGCGCTAGTGACCCACGATTGTTGTGCGACAGTCGTACGACAATGGCACGACAGTGACTCGACAGTAACACGACAGTAACACGCGCATCCCATGACATGAAAACCTGAAAAATAGCCCCAAACAACCCACGATTGTCGTACGACTGTCGCACGACCGACTTGCGACAAACCCACGACAGTACAATTACAATTTTTTTTCTGTCGTGTACCCATCGTGGAATCATCGTGGACATGTCGTAGCTGATGTGACCACTCGAAATATTTTTTGACAGTTTGCACGACAGTGCCACGACAACTAATTAATAGATCTTCCATGACAAAAAATCGTACGATCTGTTGTGACCGGGGCTTAACGACGACGGACGACGACGGACGACGGACGCCAAGATATGAGAAAAGCTCACATGGCCCTTCGGGCCAGGTGAGCTAAAAAACGAGAAGCGAGAACGACATCAACAAACGACAACTACTGTTTTTTTGTGTGATTATTTGATTACTAGACCAAATATTTCATGTTTTTTTAATATCTAGGACTGTATTTTTGATTAATAACTGATAACCAAGTTTAATAAAAACATAATGTGTGTATAGCAAACATATTAACTTTGGCTTGAAAGACGTCTATTTAATTGTTTTCGACTCGCTCTGCTCGGAAAAATTGACAAGAATAAAATCCTAAGATTGAACGCGTTCGTTCAACAATCTTATTAAAATTAATATATATATTAATTTTTTCATACACATAAGTATAACGAAATCAGAGATATACCTTTTTATTTGATTAGTTCGTCTAATTTACAAATGTAGTATTATGTAGTATTATCTGTAGTAAATTTACTGACTTCTTTAATAAAGGATTTGAATAAGAATGTGTCCATAGTACATAAATGCCCCACTCGCACTATCATTTTCCATGTCTAGTGGACCGTGGAATTGAGGGTCAGAACTCTATATTTGGCATTACATACAAGTTAAAAACCGGACATGGTTTACATTAAAGCTAAAAATCCAAATCCCACGGCATCAAATAAAAAAAAATATGTGGAGTAAATGTACACGGGACAAAATCGCACACAATATATAGAAAAATACAAATTATTCATGAACAGGGCTTTTATTCCTGTTCTTCATCTTGAAAGGAGCTGGAGGGTCTTCAACGAGGAACCAGACCAATGATCCTCATTATACAAAAATAACATAGGTTAGTGCATCGGACTACAAAACAAAAGTTCCTGGTTCGATCCCCGTTTCGGGAGAAAATTTCAATCCACTATTAATAAATATGTTTAAACTAACAATAGCCACACACTTGACTTTGTGGATTACATTATTGTTTTCTTCATCCTACATATGTCTTTTGATATTGTTCATACATGTAAATACTAAAAGTCTTACACTGTATCTGTATACAGTTTTGCTCGAGACCAGAACATAATAAAATAGATAAAACAAAACTTGCGCTTTAGATTAAGAAAGGGTCTGAAAGATTTTGTATAATTTTTCCAGTTCTTCTGGGGTCCTTGAGCCCTTCCCTCGCCAACAATATAGTTTGCTTTATTTGTAAAAGAGGCTAGTTACGCTTCTGTATTATCATCTTAGATTAAATTAACCTCTCCAAACTTAAAAGTAAAGATCACGCACCCTTATTGTTTAGATTGATAAAGACTTTTGCATCCGTCGACATTTTCTTCGATTAAAATAATATTGATCTGACAACCGCTGTGCATGTATACTTTAACGACCTTTAAATGATGACAATGACAACATTGTCATTTTTGAATGACAATTAAACAGTGTGGGAAAGATAAATTGAATACACTTTCGTTTTCATTTTTGTTTTGTGAAATTAAAATGAAAATGAAAACACTTCCATTTTTCGATTTTAGTTTTGAGAAATCAAAATGAAAATGAAAATACTTTTGTTTTTCGTTCTTTGTTTTGTGAAATCAAAATGAAAACGAAAACACTTTTGTTTTTCATTTTGAATTTTAAGAAATCAAAACGAAAATGAAAACACTTTCGTTTTTGTTTTTGTTTTGATATTTCAAAACGAAAACGATTGGACGCAGATATACACGGACCGAAAACACTTTTGTTTTTCATTTTAGTTTTGAGAAATCAAAACGAAAATCAAAATTTTCGTTTTCCGTTTTGGTTTTCGAAAATCAAAACGAAAACGAAAATTTTCGTTTTCCGTTTTGGTTTTGAGAAATCAAAACGAAAATGAAAACAATTTCGTTTTTGTTTTTGTTTTGATATTTCAAAAACGAAAACGAAAAACGAATGGACGCAAATATACACGGACCAATGTATCCTCAATTATGATTATTGGGTATTTTTTACTACTTCAGCTTCTTCCATGAGCACGCATTACATTATTAGCACTCGGATTAATCTAGAGACACAATTATCTTCTCCGGAAGGTTAACCGACTTCTGTTCCACTCTGACATCTGTCCAGCTGCTCACGAAAAAATCTGATGGTAAGAAAGCAAGGACGGACTAAGTCAGAAACAATTTCAAGCAAAGAAAACTGTCCTGCCAATTCACTGCGTGACTTCATTGGATACTACTAATCAGACTAAAAAAGACGTACTAATTCAATGTCGAAGTCTCGTGTGAGGTCTAGTAAATTAAAAAGTTAAAAGGTAGCGAGTGAATTATCATCCCGAACGTAAACCGACTTATGGTGTCTAATTAGATTTTTGAGGTTGAAAACATGATATTAATTAAATAAGATGTTTTTTTAGATTTGTTATCTGTTTTATTTTGACATGATGTACTAGCTTCTTTCGACTTGGTTGTATTAAAATGGAAACATTGAAAACAGATTGAAAATGAAATTTTCTCAAATAACACTAGTGCTTTACCTTGCGTAAATAATATAACTTAATTGTTTCTGTTGACACCCTTTTCTGATCTTTTACTAGCAATATTAAAACAGCAAAAGGTTTCATTAAAATAATTGCATTGTTAAGACGTATTTCCTACACAAAAATATGTTAGAAATTGAAACATCATTTCTTAAAATTGCAAAAATCATATCCTCGTGTGTTCAGGGTATTGTGGTAAAATCCGTTTTGAAATACGACAGTGCAAAATCGAATTACCTCACAAAATCTGATCACACACTATAATTATGGTATTTCGTTATTTCAAGTCGATACAAAACTAAGCAGTTTTGGTATGATTGCCAATTAGACATCAGCGAGAGACCAAATGACGATAATATAAACAACTTAAGGTCACCGTACGGTCTTCAACAGTACATTAAAGTTAGCTAGAAAAGACCTTTAAAAAGAAATCATACGGTGAGATTAATGCTGAAACCAATAAACGAAAACCAAATATGTCAGACAGCAATAAACGGCAACAACTGAATAAATGGCTTATGGCTTAGGACATGCACACATTTCTGTTAGCACTGAACCCTCCTCTAATCTCGGACAGCGGTGTGACAGCACAACAAAAGAACAATCTACTGTAACATAAATCACTTGATTAATCAGACCGGCTTCGCAAAACTACCAGTTGAAAGTAAAGACAAACTAAACGCTAAAGACACAAAATTAAAGACACAAAATACCAACGAGAAAAGGTATTATTCGATAAGTGAACATTATATTTTATATAACGTAGTTGATCGAGTGCTCTAGTGCGTTCAACACAGTGCAGTTGGAGTTACCACAATGGCATGGAACGCATGGATAGTTTCAAAACCAAAGATTGAGCAACAAGAACCCTAAAAAGGGAGGGATTTATTCGAAACTCAAGATCTCTTAAGGAAAAAAACTATTACTCCATCAGTGGCTCCCGTCATTCTGCTCGTCATGTAAAAACCGGCGAAAAGTCGCATTCAATAAATATATTCGTTTACGGTTACATTGTGTAGCTATGTAAATTATAATGGCGACATTAAAACTTTCGACGATATGCCTTTAATTTTAACAGACATAAACCTTGGTTCAAAAGCATCCCTACAATTAGCAATCATATTCAAAAACGACTGACAGGAAACGCACGCTGTAGAATATCGTATCAACTGGCAGGTGTATATAACCCATATACAAGTGCTGCTGGAATGTTTTACACACACACACACACACACACAAACACAATGAATATGCCTAATTAATCACTATTATTTTAACTATATTAACTTCATGAAAATGTATCAATTGTTTTTAAGATTATGGTTTAGTCGTTCATTTGGGATGCCTCCAAAGAAGTCATATGCAGTTGCAGGTAATAAACTGGTAAGTCTTACAGTGAGTGATTACTATAAAATGGGATGTTTACTTCGATGCTAATTTTGCATGTGTTATATTTCTTATTTTGTAATTTCAATTCAAGACAATTCATAAATCAGAAACACTCATGTCTTGTGGTAGCTTCATAAAACAGAAATCCATTAGTCATACTAAAATATAAAGAATATGTAAAGATATGCAAACATAAACCCAAAATATTTTCTATAAAGTTACATTGTACTTAGTCGAAAAGAAACATACATCACTAATTCCGGTGATGTTTTGGTCGTAATGGTTGCTGCATGGAAACCAAACATAGCTTTACATCCAGAGTGAAATGATTTCTTTCCAGTTCTTGACCTGACACAAATAGTTTGTTTTAACTCCATCAAAACTGAGAGAGTGGAAAATAAAGAACCTTAAAGATTTTATGGTTTTATGCTCAGTTTATGGCAAAGTTTTCTTGCTTCAGGCAGACCCAACATTTGGATACTAATGTATAGAGTACCGTGAACGTTTAAATACCTGATATAACAGATACGATACGTTTGGCATTAGATGATTTACTAAATCCAACAAACAAGCTAACACTCAGTTGGATGCTAGTCAATTTGAAATTGAAATTCAACTTGTATAAGTAAAGTCGGAAAAATATGTCGGAGTATGGATGCATTGTCGAGGGATTGTGAGCTAGCACGTTAAAATCGAGTTTAGTATCTATAGTACAAAGCAAGCTTTTTTTCATTAGTTAAATAGTCGGAGACAGGAACAGTATGAAAGGTTGAAAATAAGTCATCTCTAACATGTGCTGTTTAAATTGAATTATATATTTCTGAAAAGAAAACAGGTTTCCTGAACCTATTTCACTCCAGCTATGGGAATTTTTAAAAGTCTTTCAAAATATACTAAATTTCACAGTATACATCACAACTTCACGTTTGTACATCGAGGGTCTAGCAATATTATGGTTTATTTCTAGGCATATGACTCCTCCGGATAAAACATAATTTAGTTCAGTTTCTTTGAGTCAAAGGTATTATTCTGCAGTTAAAAAGGTCGGAGAACTGGCTGGAATTTAGCATGGTCGTTTGTCTTATGCGTTGTTAAACACATTAAAGTTCTATGCACAATCCTGCCAGACATAATAATGTCGCAAAATATGCTGTGGCAAAATCAAGAACCTTTTGAAAGGTTAAATTTACAGAAATTCCAAAGTGTGCAGTACTGTTAGAAATATAATGTTATTTCTGGAAGGAAAATTCAGAAGGACTAAATTGTCCAGCCGTAAGGCGACTACTATGTGTTGTCTTCTCTCATTGACTTGTCGATTTTTTTCATTGGCAGATATGCATTTATCCAAAATGAATAAAAAATCTACGATAAATATAAATCACTAATTATGAACATTTCTCTTCCAACCCATGGGAGGGTGGGGAATAATATAGATTATATAAAATTAACAACTTTTCGTTGTCGTTGTCCTATTGGATTACTTTCGATTTTTCAATTACAACCCCGTCCTCTTTTCCCCGAAAATGACCTACCGAATTAGACTTATAGCCGGGTTTGTACTTCCATGAGCAACACGACTGGTGCCACATGTCACCCTGCTCCCCTCTTCCCCAGTTGTTTGGTGAGATTCGTGTTGCTCAGTCTTTAGTTTTCCATGTTGTGTTTTGTTTACTGTTGTTTGTGTTTTGGTCTTTTCTTTATTTTGCAATGGCATTGTCAATTTATTTTCAAATTATGAGTTTAAATGTCCCTTTGGTATCTTTCGCCTCTCTTTTATTCCTGTTTTTTCAGATTTAAAACTGCAGATCAGATGTCCTTCATGCTTTAATCACTTTGCGTCTGCAATTCAAGATATTTTATCTAAAAAAAGAACTGGAAAACCAAGTACTTTTGTACAGATTTATATTTATAATGGATATCTTTCAGTAAAAATGTCGAAAATGGTCATTTAATGAGAAAGGACAACACATAGTAGACGCTTTAACAGTGAAAAAAAAAAGGATCGGGTGAGGACGTTTCGTCACTTTTCTTTTGTCCATGTGAGCGTTCGGAAGACCGCTTCAACTATATTTACCATGAATCTAAAAAACTAATTAACGTACATGTTAATGATTTTTTGTTGTTTCGCCTGAATAAAAGCCAATTAAGCCTTGATGACACAATCAACTGTGACGTCTAAAAGCAAGATTTGTCAATTTTTTGCAAAAATTTACTAATGTTAAGAAGATTATGGCTGAATTTACAAAAGCTCAAGCGTTGCATAGAATATTGTTTTTGCCAGTGAATTGATAAACATAAAATGCACTAAAATATAAAAGGGTATGTTTTAAACCAATACCGCATGTTTCATTTAATATTACATACATTCAACATTTCATTATGACTGTATAGATCTAATTGAATAGTAGTGTATAGAATTAAGAGGTAGTTTGAGCTCGCAGATAATAGGGTCTTATTAAGAAAAGAACTATAATTCGGAAAAGTCGTCACAACATCATTTCATGTACGAGACACAATGGATAAGCGTTAGTACGTTAAAAGATACCATTCGCCCTCCGTCACATAATTTAATACAATATGCTTCATAAACTTTTGGTATCTAGCGTACGTAATGAAGGTTATTATAGAAACACGTACCATGGCAATGGACACGATATTATACGTGTTTATAAATTATTATATCAAACGCGTTTATTATTATCACCGGGAGATATCGCTGCTGATAGACTCTCAGTTCCAGAAGGTAACAAACAGTCTGCAGAAGACTTGCTATTTTGCCTGACACATTATTCAGACTCGACCAGACCAGTCGTTACTCTCCTAACCGTAAAACTAGTAAAACTGCAAAAGAATACAAAACATTTAATGTCTAAAATTCCTACATGTACTTTCACACAAGGACATTTTTTCTTATACGTACATGTACCATCTTTTAAACTACAGAAATGAATTATCAGGTTTTTCTGAAAGACATTGGAACTTTCATGATTATGTTTTGGTTGTCTGGGAAAGACATTGGGACTTTCATGATTATGCTTGGGTTGTCTGGGAAAGACATTGGGACTTTCATGATTATGTTTGCAATTGGGTTGTCTGGGCAATACTTTGGGACTTTCATGATTATGTTTGCAATTGGGTTGTCTGGGAAATGCTTTGGGACTTTCATGATTATGTGTGTTTTTCTGGGAAAGACTGGAACTTTTATGATTATATTTGGTTGTCTGGGAAATAATTTGGTTAATTTTTAAAAGTGTTTCCACTGAAAATATTGCCTTCATATTCTCTTGGTTACCTGTTTGGTGAACCAATTGACTTATCAAGAGTATTATCCTGAGCGTGTTACTTTTTAATCACCATTTATGCTTACTTACTATTCTTTTATAACAATATTAGATTTTACTTGTTAAGCACGTTGCTCTTTTGTAATTAAAGATCCCACAGGTGACAAAGACCGATGTGAAAAATAAGCCAAAGGGTGGACATGAGGAATCAAAGAGTCCGTGAGTATTAAAAATTCTTTACTAAAACTTACAAATTAATACGGCAAACATGATTAAAAATAACAATAATTGCAGAAACATATACTAGTATATCCCTTTGAGCGCCGAGACGTTGTTTTTTCACATTGTTACGTTGCCATACATATTTGGATGACGTTACTATAAACGATACGTAACGTAACGTCAACACATTACCTATAAGCACATGCACGTTATCCTCGTTAATCGATTTATTAGACATCTGGTACATTCGGAGAAATTTCCAACATCCTCGGGACTAACCTTTAAACTTGAGTACACGTAGCGGACCTTGCGTATATTCAGTGATTTTTTTTATGTTCGAGTTGGAAATCGAAGTTATTTTATTTCATTTCTATTTCTTTTTCTAGAATACTATAAAAAACCGACAATATGGAAATAAATGAAATAAATGAAGGTTTTTATAACATGATAAATATTACAAACAATAAAGATATATTGAAGAAAATATATCTCAATTACTGTATTTTGATATAAAGGATAATGCAAGATTTGATATCATCAGGGATTCAAAAGACGAACAGTGTTCTCAGTTTCTTCATTGTTGGCGTCGGTCTGGTTTATTTTTTAAAGCACCATCGATGTAGAGTCCGACTTAACACTTTGCACATCACCACAAAAATTGGGATACTAGTATATAACATTGTAATGATTTAACCACCAAAGTCTTAACTGATTGAGCAATAAATCGAATGACAACTGCGTTCAGCGACAAATATTTCATGAATATTCACAATAATAACTTATCTTTTTTCTGATAATGTATAATCTAAAATAAATTATGTGACTTATCCTTCATTTTGATTTGCCGATTTGGTTTTGAGGATTGTCAATTGTCTGACTAAACCAGTTGTAGTTAACTTTTACCATCAGTTTTGCTTCTTTTTTCATATAGCGCGCCTAAACTGATCTTTTTTTTTTGGTATTCAAGTCAATATTTTACATGTCAAAGGCATGCGAAGTTCCATTAATTTTGCCATATCTTTTTTTTTTTTATGTATTATTTGATGTCTAAATTTGATGTTTATCTGTGGTTCAAACTGTCTTGTGAGTTTGACTATCCCTTTGGTATCTTTCGCCTCCCTGGCCTTCATTTAGTTCAATGTGAAACAATTAAAATGAGAAAGTTCACGACATGTTAAGATTTAAGCACTGAAGGATCGAAAAAACAAACATGACAAACAAAGGGTATGTGATAACGACAACCAGTTGGCCAAAGGCTTCTTCCTGGCTTTGGAAAAGCTCAGTATATTTTTGTAGGCGCTGATCCCCTCTTCTAACCTTAACTGTCGGTGTCGTGTACCAGTATAACATTAGAACAAATAGCAAAAAAACATTTGAAAAGAGTTTGACTTGTCAAAATTGGACCAAGCACAAATAAAAACCTAACACAATGACACAAGACAAAAAATAAATAAGAAAATAAAGGATAGGTAATTCATAACACGATCTTTACTAAAAATAGAGCGTTTTCAAACATTGAATTGACAACGAAGTGGGACGCATGAACAATTAAGGCGGATTATGAAAAGTGTATGTCATGTTCAAGTATAAGAATGATAAATAAAAAATTCAGGGTTTGATTTGGCTTTTCGCAGAAATTATTTTAAAAGACATTGTCAAAATTATTAATAGCTTTAGTATTTTGTTTTTTTAATACTAATGAAGTCAACATATTTTTACACCAACAGCAAATGAGTAAGTTTTTCAAGAAATATGTTGAGTAAAATAGTGCATTCAAAAACAGATATTCCCGAATTCAACCGACTTTATCTGCCGAGCTATCCTACTAAATTTGAACAAACAGTTTTTATTGAATATATTTACAGAAATCAAACTGTGATACCAATTGTCGAACGATTTGCAATCTGTATCACTTCACATTGTGAAAATCGGTAAAAACTCAATGATTTTACTGCAAAACGTTACCAGTAATTTCAAGTACCTGCCAATTTTATACGCATAAACGTCACACACAGGACCAGTTTTAATGACGTCATTCGAATAAACGTTACAATTTAAAAATAAAAAAACAATTGTTTTTTTTTTTACAGTCAACTATGTGAACTAATTTCACCAAATTAATTTGATAAATAAAGGCATACAAAGTTTATAATTGGTGTATAGCTTGTGTAAAAATTTGCACCTTGCCTCTAAAAAAATTGTTTTCAACCACAAAAATTCAATATATATTTGGGACTTTTAGGGTTATTCTTGTATAACAGAACCATGTCAGTTTTTTCCTTCAAACCTATAAAGGTTTCGGGAGTGAAATGATGTTTTTATATACGTTTTAATGGTTTGTGGGATCTGTTAAAAGCGACAAAAAGTCCACTCTGATAGAATTACATGTCGACATGGTAACGTCTAACATAAATGTTTATTGTGCTGGTCACAGTAATGTGCTGGGCACACTATTTTAAAATCGCTGACACCCGTTCGATCTTTGCTAAGTCCGTTGGTTCAATTTTTATTATCATATGGATTGGTATATTATGACTAACGGTATTGTAAAAGAAACCCAGTACAGACGGGCAACGACATTGATGTTGCCGCATTCCTTAACATATAGATTCTTTCACTGCATTAAGTGTAATAAGATATTTCTACAACTGAGACAGTTATATTTTCAAATCTAAAACGAAAGCTTGCCGAGTTTTATAAATAATTATTTAAGAAATACTTCAGAGGGGCTTGAATTTATCGTGATTTTACCACGGTTGGCCCTTTATGCTAAATATTTTACCACGAGCGACAGCGAGTGGTAAAATATCAGTATAAAGGGCCAACACGTAGACGAAGAAAATTTAATAAGTGACATTCTTAACCCTCTTGCTGCCAAAGGGACATTTATGGCTTCTACACACAAAACTTGTTGATTGTGAAGAACGTCAAAGGTCCATGGTAACGTCACAATACAGAGGGGCACTTACAACGTCAAAAGACGGCGCCAAAAGGACGATTTTGGCGGGAATGAAGCAAACTGAATTAAATGCATTATTTTTATACTTAAAACGGGAGTCAACAAATGATTCAGTATCATAAGCTTATAAGGGAGCTACCATTTGATTCTTTTTTTTGGGGGTTAGGATGAAATTTGAAAAAAAGGCAGGACAGGAGTTTTGAGTAAAAAAAAGGCAGGATGAGCAGCTTGGCAAAAAAAAAAGGCAGGATGACAATTTATGTAAAAAAAGTCAGGATAAACTAATAATAAAAAAAGGCAGGACCGAATAGAGTGAAAAATAAAAAGGCAGGACAAAGATTACAACTAAAAAAAATGCAGGACAAAATTTTTCAGCCATGCATCACAGATCTTTTACTTTGTAGGACCTACTGTGCAACAGATTTATTGTACATTAAACCTCAGACGTCCTTAATATTGCATGAAATACCTGCCACTGAAAGTTGAGCAGAGAACAATTTATCAATCAACGAATTTTAAAAGATATTTCGTGTATTCCAATTACAATGTGTATTTCATCATAGAAAATGAAAATGAATAATGATTGATTCGGGTTCACATACATGTAGACAATAGAAATTAATTTCAGAGAATTTCTTCCCTCGTTTTTCTGTTTTTCAAATTCGTATTTTCCGATATTTCTCTAACATTTTGAGCAATAAGTGGTAAAAAATAATAATAAACATGATTAAAAAAATAAACAAAATGAATATGGATAATAACGTTTATAAAAATTCTTTCCTCGTCTACCGAAACAAGGCTTGGAATGAAAATTTTAATCTGACACGTATGATACTTTACAACAAGAAGTTGTTCATAAAATCGGCTGCTCGAATTTATTTTTTTTAATTTTTATTTGTACACGCATTATTTTTATTTTCAGTGGGTGCCGTTGTTTTGTTTATATATATTATAATTATTTGAGAGATTCTTTACGGTATTTATCAATTATAACAAGGTTTACTAAGCTAATCAGATAACAAGGATAAATATATTCTAGTATTTTAGAGGTCACCCGTGGTTAAGAATCAGTTATGCATTTCACTTGACAAAGATAAAACAAAAGCGCTTAAAAAGCTATTAGCAATGAGTATATTATTTTCATTTTTTTTAAAGATAAGAAATATAAAAAAAAAAACTATATTAGAAAGTTAAAAGTTGTATCTTTTAATAATGTTGTATTAAAAGCATCGTTTATAACAATCTTAATGCAATAATTTTCTTAAAATTACTTTTTCTTCGCTTTTCATAATTACGGCTACATTGACGCGGGAAAAATTATGGACGGCGGGAAAACACTGTTCTACATAGAGGCACAAGTTTTGCAACGTCACAAATATGAAACGTCAAGATGCTTTTGGCGCGACAAAGCAAGAAAAAAACTCGGCAGCAAGAGGGTTAAACGATATACAATTTAAATAACAAACTAAGATATATCATTTATGATGAATTTAATTGACTATCTTACTTTCATTTCAGAAGATATGGACAATATACAAATTCTTACCATCATTTGTTTTTGTTTTCATGTTTTGACGACTTTCAGTTTCCCATTCGTGCATTTTCCCGTAAGATCCTTACATTCTTACGTCATCGTTGAATGACGTCATTTACATCATCTGACGTGACGTAAATCATTCATAAAAAGCATACGACGTGTGAGTAGGATAGGAACAGCCAAAACAAATCACGACGTTGCCTATCAGCTGACATATGAATATATCAGTTGGAAAGCAGGTCACGGTTTGACTCCAAATCTATCAGCAACAATAGACGTCACGTGACCGTGAAAATTCAGCAAAACTACGGATGAGACAAACCTCATTTTACTCACTGAAGTACCACTGTCAAGATAAAATCGTATTAATCAAAATAATCTTGAATATACATAGTTTTATCTCGTCAAAACTTACACATCATCTCAAAGTCCTTCATTCTTCATTTTATCTTCAAACTTTAAGTTTGTATGACAATTGTCAAGTCTCCTGATCGAAAAATCTAAATAGTTTCGAGGAAACTAAAATGATGGGCTGAATTTAAATTTGATGAAGCATCTCATTAAGACAAACACTCGATATGAATATCTAGGCAGTAGAGTTTTGGATACGCAAACGTCAAGATATTTTCAACACGAAGCGGTGTTTTTTTGCCGATTTGTGCAAGTGGTTATCTCCCTTGATATCACTTGTCAAAATAAAAATCCAGCAAAATAAATAAAAGGAGTTTACTTTACAAAAATAAGAAGAAAATAAATGAAATTCGATTTATCAGTATGTTATTATAATATTGAGAAGAGATACTTCCTACTTTCAGAGAAGGATTAGAGTAAAAACATAAAGACAAAAATGGTAAAATTCAGAAACCTAGCTGAATTGATATAAATTAGCTCTGGCTGATGAAATTTACTTTGTAATTTTATAATGGGATATGGGACCACTCTAAGCAGATTTTTCTTAAATACTTCTAACAATGTTTAATGCAATAAAACATACTTTACACAATTTAAATAATCTTTCTGAAATAAAATAATAAATAATACTGATATTTAAATTTTATATTCTATAAAACAGTGGTACCAAGAGACAAAATTGTTTTTCAAAGTGAAACAGCCTTTTGCTCAACCTTGTGTTTCTTTGTTGAACAGTACTTAATGCCTAGAAAATATCCTACAGAAAAGGATAAGTTTACCAAAAATATTGACAGAAATTCTGTAAAAAATAATAACTGACATAATTTTGAATTTTAAAATCATTATTGTTGTAAAATTCAATTATTACACGTACAACATGTAGATAAGCTAGTAGCCCTTGCCAAATTTCTCAGGGTATTTTCTAGATTATGAAAGTAAACTTTTGAAAAACAAAATGATGCTTCTACTCTTCAGATTGCTGTATCAGCTGGTATATATATTTAATATACAAAAGTAGGCCTTATTGTATATTTTACCTTAAAATTGGATATTTTATCACAAATGAAAGTTGGTGGGACAAATCTTGTGCCTTTTACTTAATGATCAATGGA